>JARQOC010000012.1:50624139-50840624 GCA_033576535.1 Allobates femoralis | reverse complement strand
TTTGAAATAAATGATACAATGTTCTGTGATCACTGGAGAAAGGGGTCTAATACTAAAGCAGAACATAGGGTAATAATAGATCTATTTATAAACACCAGAAATATATTATATAGGTATGGATTTGTAGATTAATGTGTATATAATAATATTCAGAAAGAGAACATGTAGCACACCTCTATTTATAAACACTGTAAATGTAATAAAGAGATATATTAGTAATATGGATTTATATGTATTTGTAGATTAATGTGCATCTAATAATATTCAGAGAGAACATGGAAATCTCTATTTATAAACACTGTAAATGTATTATATAAGATATAGTAGTAACATGCATTTATACGGATTGGTATATTAATGAGTAAAGAAGAATATTCGGAAATAGAACATCCCTATTTATAAACACTGTAAATGTATTATATAGTAAACATGCATTTATAGGTATTTGTATATCTAGGTATATATATAATTATTAATATATTATATTATAATGATAATAAATCTATGAGCAGTAAGTACTTACTTGTAGAGAATCTTGGGTCGGGGTTGGCTCCATACCAGCCGGCAGCTGAGCTATTCCTCATAGTCTCCTGGTAGGGTGGCAGCTCGCTCATGTTGCCCAGGTTGCCCAGGTTGCCGTTGCAGTAGCCCCCCATAGTGGTGTGTGAGAGCTGGGGGACCCCTGCAGCTGTCATGTGGTAGGCAGCACTCACTGGCCCATTGTGGCCCATGGCATGTTGCTGCATAGTGGGCTGAGACACCTGAGATTGCCTGTAGGCAGCCAGGGGAGCCCCCAAGCCAGTGCCCTCCATAGCCACCTTCTTGTAGCTCTCCTCCAGAGGACTCAAGATATCAGACACTGAGAAGGGAGTAGTGTGCTTGGGACTCATCGACATGTTTCTGAGGCTGGGAGAAAAAAAAGAAAGAGATCTCTCCCTCTCTCTCTCCCTTTTTTTTTCCTCTTTTTTTTTTTTTTTTTTTTTTTTTGCCAAATCTTGTGGTGCTGTTGCCGGGGCTCTTGTTGGGTTACACTAGAGTCCGCCTTAATTGGGCTGAGAGCAGCTCACAGGGTTCTTTGCGTTTGTTTTAGGCAGGAGCCAGGTTTTAGGCAGCAGAGGCGGAGCCAGCAGTGAGGCCAGACAATACACTGAGGCTGGCCTCTAATGAGGGGAACACAGCCAGCTCTGCTACATACACACCTCCACCTGCCACACAGCAGAGCTGCCTGTCTACTGTATCAATCTATCTATCTATCTATCTATCTATCTACATCTATCTATCTATCTATCTATCTATCTATCTATCTACATCTATCTATCTATCTATCTATCTATCTATCTATCTATCTATGTATCTATCCATCCTATCTATCTATATATCTACATCTATCTATCTATGTACTATATCTATCTATCTATCTATCTACTATATCTATCTATCTATCTATCTATCTTCTATCATCTCTCTGTCTGTCATCTGTCTATCTTCTGTCTATCAGCTATTTATCTATCAATCTATTCATGTATCTATCATCTATTATCTTTCCATCTATGTATATATCTATTATCTAGCTATCTATTTATCTAAATATATGTTGATGTTTCTATCCACTTATCTGTGAGACCTATTTTATGACGGATATCATTCTATAGCTGTATATATTTATTTCTATATCTATCACATTATCAATATTCCTTTTTGTCTATCTATCTATCTATCTATCTATCTATCTATCTATCTATCTATCTATCGTAAATTGATAACAAACAAAGCAAAGTTTAAGCTTCTTGATGTTATGATTTCCCCAAATTCCAGTATTTCAAGTAAATTATATTGTAAAGGTAATAAATATTATGTGTTGATAAAAATGTGTCATGTAGAATTTTCTGAATTCTGTTCTATTGTTTCAAATGATATAGTGGTCATTTTTCTCTGTCTATGTTATCTATCTATCTGTTTATCCACCTATCGATTGCTCTCTATCTTCCATCTATTATTTATCTATCAATCAGTCAGTCATCTATCATATATTTACTATCTATTTGTTTTTCAACTACCTATAAACTATCTATAATCCGTCTATCATCTATCTATTCAATCTATTCAATATCTATCTATCTATCTATCTATCTATCTATCTATCTATCCTATCATCTATTCCATATCTATCGATCTATTCATTTTGTATCTATGTAATCATCTATCTGTATGCATATTATCATCTATCTAATCTATTTATCTATGTATCAGCTACCTGTCTATCATCTATTCATATTTCTATTGTCTATCTAGCTATGTGTCATCTATTATGTATGTTTTATCTATCTATAATCTCTCACCTATGTGTCTATCATCTATGTATCTATCCATTTATCTATCATCTAGTTCTGTCACTTCTGGAGCGATGAATTCCCTTTGAATGAGATATTGGTGCAGGTCACACCGCCTGGATGTAATCTAATAAAATCTCATATTAAGAGCTGCACAGTAGAGGTGGTGCAGTTAACCCAATGACTTTGGAGCGTTTTAGAAGTATTTAGTAATTGCTCTTGTGAATGTGTTTATACTATACTGGCTCATACTTAAAAATGCAAAAGTGCACTTGGTACCCAGGAATAACTAAATATCTTTGTCTAGAGTGCTGGTATAAATGGCCGGCTGCTTTGTGCTGTGCTGCATATTACTACATGAGGATCATTGGCTTCAATTGGGAAGCTCTTGTTCACCACTAGTCAAGGAACCGCTAGGGGAAAGTGGGGTTTTCTCTATCACATCCCTCAAGTACAACCCCAGGATTGATTGTGCTTCAAATCACTGCAAGAGGTGAGTGAGCTGCCACACACTTTATGACGATGTTGTTGCCTCCTCCTAACCCATCAATCCGATGGAAAGCAGCCTCCAATGTATGAATGTAGCAGAGCTGAGGTTGTCACATATTAGGCACAGCTTAGCAATCTCCAGGTGTTATGTGAAGGTTTTGCACAGGATTGCAGGAAACTGAAGGAAATATAAGATACAAGTCAACTTCATGTCTGCTGCACTGTCATCACACAATGTGCCCAGATCCCTGGAGCCTCTGCACTGTATACAGGAGAATCTACCCATTATGTATCACTTACCCCTGCATCTATCTCATTACTTATACCCTAAATAGCTTGTGATACATGTCTAGGAATGTCATTATTCCTCAATGTGTGATAAAAGAAAAGATAAGAGAGAAAAAGATCACTACACTCTTCTATCTATCTATCTATCTACTTATTTTTACTTATACTTAGCTGTGTTGCTCCCTCCTGTCTTTCCTTCTATTCTCTTTTCTGTTATATACTGTGCCTCTACTTTGCTGCCTTATGTAGATACATAGGAATGATGCAAATATAGTTTAGATTGTCAGCTATGCTGTGATGTGTCTGTAGATATCATTGTCCCCGGTCAGGGAGATGATTCTGTAGAAGACATGCTGAAAGGATGTGACAGTGCCCTTGTAGCCTCAGCCTCTCCAGACCTGCTCCATCTTCAAGTGTAAAGAGTTATGGGGATTTCTCTGTAAGGAGCTCTCATTGCTACAAGCCCTCCTGTGTCTCCTCTGTATGCAGGTACTTCTCCTCAGTCCAGTCTGAGACACAGAGAAGACATGGGCAGGTTGGTCATGGATTACCCAAATTATCTATCTATCTATCTATCTATCTATCTATCTATCTATCTATCTATCTATCTATCTATCTTTCATATTTTTTTTAGATCTCTCTATATCCTTTCAGCTAATAACATATCTACCTCTATCTACTTTTCATGTACATTAGATCTCTATATATCTTTCTAGCTAATAATCTATCTATCTATCTATCTATCTATCTATCTATCTATAATTTTATTATTCTTTCTATTTTTATGTTCTATTTCATATACTTAACTAATTATATGATCTGTCTAAAATTGTATCATTTTTTCTATATTTTGTTTTATTTCATATACTTATATGATTTATCTATTTTCGATGTTCTATTTCAATGTTCTATGTTCAACTTTCAATACTTATCTAGGTATATGATCTATCTATCATATTGCTTAGCTCTCTATATCATTATTGCTATCTATCTATCTATCTATCTATCTATCTATCTATCTATCTATCTATCTATCTATCTATCTATCTATCTATCATATTCATTAGCTCTCTCTCTATTGTTCTTACTCACTATATGATTAATCTATCAATCTATTATATTCTTTAGCTCTCCATATTAATCTTGCTCATTATCTATCTATATTTATTTGATCTATCTTTCTATCTCTCCATCCTGAATATTCTCATACAGCCCCTCAGTGTTTCTATCTTCCTGTGCTTTACTATGTATTCTCTTCCATACATGCTCACTCATGTACACGTTGGATTTACTGTCATTTCCAGGGATGAGTTTCCTTAGTGAGGGATGTTGTATATTGCTGTATATCTCATGACTGTGTCTATTATATCTGTACATGGGAGAAGTGAACTAAATCTCCCAGCTGTCAGGGATCCAGCCAACTCTCCCTGATCCAGAAAGTCGATCTCGCAATAACAAATCCAGAATCCTCTTGATCCCTGTTTTCTTCGCATTTTATCATTTTATTTGAAGGTGATAATAAAGAGAATTCAGCATTCTTTTTTTCTTTTTCTTTTTGTTAACAAACCATGTGTAAGAATAGGAGAATAGGAATGGGAGAATAGGAGTATGTCTCCTGGCAGTGAATAGCCTTGTGCTGTCTATACAATCAGTGGATTGTGGCTCCAGGGTCTGCAGGGATTGCTCCTTCTTGCTCCTTCTAAGGATATTGGTAAAAATGGGAGAACACAAGACAGAGGACTCAGTCTGGGGAGTGTGACTGCACAGCTTCATTACTGAAACATCATTAATTATAACAAGATATGATAATGGCACCGATAGAATAGCAATACTGCAAAGTGGGCGACATTGTCTTACCAACTGGCAGGATCATTTCCCGATTAACTATACAACAAGTCTTGTAATATATTGATTAGGTATAGAAGCTACACACTGTAGACTTTTCCATATATGAATAATAATAATAATAATTATTATTATTATTTGTGAATGTTACATAACTGATGAACATATATATATATATATATATATATGTTCATCAGTTATGTAACATTCACAAATAATAATAATAATTATTATTATTATTATTATAATTCATATATGGAAAAGTCTACAGTGTGTAGCTTCTATACCTAATCAATATATTACAAGATTGTTTATTGATTATTACAAGATATATATATATATATATATATATACATATATATATATATATATATATATATATATATACATACATATATATGTATGTATACATGTATACTGTATATGTATCAATACACTGGTGAATTATAGGTCCCCTAAAGAATGTAGAATATATTTTGCAAATGTAAAGTTATTTTTTTCTATTAGTGTTTATTATTATTATTATTATTATTACATATTAATAGATGTAATATATAATATCATATCAATATTATAGATATTATATATATTAATTGATATGATATATAATAATATTTTAATAATATTATATATATAAAAAAAAAAATAATAATAATAATAATATACTTTTGGTTGTACCATATCTCTAGACTCCCTTTCCCTTGTGTTTGAGGTAGCATTGTACTTCCTTGTGGTTACATGGAATGTCTTCAATAGCTCCTGACCCCACACAATCCACACTTAAGATGAAGAACAGTGGAGAACTTTGTCAATCTCCTGGTGCCAGTCTGAATAAAATCACCCTCAGACATAAAGGAAGCACCTCTCCTTAGCAGGAGTAAGGAGACTAGGAATGCATTGATACATTGTTACACTTACCAGTTTTCGAATACATTGTTACCTACAAGGCAATACAAAATACTCTTATTAATGACATCTTTAATGGTAGAATTTAAAAAGATCCCAGTATCATCCATTCTGCCTGCAATGTAGTAGTATATCACCCAGCAGCAGGGAAACCAAGTATAGAACTCAAGGCAATGTAGATTTGATTCCTGCTTATTGTTAATATACTACAGACATGGAATTTGAATCCTTCTGGCTTTTTATTCATTAAAACATTAACTGAGTATTGTAAAAAAAATGCAAACGTTCCCCAATATCTGCAGCAGTCAGTGAGAATGTGCTCTCTTTTTAGTGCAATTTCCTATAACTATTTGATACTTATGAATCCATGATGAATTATTGTTCCCCATTTTTTAACTTTAGGAAATGATCTAACAAATCTATGAAGTTATAGATATATGATCTCTGGGAATGTAGACTTTGTGACAAGATCCATGTCCATAAACTCAGTGACAAAGAAAGAGATCCTTGTACAATTATATAACTTACAAATAAAAAATAGACACAACACAATACACACACAGACGTATACTCCTGTATATATAGGTGCATATACAGTATACACACAGATATATACTCCTATACACATAGGAGCATCTCAATGAATTAGAATATCATCAAAGTTAATTTATTTCAGTAATTCAATACATAAAGAGAAATGTATATTATATAGTCATTACACACAGAGGGATCTATTTCAAGTGTTTATTTCTGTTAATATTGATAATTATGGCTTACAGCCAATGAAAACCCAAAGGTCATTTTCTCAGAAAATTATATTAGGGAGGACGAAGGGTGTGAGAGGTAAAAAATGACCTAAATAGATATAAGATGCTTCACCTTGTGTGGTTGTGAGAGTCATAACCTCTATAAAGGCAGATCATGCCTGCTGCATGGCGTGGTGCATATAGAGTAGGGGGGATGAAAGGTTAAAAACCGTGCTGCCGTATTCCACAAGACGTCAAAGTATTGATTCAGTCAATGTGTTTCAGGGCTCCCTGCCTCTTCCTCAGGAAAAAAAATAATATTGCCATGAGGGAGGCATGAAAGGCGTTGGCTAATAAATCAATATTATATTCACCCTTTGATGTCTCGTGAAATACGGCAGCGCAGTTTTTAACCCTTCATCCTCCCCACTTTAATTTTTGGAGATAATTGGCTGTAAGTCATAATCATCAACATTAACAGAAACATACTTGAAATAGATCACCCTGTGTGTAATGATTCTATATAATATACACATTTCCCTTTTTGTATTGAATTACTGAGCTAAATTAACTTTTTTATGATATTCTAATTCATTGAGATGCACAATTATATACTCCCGTACACATAGGTGCATATAGTTATGCACACACAGATATTCTCCTATACACATAGGTGCATATAGTTATGCACACACAGATATTCTCCTATACACATAGGTGCATAAACTTATATACACACAGATATATACTCCTATACACATAGGTGCATATATTTATATACACAGATATATACTCCTGTACACATAGGTGCATACACTTATACACACACAAATATATACTCCTATACACATAGGTGCATAAACTTATATACACACAGATATATACTCCTATACACATAGGTGCATATATTTATATACACAGATATATACTCCTGTACACATAGGTGCATATATTTATATACACAGATATATACTCCTGTACACACAGGTGCATATATTTATATACACAGATATATACTCCTGTACACATAGGTGCATATATTCATATACACAGATATACTCCTATACACATAGGTGCATATATTCATACACACAGATATATACTCCTGTACACAACCCTGCATATATTCATATACACAGATATACTCCTATACACATAGGTGCATATATTCATACACACAGATATATACTCCTGTACACATAGGTGCATAAACTTATATACACAAAGATATATACTCCTATACAAATAGGTGCATATATTTATATACACAGATATATACTCCTGTACACATAGGTGCATAAACTTATATACACACAAATATATACTTCTGTGCACATAGGTGCATAAACTTATATACACACAGATATATACTCCTGTACACATAGGTGCATAAACATATATACACACATATACTCCTATACACATAGGTGCATAAACTTATATACACACAGATATATACTCCTATACACATAGGTGCATAAACTTATATACACACAGATATATTCTCCTGTGCACATAGGTGCATAAACTTATATACATACAGATATATACTCCTGTACACATAGGTGCATATATTCATATACACAGATATATACTCCTATACACATAGGTGCATATATTCATACACACAGATATATACTCCTGTACACATAGGTGCATAAACTTATATACACAAAGATATATACTACTATACACATAGGTGCATATATTTATATACACAGATATATACTCCTGTACACATAGGTGCATAAACTTATATACACACAAATATATACTTCTGTGCACATAGGTGCATAAACATATATACACACATATACTCCTATACACATAGGTGCATAAACTTATATACACACAGATATATACTCCTGTACACATAGGTGCATAAACTTATATACACACAGATATATACTCCTGTACACATAGGTGCATAAACATATATACACACATATACTCCTATACACATAGGTGCATAAACTTATATACACACAGATATATACTCCTGTACACATAGGTGCATAAACTTATATACACACAGATATATACTCCTGTACACATAGGCGCATAAACTTATATACACACACAGATATATACTCCTGTACACATAGGTGCATAAACTTATACACACACACACACACACACAGATATATCCTCCTGTACACATAGGTGCATAAACGTATACACACAGATATATACTCCTGTACACATAGGTGCATAAACCTATATACACACAGATATATACTCCTGTACACATAGGTGCATAAACTTATATACACACAGATATATACTCCTGTACACATAGGTGCATAAACTTATACACACACAGATATATACTCCTGTACACATAGGAGCATAAACTTATATACACACACAGATATATACTCCTGTACACATAGGTGCATAAACTTATATACACACAGATATGTACTCCTGTGCACATAGGTGCATAAACTTATATACACACTGATATATACTCCTGTACACATAGGTGTATAAACCTATATACACACAGATATATACTCCTGTACACATAGGAGCATAAACTTATATACACACTGATATATACTCCTGTACACATAGGTGCATAAACTTATATACACACACAGATATATACTCCTTTACTCATAGGTGCATAAACCTATATACACACAGATATATACTCCTGTACACATAGGTGCATAAACCTATATACACACAGATATATACTCCTGTACACATAGGTGCATAAACTTATATACACACACAGATATATACTCCTGTACACATAGGTGCATAAACTTATACACACACAGATATATACTCCTGTACACATAGGTGCATAAACTTATACACACACAGATATATACTCCTGTACACATAGGTGCATAAACGTATACACACACACAGATATATACTCCTATACACATAGGTGCATATATTTATATACACATATATATACTCCTGTACACATAGGTGCATAAACATATATACACACACAGATATATACTCCTTTACTCATAGGTGCATAAACCTATATACACACAGATATATACTCCTGTACACATAGGTGCATAAACCTATATACACACAGATATATACTCCTGTACACATAGGTGCATAAACTTATATAACACACAGATATATACTCCTTTACTCATAGGTGCATAAACCTATATACACACAGATATATACTCCTGTACACATAGGTGCATAAACTTATATACACACAGATATATACTCCTGTACACATAGGTGCATAAACTTGTATACACACAGATATATACTCCTATACACATAGGTGCATAAACGTATACACACACAGATATACACTCCTGTACACATAGGTGCATAAACATATATACACACACAGATATATACTCCTGTACACATAGGTGCATAAACTTATATACACACAGATATATACTCCTGTACACATAGGTGCATACACTTATACACACACAGGTATATACTCCTGTACACATAGGTGCATATACTTAAACACACACACAGGTATATACTCCTGTACACATAAGTGCATATACTTATACACACACACAGGTATATATTCTTGTAAACAAAGGTGCATATACTTACACACACACAGGTATATACTCCTGTACAAAAAGGTGCATATACTTACACACACACAGGTATATACTCCTGTACACATAGGTGCACTCAGTCATAAATATTGACACAGATGTACACAGATACACACTCAGATCTGTACACCTATTAATATATAAAAATAGAGTTATACGTACACAAATATATGCACATTAGATATTACCATCAGAATTGTTTCAAGTGACAAATATAATCTATTTGGTTGAAGAAGGAAATACAATCTAAAATTTAAAGAAAGAAATCAAACACAATTAGATGTGTATAAAGAATATTGATTATTGTTGATAGTTAATAACATTTTATACATTTGGGTGCTGTTAATAATATTTCACTGTAAGGTCAATGATCAGCATGTTAGGGATCCTTTTGTCGTATACACCTGCCGATTGGCAGCACTCAATGATCGCCAAGCAGTAGGGTTGGTGTGAAGTGATCCACATGATCCAGTCCATCGGCTTCCTCACTGAGCATCTGTGGCTCTTGCTTTGATCTGCCGGCGTGGCACGTTGTCACATGATGCACCAGTCCGGCTGCAGATGATGTCGGCTATGCGGCGAGTCTCACGGTTCTTGTCCAGCAACCATTGGCCCGAGTCGTACAAATTGATTCAGGTGAACCTGACCAATCAGCTACTTGTTTTCCGATCGACAGTCATTTAATGGCTTCACGAGCAAAAAGAACGATCAGCAGGGAAGTAACTACAACAGGTGCAGGGGTTGCGATCGTACTAGGGCCCCGGAGCCTAGGGGGGCCCAAAAAGTCTCTTCGGCCTATAGAAAATTACTATTGCTGATAAAGATTTGCAATAATTGGGGGCCCCGTTGGAGCTTTCGCATAAGGCCCATGAGCTTCAAGTTACGCCACTGACGGTCAGTAATTGGCTGTTCTATGTGAATGTGCTGCCATTGTTCTCGCGAGCTCAGGCGCTGTGCACACAGGACAATGTGCTGCCGAGAATGAGGATCTTTTAGGTAAATCAAAAGATCATTTCACCCAATGAACAAACACTTTTGCTCTCCCGTTGGCTGATTGGCCTCCTTGTTAACAACGCTTGTACACGAGAATGGAGCAGTGTGAATAGACAACTAGAACAGTGAGAATATGGAATTTTCTGTTGATTAATTGAAATCAAAGGCTGAATGTAATAGTATGATAGTCACGGATACTGGAGTCCTTGAGATGGATTATTAATCCAGGGATTTATTCTGATTGCCATATTATCAGTTGGGAAGGATATAAAATGAGTAACATCCAATTTATTGGGGTATTTCCTTTCCTCTGAACACTATATAGTTATAGAGAAGGCGCCATCTCCCTCAATTTTTTTTTTAAATAATGAAAATAATTTAAAGTATTAATGTTTTGCTTTTTCCCCAATATTATCATTTATTTTTAATGGAGTAAAATATGAAAAATAATTTAAAAAGTTTGTTATTTTGCACTTTTTCACACTAGGGGGAGCAGCTGCTGAGAGTTTCCATTAGAGCCTAGTGTACAGCCAGTCTAAATTACAACTGCTGAAAATGTGGGAAAGGATAAGAGACAATGAAGTTTAGGATCACAGCAGGCTGAAGCCATTTTGTTGGAGATTACAAAGTGATACTGACATATGGAAAGTGTCACAGAGTGCTGATTCTGTTGCTGCTCCATGCTGGGCTAGATATGCTTAGGGTATGTGCACACTGTGCGTTTTGAGATGTAGTTTTGTCACAAAACGGCTTGCAAATCCTTTTGTCTTTCAATTTTACTGCCTTATTCTGTATGGAGATTGCTAGGGCCTTAAAAGAGCAAAGGCCTAATCCTGTACGTGTATTTTTTTGCATATTTCCCTCTCCCCTGCTATTCAAAAGGGTTTTCCCCATGAACAAAGTGAATGTAGTGGGTAATGTAAACTTTCAGCTGAGCCAAAGCACAAAGTGAACAGGTCTGTAGAATCCACGAACCAAGTTAATGTAGTGGGTATTGGTAACGGTCATTATGTACTGGTATTAAAGGGTTTTTTCCCAGGAACAAAGTTAATCTTAAAGTTGATTCTAATTAATAGATCTTGGAATAATAATAATTTCCACAATTGGATATGTTTAATAAAAATGTTCCTGTACTGAGATAATCTTATAAATGTGTCCCTGCTATGTACTGTGTAATGGATGTGTCTGACTGTACAGGGACATGGTCTGATCATACCATGTCTCCTGTGCTGAGATCTTATATATGTGTCCCTGCTATGTACTGTGCAATGGATGTGTCTGACCATACAGGGACATGGTCTGATCATACCACATCTCCTGTGCTGAGATAATCTTATATATATGTGTCCCTGCTATGTACTGTGTAATGGATGTGTCTGACCATACAGGGACATGGTCTGATCATACCATATCTCCTGTGCTGAGATCTTATATATGTGTCCCTGCTATGTACTATGTCATGGATGTGTCTGACTGTACAGGGACATGGTCTGAACATACCACATCTCCTGTGCTGAGATAATCTTATAAATTTGTCACTACTATGTACTGTGTAATGGATGTGTCTGACTGTACAGGGACATGGTCTGATCATACCACATCTCCTGTGCTGAGATAATCTTATATATGTGCCCCTGCTATGTACTGTGTAATGGATGTGTCTGACTGTACAGGGACATGGTCTGATCATACCACATCTCCTGTGCTAGGATAATCTTATATATGTCTCTGCTATGTATTGTGTAATGGATGTGCCTGACTGTACAGGGACATGGTCTGATCACACCACATCTCCTGTGCTGAGATAATCTTATATATGCGTCTCTGCTATGTACTGTGTAATGAATGTGTGTGACTATGAAGAGACATGGTCAAACACCTCCTGTGCAGGGGAGGACACAAAAGAGTATTTTTTTTGTATAGAGACCTGTGTTAAATACAAGCAGATGATAAACAACAATTTTAAATAAAAAACAATGGGAGGGAAAATAGGGAAACCTAAAGCTTGTTGTGACGGGTATTGGCACCCTCTACATAAATTTAGTATGAAAACACATTTTGACTCACCTGTGGTAAATCACAAATGAAAATCACCTGTGATAAATTGTCGGTGCAAACGTGAAATGAATTAGCTAAAGAATGACGACTTCAGTGTTTTAAAAGCCACATGTTAGGCCCTGTGTCTGTTTCACAATAGTGAAGGCAAAGGAGCTGATTGAGGAGAGGACATCAGAATTGCTCTTAGCAAACACAAGACTTTCAAAGAGTGAAAGTCATCTTCAAAGACTTTGGTAACCCAGTTTTAACAGTGTGCAATATTATTAAGAATTTTGCCAAGCATTCAACTGTCAAAAACCTCCCTGGACATGGCGAAAAGAGAAAAATTAACAAGAGATGTCTTCAAAGGTTAGTGTGAATAGTGGAAAATACACCACATCAAACATCCAAATACCTGAAGGCCAACTTGGAACAGTCTGGGGCCAAGGTTTCAGCAAGTACCATACACGCTCACTAAACCAAGCAGAACTTTATCAGCATAAGCCAAGGAAGAAACCATTGATGAAGAAAAGACATAGAAAGGAAAGACTGATCTTCGCCAAAGAGTACTTTGACAAACCACAATCATTCTTGGAAAATGTTCTGTGGACGGATGAAACAAAAATAGACCTTTTTGGCAATGCAATGCAACAGATTGTTTACAGATGGTGCAATGAAGCTTATAAGGAAAAGAACAACCTACCAAACGTTAAGCATGGTGGAGGATCCATAATGCTGTGGGGTTGCTTGGCTTTATCTGGTACTGGAGGCCTTGACCATATCACAGGAATCATGAAATCAGAGAATGATCAAGAGATTTTAGAGCGATATGACCTACCTAGTGTAAGAAAACTTGGTTTGAGTCAAAGGTCATGGGTCCTCTAACAAGACAATGACATATAGCACACATCCAAAAGTACACAAGGATGATTGAAAAAGAATAAATGGAGTTTTAAAATGGCAGCAATGAGTCCTGACCTCAATCCCATTTAAAGTCTTTGGGGTGAGCTGAAATCTGCCATTGGGAAAAAGAGACCCGGTTAGGAGTGTTCCCAGCCGTCGGGTCTACCGTTTTCTTCCAACCTGTAAAATTTAACGGAGCTTTAAATTTTGAAGTTTCCTTGACTTTGCAGGTGTTGGGATACCTGCAGGGTGTAAATTGTTGGAACACTTCCAGATGTGGCAGCAGTGGTCAAGTCCAGGAACCTTACAACGTCACTTAAACATCTGTTTAAGAGAGTTTTTTTTAATTTTTAGTTTATTATTATTATTTAAATATTTTTCTTTTTTAGAGCAAACCTTTATTATTGCAGAGGGTCAGCAGCGTGTGAGGCCACCTCTTCTACACCTCTTGACACACCATACTATGGATATTGCTTCTTGAAAATATGCAATTCCCATTATTTATTTTTCTTGTATACCTAACACATTTTTCGGACTATAAGACGCACCAGACCATAAGACGCACCCAGGTTTTAGAAGTAAAAAAATAGGGAAAAAAAAGATTTTAAGTATAAATGTGGTAAAAGGGGGAGATGGTGCCGTGGGACTGAGTGGTGTTGGTAAAGTACAGTATAAAAATGCCAGAAGGTATATATAAGAACCAGGGGAAGGGGCTTATATTTGAAGCGCCACTCCAGTGCTGAAGAAAAAACACTGGAGTGCTGCTTTAAGATCTCATAGGGGCAATTGATATCAAGGGAGAACTACAACCTCCAGCATGCCAAGGGATCTGCAGGACATGCTGGGAATTATAGTTCTCCCTTGATATGAATTGCACCTGAGATCATTAACATACGCCCCAGTAAGGTATAAAAACATTTTATTAAACACTCACACCACACAGTTAGGACAGAAAGGGATAGTTAGGCTAATAATAGGAAGATGCAGGGACAGGTAGTGATAGCATGGGAGGCTTTATCTAGGTGACAGGTTCACTTTAAAGCAGCACTCCAATGTTTTCTGTCTTGGAATTGCCCTGTTGGCTAGATAAGGACTGTTTTGAATTCTCAGAAGAGCAAGGTCTGTTTGTTTGTTAATTTTATTTTTCCCCTTCTTAAGTTTAGCGTTGGTTGCGCTTCCCCCTGCTGGATTAACAGGACTGCAGCCTTTGGGCTGCACCTCAAAGCCCTTAATGGACTGTGCCCTTAAAGGACTGTGCTCTTAATGGATTTTGCCTAATTATCTTGATGGCCTGTGCCTCATGCTAACGGAGTCTGCTGATCCTTGAGGGACTTACTTATTTACTGTGTATATTTATATGTGTCTTTTAGACTAACTAACTAACTAATTAGTGCCTATTTTAAAGTTATCACTGTGTATTATAAATGTGAACCATTAATTATGTACCAACACATGCTTTTTTAAAAGTTGCCATAGTAGTTCTTTTTTACTTCACTTCTTGAGTGCTGGACTGTTTCTGCAAAGAGATGCTTTGATAATGCGCTACACATGCTGGCGAAAAAGTCTCAGGACTGAGACCTGAAGGTGTGAGGTATGGAAATGCAAGACAATACACACACTACTGTAGAACTGAACTGGGCAACTGCAGTCCTCAATGGCTGCAAAATAGCACATGTTTTAAGGATTTCCTTAGCATTGAACAAGGGGTTGGAATCATCACCTCTCCCGGTGATGACATTCCCACCATGACATTACCACCTCTCCAATACTAAGGAAATCTGGAAAGTTTGCATTGTTTGCAGACGTTGAAAACTGTAGTTTCACACCCCTACCCTAGAAATATCTGTGGAGGTAGCCAGGGTGAAAGAGGAATCCTTGAGCCATTTCACCACAACTACGGCTCTCCATGGACCCTTTCAGGCCCTGTGTTTGATGCTTTTTTTGACACAAATTTTGAGAATCTGCATCAACAACTGCATATCTATCCTGAGGCTAGCAATGTCTATGACAGTTAAGAAGTGCTGTGCCCACATTGTTTTCTTTTTCCTTGCAAATGTGGTTCAGATTTCTTTTTTTACCTCAAACTTTGCATCAAATTTGCAAGGAAAAATAAACAGTGATGGCACACCACTTTTGAACCCTCATAGACTTTGCTGGGTTCAGGATAAACATGCATATTTTGCTGCAGATTTTCAAAATTTGCTTAAAAAAACATCAAACATTGTACCATTGGCACAGGGCCTTACAAGGCTTACATATTATGGTTACAGAAAGCATATCACTCGCCCCGCGCGGGCACGTGGGGTACTCAGAACCGAGCCCTATCATCGTCGTCTGGGCTGCGGGACGTCATGGTGGCGTGACCCGGTCCATGATCCCCTTGTCAGGCGATCAGTTAAAAATGAGAAGTTGAAAAAGGGATGAAAAGAAAACTATAAAAATAAAAAAATAAAAGAGTTTTGTTGTGACGCCACCCGTGGAATGCGTCCGGTATAGCTGCTGCTGCAGTCGGGACCTCTTGGGATAATGGGAGTAGCAGCTCTGATGGTTTAGCTCTCCACGGGAAGAGCGGGTCCCCAGGGCAACCATATAGTCTATGGATGTGATGAGTTCGTTGGGGGTGCAGGACTTAGTGTACAAAATAACCGACAGACACAGCGGTAGCAGTCTCCTTTACATTTACTGATGTAAATAGCAGGTTCATTCAGGACATAATTCACAAGTGCTGTTAGGGGTCCAGAGCCTGGAAGCAAGTTGAGGCTTTCCACACCGGGCAAGTTCTGAGGCCTCCCTACTGCACTACTCCCTGTTGGCCCTGGCTGCTTGAAGCTGTTCTGTCTTCGCCGTATGACAGGCGGTTTGAGCTCTATTTGCTTTACTATCTTCTGACTGCATCTCCCTGAGCTTTCCACTGTGGCTGTGTGTCCTGGCCTTTTGGTGGGCGAGCAACTTGGAATCACCCTCCCTCCGATGTTGGCTGCTGGGCATAAAGTCCCTGGTGACCTCAGACTACGGTGTCCGTCCTGCGCTCGGTGCTGGGGTGAGCTGGCACTGCTCCACTCCCCACACCTACTCCTCCACTTCCTCAGACCCTCACCTACGGTTACTCACACTGGCTAGTCAGTTTCCTCAGACAGGCCTGACACGGCTCCCGACCGTAGGATGTCTCCTAGTCCTCCTAGGAACTGAACTGCCTAACCCCGCCCCCAGACCAGGATTTATAGGGGACCTGCCCTTAACTTGGGTTTTAGAGTTCCCCCTTCTGACCTGGTGTTGGGAAAGTGTTGCGTGTGTGTTTGTGTTTTACCTGATGTGGGTACCTTTTTGTGCTTCCAAGCGCAGTACTGTGGCAACTGGACCCTGGGATGCCACATTCCCCCTTGGTTAAATTCAGTACTCCTGGACTGAGGAAACACTTTTTGTACATACAAAAAAACATAACATTGACAATACAGTAATTAGTGAACAGAGTCTTAAAAGGAAAAATTACAAAAACCAAGAAAAACTGAAGAAAAAGCAGTCACTTTGGTGATTGGTCCATCCACCAGGCTGATGATCAAGTATATTTAAACAAAGTCTTTGCCACAACTAGTCCCGTGACTAATGGTCCATATTTAATTAAAAGTTAAAGAAAGCTCAAAAGTTCATAAAGTAAAGTCTCTGTAGGCACGGTACGCTTGGTGGTTGTATTGTTGCTTAGTTACTTAAAAACACACATATTTACACAGTGCAATAGGAAACAAACATATTTATATTATAAACCCTTCACATTTCTTTAGCTCATTATCCCTGTAACGGGCTGGAGTCTGACCAAGGTTACTCCGTATAGACCTACGCAGTACAGGTATACTACTACATGTGGACCTATGCAGCACTGATGTTTCAGTTGGGCTATCTGAATTTGTAGTGTCTACTACTGGTGGAGTGTGTGCACTACTGGCTGGTGTTAGTGGTTCTGGAATGGCAGCAGGTTGACTCTGACTCACCATGGGACTGACAGGCTCACCAATAGCGAGGGACTGATTCTCTGGTTCTGGTCTTTGTGCTGGCTCTTCAGCTCTTCTTTGAGTCTATACAGGCGGTTTTGCTGCCACTAAGGGAAAGGTCAGTATGGGGACCACAATAGCTCCATTGATCTGGGTCCAAGTCTTGGGAAGTCTCCCAGTACAGTGCGGATGATCTCTTCCTTTACTGGTTCGGGTTTAGGTACTGTCAGGGACTTTTGTTGGCTTTTCAGCTGGTCGGGCATCATTTCAGGTTATCTCTAGGGATGGTGGCTGAGGTTTCTCCCCCGTGTTTGCTGATCAAGCAGGCCTTCTGAGGGTCAAAGTGAAAAGGCATCACGGTGTAGGGTTCTGCCTCCCACTGGTCATCTAATTTGTGAACCCATCACTTTCTCTTTAGGGCCTGTTCTCCTGGTAATATGGGGTCTGCGGTGCTTTCTGGTTGTATGTCCTTTCCTGTTTCTCTCTAGCTTGAGTCAGGTTTCTCTCAACGCATTCTTGCACCTGGCAATACCTCTGTTGGCTCTCTGCATCATAGTCTGTCTCTGTGAGGTTGTTTTCAGGAGTCAGCACACCCATTTCTAGGTTAATAGGTAGTTTGCCAGGCCTGGCTCTCATCAAGTAAGCGGGACTGAAGTTGGTAGAATTCACTGGGATATGGTTGTACAAGTTCACTAGATCTGGAAGTTTCTCTGGCCACATGTTCCTCTCTTATAGTGGAAGTGTTTTCAGCAGATCTATCACTACTTGGTTCATTTTCTCGCACAGGCTGCTTGTTTGAGGATGGTACGGCGTGGTTCTGATCTTTTTGCATCCATTCAGTCTACAGAACTCCTGAAATATTTCAGCCTCAAAGGCAGGGCATTGGTCTTACAGTACCTGTTCTGGGTAGCTGTGGGGTCTGCAGAAGTGCGTCTGGTGCTGCAGTCTTCACTGTCAGGTCTTTCACGGGTACCACCACTAGGAATCAGGAGTAGTGGTCCACTATCGTGAGGGCATAGACGTAGCTGGATCGGCTTGGGGTCAACTTCATGTGGTCCAAGGCCACTAACTCCAGGGGCTGTTTGGTGACAATGGGTTGCAATGGGGCCCGCTGTCTGTCATGGTTTTTCCTGCGGAGGCTGCAAGGGCCGCAGCTCCTGCACCACAACTCAATGGTTGCCCCAGTACTGACCCAGTAGAGCCTCACACATATCAATACTTCCAGCTTCTTCCACCCGAAGTGTTCGGCCCCATCATGGTAGGCTTCCAGGAACACATAGGTGTCTCTCTTTGGGACTACTATCTGCTACACTAGCACGTGTGTCCTAGGGCGGTGTGCCGCCTGCACAGTTTACCGGCATAGATGAACAGTTTGCCTCTCTCCTGCCACAGTTGCAGTGCCTCTGCTGGGGTGTTTGGGCCTGGGTGCATGTCCATTTTTTGCAGTATCTCCTTGACCAGGCTCACAGCGGGGTCACTGTCCTGTGTCTTTGCCCAGTTGTGTTGGGTCAATGGTTCTAAGGTGAATTCCTGTCCCCCTGGTCGCTTGTCCTTCACTTCATGGGAACACTGGGACACATTTTTACAGTGGAAAGCCAGTAGCTCTACTCCCTCCAGCTCTTCTGGATCTCCCTCCCATCTGGTAGATGGGGCATCCTGGACAGGGCATCGGCATTGGCATTTTTGTGCCCTGCCCGATATTTGATGGGGAAGTTGTAATTAGAGAGTCGGGTCATCCAGCGCTGCTCCAGTGCACCCAGCTTGGCGGTTTCCAGGTGGATCAGGAGCTTGTTATCAGTGTAGATGATGAACTTTGAAGCTGCCAGATAATGCTTGAAGCACTCTGTCACGGCCCACACTACGGCTAGGAACTCTAACATGAAGGGCTGTAGTTGTCGGGGTTCCTCTACGTAGGCCTGAGCTTCCTGCTGGCATAGGTGATCACTCTTTCTATGCCTCTCTGCACATGGGACAACATGGCTCCCACTCCCACATTTCTGGCCTCGGTGTACAATAAAAACAGCTGGCTGTAGTCAGGGTAGGCCAGGATCTCTTCTCCTGTCAAGGCTCTCTTCAGCTGCTGGAAGGAATCTTCCTCTCTGACCTCCCATTTCACTGAGGGGCTTGGGCCTCTTGTCTTCTTGACCTGGCCTACGAGGAGGTCTTGCAGGGGCGTGGTCATCTTGGTAAAACCTTTGATGAATCTCCGGTAATAACATACAAGTCCCAGGAACTGCTGCACCTATTTGAGGGTACTGGTTTCAGTATCAAGTAGGAACTGCACACATGATTCTTTTTGCAGCCTTTATTTTTCTTTGTGGGGTTTTACATAGTGGAGGGTGCGGGAGGGAGGACGGGGGAGCAGCCTATACTACGGCTGTTTTGCACCGTCAGTTGTGCTTCTACGGGGACAGGAAAGGGGCTGGTTGCTGAGGGGCTATTCACAGGGCAATGTTTCGCAACGAGAGTCTATTGCAAAAGGAATATCATCATTCAATACGGGCGATGCGAATGGTGAACCAGCCTAACGGGCCGGGATAACGCTCGTATGTCACCTGCTCACCTCGATATAGATCGCGCCGGGGGTGTCCTTTTCGCAGAAAAGACTAAATACCCTCCCGGGTTCCCTCCCACTGCCTGTTCTAATGTGGGATGTGGATTTAGGGTCCCGCCTACCATCCTGAAATATACTTGCAGCTGGGGTGACTACACCTCTTTTATGGGTGCAGTACCCCTCTGTGGCACCTAAATAGTGGGGCGCCACAAGTGTCTGTGCCAAAACAATGGGGATCCACTGTCAAATGATTTGAGCTGTGCTTGGCAGTTTTTGGGCCTCTTTGAAGGTGTTTTCTAGGCACTTGATTTTGCCTCCCATTGATATGAATGGTGTTTGGAATTCGGCAAACATATGCCTGTTTGGCAAACAGAGCTGAACCTAAGCCACAAAAGGTTCCCTCATCTCTATTTATAAGTAACAAAATATTAGATAATTATCACCATTTTCAAATGTCGGTTGAATCATAGTAATTACAGGAAATCTGTCAAGTCCCTTATTTCCTCCAAGTCAACAACAGTCAAAAATTCCCTGCCTAACCAGCCCTGTATAATATCTTTCTCTAAATTTAATGTGCAAAAAAAGCATTTATTACCAACATTTTTCCTATGCTCATTAGGCCTATGACTAGAGATGATGGACGAATCCGAACTGTAAAGTTCTGGACCTGTACTGAATACATACTGTTCGGACACAAGGTTCAGAACACGGATTTCCATGGGAAACCCATGTTACAGATGGGGCCAGTTTGCTTCTGGGGGCTGTAAAAGAATAAAATAAAAAACATAATTATACTTACCTTTCCAGCAACGCGTCCTTCCATCTTGCTGTCCCGGCTGCTTCTGCTTCTGGGGCCGCTCATTAACTTCCGGCGGTATTCACTGCATTGCCGGCGCTTGGCAATTTGCGGCTGGCGTCGACAATATTCGGCTTTTTCTGGCCGTGTTCACGCAGCGACATCAGGGTTCACCCGCGGTCATTGCCCGAGCTATGACCTCAGGTGAACTCTGACTGTCACTGACAGTCCTCAGCCTGTTCTCACTCTGCATAGACGCTTGTCTATGCTGAGCGATGTAGCAGAGCTGACATTGCTCTCTTTTGGACTACATCGGATGGAGTCTCTAAATTTTTTTGTTTTATTTCTAATAAAAAATATTTTTTCTGTGATGAGTTTTTTTTCTAACACTTTACTAGAAATTCATGATGGTCATGTCTAATATTGGCATGACCCCATGAATTTCGGGCTTAGGTCCAGCTGATAATACAAAGCTGGGCCTAACCCCATTATTACCCAGTGAGCTACCCGCACCAAGGACCTGGATGAGTTAGATACAGCGCCAGAAGATGGCGCTTCTATGAACGTGCCATTTTCTGGGGTGGCTGCGGACTACAATTTGCAGCGGGGAGGCCCAGAAAGCTTGGGCCACCCTGCGCTGTGGGATTCCAGCCCCAGCTGCCTAGTTGTACCTGGCTGGACCCAAAAACAGGGCGAAGCAAAGCCCAAGTCGATTTTTTTAAATTATTACATAGTATAGGTCATGCCACCTGAGCTGTCCCCTGGTGACCCCAGAGTCTTGCCAGTTACATTGCCGCAGATCGCGCTCCTAACGCCAATTACACACTGATCTGTTAGAAGATTGCACCAATAAGCATTAAATCCGTGGCAAAAAGTTGCAGTTTTTGTTCTTTCGTTTTCCGAGGACATGCAGATGAACCACTTGGACACAATGCATGCAGTTTCAGGCCTAAATTGCACCAAAAAGCATGAAATCCGCAGGAGAAATGTCACATTATTTGTGCCTTTTTTGGCCCAGGAGACGAAGATGAACACCTTGGACACAATGCATGCAGTTTCAGGCCTCAATTACATAAAAAAAGCATGAAATACGCTGCAAAAGTATTGCGGATTTTGCCGCGGATTTCATGCTTTTTGGTGCAATTTAGACCTAAAACTGCATGCATTGTGTCCTAGGTGTTCATCTTCATCTCCTGGGCCAAAAAAGCACAAAATCCGGGACTTTTTCCCATGGTTTTGCCGCGGACATCATGGTTTTTGGTGCACTCTTCAGACAGCTCAGCGCGTAATTGGTGGAAGGAGCGCGATCTGCGGCATTGTAACCTGGGAGACACTGGGGTCAAGCGAAGACAGCTCAGGTGGCATGATCTGAGCTGTCTTCGGGTGACCTGAGTCACCCCCCTTACAATGCCGCAGCGCTCCGAGCTCTCGTTCAGGGACCAAGGGGATAGAAGCTTTGTTCGTCTCCTTGGTCTTTGATGAAACAGAGCCGAGAGTATTCAGCACAGAGATGAGGGTCGAAGGGTTAATAAAGATGCACTCCCTATATGTACTTGTGTTTCTTTTCTGTTTTTTAATGAACTATTAAAAAAAAATTAGACGTGGACTTTACCATATTTCTGTATGCCAGCCAGGTACAGCAGGCAGGTACGGGCTGCCTCCAACCTCGAGCTGCCTATTTGTACTGGCTGGGAACAAAAACTATAGGGAAGCTCTTTTTAGTTTGTGAGAACAGGCTGAGGACTGTCAGTGACAGTCAGAGTTCGGGTCATGACCGCGGGTGAACCCTGACGTCACCTCGCGAACACTGCCGACGCTGGCCAGAAATTGCCGAGCGCCGAGCAGTGCAGTGAATAACCCGGAAGTTAATGAGCAGCCCGGGAAGTAGAAGAGGCCAGGAGACAGCGGGACTGCAGGATGCATCGCGGGCGCGGTAAGTATAATTATAACGTTTATTAACAATTTTATGTTTTTTTTTACAGCCTCCCCGCCCCACCCCCTCCATCCCCTCCATCCCATGTCTGTAAAGTTCTAACCTTGTCAGAATGAGCCACGCACATGCGCAAGATTTCCAGGAGCAGCGATGACCTTGGCTCATGGAAATCATGTTATCACGTCCACAGAGGTGTATTAACATGGAGAAAAGCCAAATAGTTTGTGGAAACAATGCCCCACAGATGAGTCAAAGCCCTAATTAGCAAAGGAATGATGTTATAGTGAGCAGGTTAGGAAAGGAAGTTTGACGTGCAAATGTGACTGCTGCTGGCTTGAATGGCACAATGGACATGGCAGGTTCATTTTAACTGAAACAGACACAGATGTGTAGGAGGATAAAAATTTGGTGAGCTGCAGCTAAATTCTGCTACAGTAGTAGCACTGTTTCTGAAAAGAAGTAAATGGCAAACATTTACAATCTGTAATATTTTCATCCTGGTTAATGACTTAAAGGGGGTTATCTGGGATTTATAGAAAAAAAAATGCTTAAGCACTAGCAGGTAGGTAGCTGCCACCTATCTGCATGTTGTAAGCGGCACTAGTCACCGCCGTTCACCTCCCCAGCACAGAGTGGGCACAGACTGCTCCTGCTGGGGACAGCATGGCGGGGTAAATAGAGCAGAAGCTTCTGTTCTCTGTGAAAGTGGGCACATAGCTGACGTCACACTGATTGACAGCCGGTCTCCCGCAACCTGATTGGGGGAGCCGGTTGTCAATCAGCATGACGTTGGCTATGTGTCGCCCCTCTGTAGTCATGATGTCACCGGATGCTTCAAAATCGCCGACAGGATTGCTCCGCGTCAGCGGTGAACAATTTTGGGCACAACATGGAGGTAGGTGGTAACTACCTGCCTGTTAGTGGTTAGATACAATTTTTTTTTTATCCCGGATATCCTCTTTAAGGAAACCTCTTTCTCTTTTACCTACTTGGACCCAGATGCTTAACGCATTATCAAAAGTCACCTTCTCTCTAACGTCTTACACCTATACGCCAGGGGCGAACATATCATTAGTGGAACCATGCAGCTGCAGTGGTCCCAGAGGTAAGGGGACTCTACCACCTCCAGAACAGGTAAAATTGGGTGTTATGAGGAGCTATTGGACTACAAAGTGCCCGTATACTGCCGTTGTTCTTGTCACACTGTCTACAGGTGAGAGTTTCTGGTGACTCAAGTTATGTTTTAAAGCTTTTGAAAGGGTCGGACATTGACTTGCGGTGTAGCGACCTACCGGTGGACCTGGAGGCAGTTTCTTTTTTTGATAGTGCAATGTTTAATATAATTATAGTAATGCTGGAAAGCGTCAGTGGCCTTTTTTATTTATTCCAAGGGGTAAAGAAAACTAGTTTTAAAAAGAATCTGGCGAAAAATGTGTCTGACCCTTCAAGTACCTTTTTTTTGCTATGCTTTATAATAACAACAATGCCTGAAGTTTATTTGAGCAAGAAAAGTGTCCCTTTTTATCTACAGTGTGTCAACATGAAGATGTATCTTTGATCTTTTGGGCACAGATGGAGGGATGTGCGCCTCTAATGTAAAGTAGGCCATTTTACAATGCTACTTTTGCCTGAAATTGGCTCCTGATAATCAGTGCAGGAACCACATCCACAATTGCTGAAAATAATAATGGCTCCCTGTGACCTTCATGTTTTCTTATCAGCTGCCAGATATCACTTAACTACTTATACACCAAAGGAGATCAGCATATTCCAAAATGTTCAAGTGCCACTTAACTCCAGCCTAAAGGGACAGACCTTATGTAGGGAGCAGATGGAGAGTTTGTTTTTAAGTCACAAATTCTGCATCCTTACAAGACTTGAAATATTAGGGTTATAGTTATGAAATGACCATTAAACCTAAAGAATAGCAAGAAAAGCACACCATGTATGGTTACTTTAATTCAACTGGTAATATTCACACATGGAAACTTTAGCAACTAACACATTAAATATATACAGGGCGGGTCATTTATATAGATTCACCTAAATAAAGTGGGAATGGTTGGTGATATCAACTTCCTGTTTGTGGCACATTAGTATATGGGAGGGGGGAAACTTTTCCAGATGGGTGGTGACCATGGCGGCCATTTTGAAGTCGGCCATTTAGGATCCAACTTTATTTTTTTAAATGGGAAGATCACGTGACACATCAAACTTAATGAGAATTTCATAAGAAAAACAATGGTGTGCTTGGGTTTAACGTAACTTTAAACTTTCATGAGTTCTTTACAAGATTATGACCACTTATAAAATGTGTTCAAAGTGCTGCCCATTGTGTTGTATTGTCAATGCAACCCTCTTCTCTCACTCGTGACACACTGATAGCGACACTGCAGAAGAAATGCTGCACAGGCTTCCAGGATCCGTTGTTTCAGATGCTGCACATCTCGTATCTTCACAGCATAGACAATTGCCTTCAGATGAGGGAGGAGGAAAACTGTTCTGTGACTGGTGAAGTTAAATAAAACCCCCGCTATTGGTCTGACACTGACCCACAGTGGATAGATCCCTCCAAGACTGTTGGAGCACAAACATTGATGGTATGGTGTGGTATATGGGGTACAAAGATAGTGGGGCCATTCTTCATCAATGGAAACCTCAATGCCACTGGATATCTGAATCATGTAGCAATTTCAGATTTCCAGGGGCATTGAGGTTTCCATTGAGGAAAGGGGGCCCTCTGTCATTTATGTCTAATTATTTATTTACATTTATATATACTGACTACATGCTTGCCTGCATGAACTCACATGAACTTTCCCAGGGTGCACAGCTCTACTACATCTCTGGTGGAGGTTCTCTACCAGAGATGTAGCAGAGCTAAAGAAGTCCAATGTAAATTAAGGGAAATGTAATTCCTCTGCTGCTGGACACTATAAGGTCTGGCAGCAGAGGAAAAAGCTGCACAAATAATGTCTTCTTTCAGTACGGTAACTTTATCTATCTACCAGTATTTATCTTAACTATTCTTTTCCTCCTTCTTGCAGCTTTATTTGACACACGTGTTTGACCTTTCTATTGAGTTTTGAATAATGCTTTTTGTAGGTGTAGCACCTGCTGTGGAAGCTATGTATAAAGTGCCACAGATATTCACTTCTGCTGGTATTAATGACTTTTCTGCTGCACTGACAAAAACTAGAATTCCCAGGGTGCCTTGCTCATCTCAGCAATCTGGGGGAGGAGCAGCAGCAGAGAACAGGATGGATTGTACTGCTGTTTGTGAGGGAATTCAGCCATCTTGTACCATTGTAGCATTGATAAGAAGCTGACAACGGACGCTGCTGCTCTGTGTGATGATATACTGATTTCTACAACTACAGGACAAACTGCTGGTAGGAGCTGTCCCCCTTCTCTAGGCTTCCCACTTAAAAGAAGGATTTTGACAGCTGTTCCTATCCTCCCCAAAAAACTGTACCCTGAAATGCCAGTCTGGAGCTCTGAGAGAACAAAGATCTGCAAAGAGGAGTGAGTAGCATTGCTGGGACTTGTAGTTCTACTGCTGGAGGAGTTTTCTGCAGTTATCTATAAGGAAGCATTGCTATGACCTGTAATTCTACTGCTGGAGAAGTGTGTTGATGCTATCTATAAGAGAGTGCCTAGGACTTGTAGTTTTACTGTTTGGGAAGCATACTGAATCTATACAGATCTGATGCAAAAACAGTGAGTAGTTATTGCTGTGGCTTGAAGGCTACATAGACTTATGGTTTCAGTTACTAAGGGTGGGTCCACATACTGTTTTTGCTGTCCGTTACAACAGAAGCATTAACGGTTTCCGTTGTAGCGGACAGCAAAAGTGTGGATTTTAGTTATTGTGTAGTGCATATGATTTTGATACTTCAAAAACTTATGCACTACATGAGATAGATAGAAGAATAGGATAGGTAGAAAGATAGATAAATGAATAGGATAGAAAGAGATAGGATAGATAGGAATATAGATGGTAGACAAGCATTACCAGTGTCCCTGCTCTGTCTCCCGCACTGTCTGCTGTTCTTGCTGCTCCTGGGCCTTTGGGTAAATATTCATAATCTTTAATGTGCGGCACTGGAAGCAGCAGGAAGGAGCAGAGAGACAGAGCAGTGGCAATCGTAATGCTTTTCTACCATCAATTTTCCTGTCTTTACTATCTCTTTCTATCCTATACATCAGTGGTCCCCAACCTTTTTTGCACCGGGACTGGCTTCATACAAGACCACCCTTCCGGGGCACGGCAGGGCGGGGTTGCACAGAGGCATGGCTTTGATTATAGGGGTGGGGCTATGGAGAAGGGTGGAGTTTAGTACACTGTTTTCCCGAAAGATGCGCTACATCTTATTTTCAGGGGATGTCTTATTTTTCCATCCTCTTACAGCCCCCAATATGTTATCCCTATCTTCCACTTGCAGCTCCCATCCATCCACTTGCAGTCCATAATATTCCCATCATTTCCTTGCAGCCTACAATATCCCCTTGCAGCCCATAATATTCCCATCATCCCCTTGCAGCCCCCAATAACCCACATCTCCTTACAGCAGCCCCCATAACCCATCATGCCTTGCAGCAGCCCCCAATAACCCCATCATCTTGCAGCAGCCCCCAATAACCCATTATCCTCTTGCAGCAACCCCAAATAACCCCATCATCCTCTAGCAGCAGCCCGAAATAACCCCATCATCTCCTTGCAGCCCCCAATACCCCATCATCCTCTTGCAGCCCCAATAACCTCATCGATTTGTTGTTGCAGCCCCCAATAACCCCATCATCTCCTTACAGCAGCCCCCAATAACCCCATCATTCCCTTGCAACAGCCCCCAATAACCCTATCAGCCCCTTGCAGCAGCCCCCAATAACCCCATCATCTTGCAGCAGCCCCAATAACCTCATCGATTTGTTGTTGCAGCCCTAATAACCCCATCATCTCCTTACAGCAGCCCCCAATAACCCCATCATGCCCTTGCAACAGCCCCCAATAACCCTATCATCCCCTTGCAGCAGCCCCTAATAACCCCATCATCTTGCAGCAGCCCCCAATAACCCCATCATCCTCTTGCAGCAACCCCAAATAACCCCATCATCCTCTAGCAGCAGCCCCAAATAACCCCATCATCTCCTTGCAGCCCCCAATGCCCCCATCATCCTCTTGCAGCCCCCAATAACCTCATCGTTTTGTTGTTGCAGCCCCCAATAACACACATTCACACACACATACACACACACACTCTCACACTCTTTCCTCACCGAGACACTCTTCCTCCGTCAGTACGGCAGCTGAGAGCCACTTCCCCGCCCCTCAATGACAAGGTTCCCAGCAGATGAGCCACCAGCCAATCAGAGGAGAGCATGTAACGTCATCGCATAATGTTAAATGCTCACCTATGATTGGCTACTGGCTCATCTGCTGGGAGCCTGGGGCTCTGAGCCGCCGCACGCAGAAAGCACTTTCACTTTGCAGTGGCTGGCGGCGGTGCCGCGGACCGGCACAGGGACCTAAACAGACCCGGCGCAGGTCCGAGGCCCGGTGGTTGGAGACCCCTTCATACATCTATTGCAAATGCAGCATAACGCAATGCTGCAGATTTGCACAAATCTGTAGCATTGTGTTACATTGCGTTTGTTGTAACAGACTGAAAAATGCTGCTGACAGCGTTTGCCAGTGCATTTCAACAATGCATACTTGCAAACACATGCCCATCTTGGCAGCGTTAGTATGCATTTGCTTAATGCAAGTCTATGGGTGCGTTAATGCATCCGTTACATTGCGTTTGTGCTACTGTCAAATGGATGCGTTAGGGTATGTGCCCACAGGACGTTTTTAAGCAGTCCTGAACGCAGCAAAACCTGAGATCCTAGAGTCCTTGACAGGAGAAGTGCTATGATCTTGTCTGCGTTTTTTGCGCGTTTTATGTGCGTTTTTTGGGCGTTTTTACTGCGTTTTTGATGCTGCGTTTTCCATGGCTGCACCAAACGCAGGAAAATAGAACATGTCAATTCTTTCCATCCGCACAAAAACGCAGGTATTGACAGTCTTGACACTTGCAAAACAATGTGTGTGCCAGCGTTTCTGTGAAACACATTGGTTTTGCTGGAAATCCAACCGCAGGAACAATTAGCACACATTACCATAAAACCAATGGTTTTATGCATGCAGAAACCGCAGCAAAACCGCAGCAAAAACACACTGTGTGCACATACCCTTAGACGCACAGCACAAACGTAAAGTGTAGAGTTGTTGTTCTTGTTATATTAAGTGTACCAACGATTACAGGAAGCATACCAATATCCATGGCAACTGGGCCCATGTCTGATACTATCATTTGTAGAGCTGCAGCTGTGGCGCCCCGCGGTCTGGTCGCCACTGAGGGGTACTGCACCCACCAAGGTATAGTATTCCCGTCTGTGGCAACCAGGGTTGGTAAGTCCAATCATCCACAAATACACCCAACACACCTGGTCCCAGGGATAGCGAGTGAACCCAGGTAATGGGATGGTTCAGGCAGCCCATGGGACGGTGGGGGGAGAAAGTGGGTGGAAAGTGAGCAGGAAGTGGTCAGGGAATGGAAAGGGACAAAGGAAAAACACCACATGAAGTAGGGGTCAGTCGGAAGAGGTCAGGTGGAGAGAGGACAGAGAGGAAGGACTTGAGCAGCAATGAGGCTCGTCCAGGGTCCTGAGGCCAGAGACCACGAGGAGACAGAGGGCATGGGCAGTGAGTGATCCACCTGTGCACCCGAATCTGAAGTGAAGTGGAGGGGCAAGGCTAGCACCAAAGACCCGGCCCTTAAGGTGGCGAGGAGATTCCAAGCTCCAACCACAGAACCGGTGGCCTTGAGTTCTTGAGGAGCTGTGGCCAACTCCCGGCACATCCGCCAAAAAGGCAGCTGTACTTGGGACTTGATACAGCAGGTCGCCGACGAAGGCCCGTGGCTGCTGGATTGGGGCTCTGTGTGTGGAAGCGCGCGCAGGAAGAAGGAGAACAGACAGTGCTGAGGAAGAGAGGCCCGAGAGGACAGACATACAAAAGGGGTGTACTGGACAAGCCATCCTGGTTGCTAAGGACTCCCCGGACCGCAAATGTACTTGAGCTGTAACCTGTGGTGCATGTGGACAAGAGCTCAGTAAACCGGGTTTCAAACTTAGAACTGTGTGAGACTGTTCATTTCTTACCTGAGTAGTGGTAGACTGCAACGCCGCTCAGGCAGCAGGAGCCTACCTGTGAGATGCCCCAATTCTCCCCTGAAGCAAGCCCAGCCCTGCTAGTTCTCCATGAACTCTACTACCCTTCCTATAGATGTCTTGGGAACCCCACTCCACCCATGGAGAACGACACCATCCTAGCTGCCATTCCATCATCCCCAGAGGTCCCGGCCTGCAGCAGCGGCTACTAATAGCCGCATACCAAGGGTGGCATCACGACAACCACCCCACAAATCCTCTTACTCCGAGAACTCTTTATCCCCTTCTGGCCCACTGGCCATTTGTATTTTTATGGTGATTAGATAGGAGTGTGCTTGTTGTGTGTTAAAGTGGAAGCCTCAACCCCAACATTCAGGGTTTTTTTCAATGCACATCTTGTACCTTTATGCAATATTGCATAGCATTATTTGTTTGCAGTTTCTTGGTATTACCCCTGCAATTGGCCCCTTTTATCTTTCTGTAAATAAACCTGTTAATTGGTTTCCAATCTCATCTTAACGGAGCGTGGACAGGGGTTTCCTGAGTTGGCCCCTGGCAGAAGACGAAAACCCACTGTATTCCCCTAAAGTTCCTAGGAGTTTCGCGTGGAGGCACTGTGCCACATCAAGGTGAGAACTACCAAACACCCTGCCCACAGCAGCGTATTAAAGGGCTGTTACATCATAGGACAACCGCTTTAAGCATTCTCCATCTTTCTAAATTGATTTTGCGTTTATTTTACATATTCAAGGTTCAAACTTGCAAATTTAATCCATACAATTATTATTTAGAAATATCTATTTCCCCATTCCTCTGCTGTAGTGGATACATGAACATGTCTGGTGCCTTTTGTTTGGAGACGTTTTTAGAAGAACTTTGTAACTGGACACTTCCGTATGATTTCACACAAAGGTAATACACAAGGGCCATGTGTTCAGTGGGTCTAAGGATTAGTTAATCATTAGCAATTTCATTCTACATCTATCCAGTGAAGACAGAGAGTCTGACTGTCCTTCCTCTGGAATGCATGAATAGTGCCTTGATAAAGTATTCATACCCTGTGAACATTTCCACATTTTTTTATGTTACACCCACACACTTAAATTTATTTTATTGCGATTTTATGTGATATACCAACAAAAAGGAGCAATGCTACATGATACATGGTTTTCTAAATATTTTATAAAACAGAAATCTGACAAATGTGATGTACAAATGTATTCAGCCCCCTGTAGTGTGATACCCCTAAATAAAATCCTGACTGACCAATTGCTTCCAAAAATCACCCATAGATGCAGATGTTCTAAAGGCCTGAGAGGTTTGTTCGAGAAACCTTTGGGATCAAACAGCATCATGAAAACCTAGGAACACACCAGACAGGTCAGGGATATTAATTTTAGGGAAGAGTAATGCAGGGGTAAGTTATAAAAAATAGCCAAAGCTTGAACATCTCACAGAGCACTACTCAATAAAAACATCCAAAAATGGAAGGAGTATGGCATAACTGTAAACCTACTCAGACATGGCCGTTCACCAAAACTGACATACCAAAGAAGGAGAGCACCAAGTTAGTGAACCAGATAAGAGGCCCATGATCACTCTGGAGGAGTTGCAGAGATCCTCTGCTTAGGTGAAGAATCTGTCCACAGGACAACTATTAGACGTATACTCAGCAAATCTGACCTTTATGAAAGATTTAAATATAATAGTTGCATTCAAAATAGACATATTTCTAAATAGAGACAAAATGATATGAAAAAGTAGGATACTTAGTTTATGGAAATGGCCAAATCGATAATTCACCCAGTTGCCAAGTTGAGGTGATCTCTATTAACTGGGTCCTAACGCTAATGTAACTGCCTGATGTCGTTCTGGGCTTTTCCTCATCGACTGATACCAGAGAACAATGGATTAGCAGTCTTATAACTAAAGACAGGTGCTTTGAATATCTAATTGGTGCCTTGGGAAAAGAGGTTAACCCCTTAGGTGTGCTAGAGACTGATACCAGAGGGCAATAGCTTATCTGTGACAACTAGAGTGTGGAAAGGTGCACAGTGGACAGAGTAGACAGGAAAGTCAATGGCCTCTGGAAGGATGGAGCTAAGATGGAGCTCTCATGTGTCAGCTCTGTCGTCCATTCCTGGAACCTGACATCAATCAGGGTAGCCAAGGAGATGAAGTTACCTAGGATAGCAGAGATCCCTAGAAATGTGAGAAAATTGGCAATAGGGTTTATTCTTTATATGAAAAGGGTAATGCAGATGATATATCAGAATCTGCTCACCTGGTCCGGTTGTGTATACCCACAACATGCATGAGGGCGATGGGTCAGCTGCTGCAGGATCCACACATCCACGGGTCACCACGGGCAAGAAATGCTCTGTAGGACGATGTGCCGCACGATCCGCGCTGCTGCCAGAAAGGAACACCAGAAGACTGGAGTGTCTGGAAATGTAGCTTTATTTCTCAATCTGACGGGTTTCGGAGCTAAACCCAGCTCCTTCCTCAGGGACTAATGATAGCAGAGATATCACAACCAGCTAGTTCATCATTGATCCTTCAAGACAGACCTTCACAGATGGCAGCTACCAGCACCTCATTATTCCATCCCAACTCTGGGGAAAGGGTACGCATTGAACCAGATATTGACCCACAGTCTGTCTTCCCTGAAGCAGCTTGAGAAGGGAGGATGCTGCAGAGGAGACAAGGCCCGGATCATCAAAGACCTTTCAAGAGGCCCCAAGAAAACCTAAATATCCGAGGTGACAGCATTTCTTCTCTTTCATAGGGTGTTGATCCAGGCAAAGGCCTTTCCTTCCAGATATAATAGTGAAAAGGCTACTTTGGCCCAGTCAGAAGTGAAATGGCTGGACAGTAATTCAAAGTGCAGTGTGCACTGAGTGATGAACCCTCGGCATAGTTTAGGGTTACCGTCTAATCATGATGGGGTGCACACATTGACTAGCTGAGGGTCTGAAGGTTGTAGGTGAGTAGTAGCTTCCAATATTGCTTCATTATAGACCGATGAGGGAGCAACATCCAACACCAGGGCATTCAGACGGACATTCACCAATCAAAGGAAGGTCAGGATTTGATCCTGCTGTTCTCGCTGGCGGTTCAACTTTTGAAATAACTTAGATAGTGGAGGGTATTGGCATTAGTGGGGTGCAAGATCTGAGCAAACGATCACGCTTCACGCTACGGGTGTGGACCCACTGCATCACAGACCAGGCTTACAGTGAAAGGGAATGACTAGGTGTCTCCTATAAACTTTGCTTTATTAAAGAAGTTGTATAATAAAACAGCATTCAATGTGAGTCCAACACTATATACAGTATAATGAGAACAAGAATACCAGACTATACAAAATCTCCTAGTGTGCCAGTTAGGCATTTAATTTGTGTGATATATAATTGTGGTCATATAGGAGCACTGAAGATCATGAGAGACTAGTATTAGGTTAACATACCTGTTTTTATCCAAGGTAAAACACTACGCGTTTCGCGTATGGTAGTTGTCTATGGTGGCCTCATTACTGAGTGTGTGTGTGTTGGGGGCATGTATTGTGGGAATAGACTAGATGTAAGCCACTTTCGCAGCTTTCCTAGATGGTAGGTTGCCTATAGTATCTGGATGACCAAAAACCTGAATGAGGCAAAGTGTAAATATTTGCTATGATCAGGTTCTGTTCGGAACTGTGCGGAATACTCGGAGATTCAGCTTGAATTTTAAATTCAGCTTTTATAATACGAGGTTTTAATAGTTTTAAGTTCATCAGTTCTATATATGAAAGGTAGCACAGAGTTTATTGCTGAATGTGTATATTACAATATAGAATAATACCATAAAGAAATAAGAAGTAATGAGTAAGAACAACACAAATAACATGTCTGGCTAACATTTGCTCTTCTCTTCCCCCCTAAATACAGATTATTATGTTCCGAATAATTGCCAACCAAATTAGCTGACTAGCATCATTATTTTTGTCATTAGATTAATAATTGTAATTCTAGTTAGGCACAATAAGTACAGTGTTTCCGATATCTGGGAATATTTCCAGTATGCGAGAAGAGAGAGAAGACGTTCTCTTTCTAATTAAGAGGTTGCGGCTTTTGTTTAGGGCGCAGTATTGATAAAGCGTGCAATTCCAGATGGGAGTTGTGTTTCAGAATCATCAGACAATATGGTTGTATTCATAGGCGTAGACTGTGCAATGTAACAGCAGCCTACGGCCTCGTCTTCAGTTATCAAGTCGTCCCATGGTTTTCTGTACCTTCCACTAACTAATCCCATATATAGGGATCCCATATGTATAGGATTATTTTCACTCATGTGACTCACCCTTTGTTGTGCCAGATTGCATTTAAAGCTGGATGAGGAAACATCACATGTATTGTTTTCTGATTAACAGGGCGTAACTACAACAGGTGCAGGGGTTGCGATCGAACCCGGGCCCTGCAGTCTAGGGGGGCCCCAAAAGTCCCTTTGGCCTATAGAAAAATACTAATACTATTAAAGATTTCAGTAATTGGGGGCCCCGTTGGAGCTTTCGCATCGGGGCCCCATGCCCTGAAGTTACGCTATTGCTGATTAAACTATACCAAATCACAATATGCACATCCTTGACATCACTTGTGCCCTGTTTAGGCACAGAGCAATATGCACAGTATGGCATCCCCACCTCCTAAGCTTTGAAGACCCTTGAGGTGCAAAAATGTTCTGTCCAGTTATACTGAAGCAAATCGATATGACCATGTTTATAAGAACAATTCTCCAAGCACTGGATACACTGGATACTATCAAGGATGCAGCATTATGTGTACTAGTATTTGAGTTATACACAGTGGCATAACTAGTGTCCTATGGGCACCGGGACAACATTTTGCCCTGGAACACCCACCAGCATGTTGTTGAGGTGCATGGGCTCATTGGTGTTGATTAGAGATAAGCAAACCTTTTGAAGTCCAGTTTTGGTCTGTTCGCCGAATAGGCAATTGTTAGTCGGATAGATCTACAAACAGTTTGCTGAACTTCCAAACCCCATTTAAATCAATGGAATGCAAAATCAAGGGTCTGGCAACACCTTCAAAGGGGCACAAAATCTGCCAAACACAGCTCAAACCTTTTTGTGGTGGAGCCCCGCTGTTTTGGCATGGCCATTAACTTCCTAGGCTATTACTTACCAAGCCTCAGCGCTGCTGTCATCCTGCTTCAGGTCCGCTCATTATCCTCAGACATACTGACTGCTTCCCCTCCTTGATTTTTAAAGTCAGACTTAGCTGTGCCCAACCTCACTGTCTGTGTCTGTGATTTTAGCCAGTATGGCAACCAAATTGAGGTCTGATTACAGTAAAAATCATAATTAAAAAATTGCATGCACTTCAACTACAGGAAAACCTAGGCAGCTGGGGAGTGGAGTTCTCAGTGTGGTGTGGCACAAGCATTCTGGGAAACCCACTCTAAAAATTGCAGCCTGCTGCCGCACCGGAAGTGGTACATCCATGAGAGATGCCAAAACTGGAGGTTACCCCGCTCTTCCAGTTGCCCTGGTGCCGGTGGCAGACCAGGAATAAGGGGTTAATGCCAGCGTAGTATTACCAGCTGATACTAAGCCCGAGGTTCATAATGTCAGGCCAAAGTTAGTCCTGGCCATTATGAACCTCTAAGTATATATTGAATAATACAACACACAGAGAAAGATCATTGATTTTTAAAAAGAACACAATCAGAAACAACCTCTTTTTCATCTTTATTACTCCTAAAAAATCCTGCATGATAATCTTTTACGACATCCGATGGCAGATGGAACTGAAACTGACTGCCGGTTACAAGCAGGGTGATGTCACAGTTTGGTTCATCTGAGTTCAGCTAGAGCGATGTGGCTGAGCTCTGACCTCAGATGAACTTTTGCACATCAGCCCGCTCACAGCTGGAAGTTAATTTTGTGTCCCGCTGTGAACGGACGTCACTGAGGATTATCGTGGAGGTTTTTTTTTAAAGTAATAATGATGGAAAAAAGGTTAGTGATTGTGTTCTTTTTACAAATACAGTAAATGATTTTTCACAGTGTGGTGTATTATTTACTATTTACTTAGAGGTTTAGAATGGCTGGGTCTAACACTGGCCACACATTATGAATCTCGGGTTTACTGCTAGCTGGTAATACATAGCTGGAATCAACACCTTATTACCCAGTCTGCCAAACCCACTTCTATGATTGCGCTGTTTTCTGGGGTGCCTGCAGGTTACAATTGGCAGTGTGGGGGGCCCAGAACGCTTGGTCCTCCCCATGCTGAGGATTCCAACCCCCAGCTGCCTAGTTTTACCTGGCTGGCAACAACAAATATGGCGAAACCCCAAGTCATTTTTTTTTTAAGGGCAGCAATGCATGAATAGGTCCAAGATTAATGATACATATAACACACTAGAGCACATGCCAAAAGTCTGTATTCAAAATGTATGAAAGGAAAGGAAAGAAAGCGATTGTATATTTTCATCATGCAGTATCCATAGTATAGTGTTTATTGAGTGTGAACAGATCTAAAAAGACCATGTATGTTAATGCATTATTATATGAATTGCTAGCAGCTAACAATAGAAGAGGTGGCCTTGCACACTTTTGACCCTCTGCCATAAAAAAAGGTTTGCTGTAAAAAAAAAAAATAGAATAAAAAATAATAATAATAAATAAATAAAATAATGATAAAAAATATTAAAAAACTATTCAAACCTCTCTTAAAAATATTTAAAGGATATTTTAAGGTCCCTGGACTTCACAGCTGCTGCCACATTTGGCAGTGTTCCAAAAATTCACACCCTGCAGGCGTCCCAACACCTACAAACTCAAAGAAATTAAATAAAAATATTTTAAAGCTCCATTAAATTGCCAAATTGAAACTAACCGGTAGACCTGATAGCTGGAATCACTAAGGACCTAAGGTAGGTGATTGTTCCTGGCCAGCGGTTCTTCCGGCGAGCGTTTTGGCCCCAAAGATTCAGAGAATGTTTTCGTGCCACTTTTAAATTTTTAACTTTTCACCCAAACAAAGCTACATTCGCCGATTTTTTAGTAAACTGCTTGTGTTTCCGATCATGAACCGAATCTGCAAGGATAATGCTGAATTTGAAATTGCTGATCATGATCGGGGAATGTTCACTCATCTCTACTGTTCATTCAGTCTATAATCACCCCCTTAAAATTATTAGAAATATAACATATGAATATAATTTTCTAAGTAATACTTCTAATAATAGTGATTAGAGATGTTCAAATCCGCAGATGTACAGGTTCGCCAAATCTGGCTGGACTTAAAAAAAGTTCGGTTTGAGACTGGACTTGACCTGCACTTGAGCCTGGACCCCAAACCCCATATAAGTCTATGGGGACCTGAACTTCTATGCTATAAAATGGTGGCTAGAGGCCTGCAAAAGGAAGCAAAATGGTGATTAATGCAATGACAATTATACTTACTGAGATTCCGCACTGCTGTAACACTGCTTTCAGGTCTGCTCATTAAACCTTATGAATACTCACTTGTTCCCCACCCTCACCCTCTGTGACAGCGTCTGTGATTGGTTGCACTCAGACTGCGCCCCACCCTCTGTGTCGGAGTCTGTGATTGGTTGCCCTACACACTAATGTGAAAAATAAATAAATAAGTAGAAAAAATGGAATGGAGTCCCCCATATTTTATCCTAGGTGCAGATAAAGCAGACAGCTGCGACCTGCAGCCCCCGGCTGTGTGCTTTATCTTCAGCTGGGTATCAAAATGTGGGGAACTTCACGCAGGTGTTTTTAATTATTTAAATAAATACATTAAAAAAAAAAAACAGCATAGGGTTCCCCCCAATTTTGATACTTAGCCAAGATAAAGCACACAGCTGGGGGCTGGTATTCTCAGCATGGGGAGACCCATGATTATTGGGCCCTCCTCAGGCTGCCACCTCAGAATTGGTGCATCTACTAGAAGGGCCATGTCCTGGACTCTAATGCGTACCGGGCTACTGGTGAAGTGGCGCTATGGTTAATATAAGGGCTAAATAAGACAGCTGGTTGAAAAAAGCCGCAGCTGTCTGCTTTATCTGTGCTAGAGCTAAAAATAGGGGAGACCCCATGCCATTTTTTCCAATGATTTATTTGTTTTTACACTATTGTGTGTAGGACAACTAATCACAGACGGTGGTACAGAGGGTGGGGGTGCAGTCTGATTGCAACCAATCACAGGTGTTGTCACTGAGGGTGGGCAGGGGAAGCTGGGCAATTTGCATGAGGTTTATTGAGCGGACCCGGAAGCAGTGTTACACCAGCACAGACACACAGTAGTATAATTGCCTTGCTTTATTTGCCATTTTGCACCTTAAAGCTTGCTGATTGGTGGTGCTGCAGCATTTCAACAAGCTTTATCTTGGTTGTCCAAAGCCAAACAGTAACATAGACTCCCCTGAGAAGTCTGTGTTCGGGGTCCGCGCATGGACGCTAGGAACTAGGAAGAGTTTTGGTGTAATACTGATATAGTTAATATATCCCTTTGTGCCCCCATATTGAACTAATATCCCAATTTGTGTTCTCATACAGTACTATTGTTCCTCTCTGTGCCCCCATACAGTACTTTTATTCCCAATTGTGCCTGCATACATTACTAATATTACCCATTGGGCCCCCATATAGTATTATATTCCTCTGTGTGCCCCCATACAGTATTAATATTCTTCTTTTTGGCCCTATACAACAAATTGGGCACATAAAATATTCAGCTTTTATCATGTAGCCAATTTGGCAGTGAGACTGTGAATTTTGCCCTTTATCATTATGTACCTGATATGACCAACCGGTGTTATAGGGTGTAATACTCTGTGAACATCTATTTTTTTTGTAATCCGGACACATATATTGTGATTTGGTAACAAATTGTTAACCCTATCTTGCTTACTTGATCAAATAAGATCCAATTGGTCACCTCTCTGATTGTATTGTTTTGCACCATTATTTTGGAGTTTTACGACTTGTCCACAATAAATGTAACATTTTGCATGATACTCAGTTGTTCTCACTGTAACATTAAGGATATCAAAGCATAAAGTAAAGATCCACCATGTGCGCTGCCGGACAATGACATGGTAACAGTGTTTTTTTCTTTCTAGGGCATTTTATGAAGACTTTACTTAAAGGGAACCTGTCACCAGATTTTTGCAACCTAATCTGAGAATAGCATAATATAGGGCCCGAGATCCTGATTCCAGCGATGTGTCACTTACTGGGCTGCTCAGTGCAGTTTTGATAAAATCACTGTTTGATCATCTGGAGATTATCATTAGCAGTCTACTTGGCCTGCTGCCGGGTAGTCCGGTATATTCACAGACTGCTAAATCTGCAACAGAGAAAACACTAATTGTATCAAAATGACAGCAAGCAGGTCAGTAAGTGACACATCGCTGGAATCAGGGTCTCTATCTCTACATTATGCTGCTCTCAGATGGGATGGCAAAAACCTGTGACAGGTTCCCTTTAAGCCTTGGTTTAATAAAGTGTCATGGGAAGAAAAAAACACTGTTACCGTGTCATTGTCGGGCAGCCACATGGTGAATCCTTACTTTATTCTCTGATATCCTTGTGGTCAGTTTAAGAATACAAGTCATAAAGTGCTGAGAATCTCCCTTGAAGAGAACAGAATCATTTTGCATGAAATGCTTAGATTTGACCATATATTTTCAGACATTGCGCTTCTATAATATTACAGGCAGCTCATCTGGTGGCCAGGAATACACTTATGGTTTTCAGTGCCTACACCACCCTCTCCTGTATGGGAAAGGTACTGGTAATAAAGGTTGCCAGGGCTTGGTACTATCAGTAGCATCACTTACTAATTATACTTATACCTTAAATACTCTATATTGTTGCACTGCTGAAATTTCTTTTGTACCCACATATATAAAAAGGATTGTTCCAACTTAACTCTGTTACAATGTGCTGTTTCTGTAAAGTATCACTGTACACACATGCCCAAACGTGCAGATAAATAGATACCCGAATTGACATTTAGTGAAGATATCTTTTTTCGGGGGACAGCCAGTTTAAGGAACTGCAAATAAGTGTCTTAAAAAGTGTCTACCATGGTGGTCATGGTGGTATATGGCACATGCCCCCCAATTCATATGAGTGCAGTCACTGGCCTCGGTCACTATACAATTGACAGATCTCTGCAGCTCACGTCCAGCTGTTGCCAGCACAGTGGACAGTTGATTGTGATGGGGTGCCGGGACAGGTCCATCAATATTAAAGTACTGGACAACCATTTTAACATTGGACAAAGCCTTTTAAGAAGTGATTTACAATTCTCGGAAATAGTCCAACACATTGGATGCTGTTTACATCTGGCCGCCACCAAAACAGATAACAGCAGATTCGTGGGGATGCTAAGTCACAAGCCAACAAACCTATCTACTTGGTTATTTTGATGGACACCTTATAACTTGAATACAATTAGGATACACAATCTATTAATGTCGTTGATGACTTATAATGACTCCTAATGCAACAATCCCTATAATGTTGGACAAATCCTTTTAGAACTGATCTGCAATTCTCGAAATATTCACAACATATTGGATGCTGTGTACATCTGGCAGATAGCAGCTGATCATAGGCATGCTTCTTTACAAACCACAACCATTATGGTATTGATGACCTATACAATGAACAATAGTAGATGTCAGGACAACACCTTTAAGACACTCCAAAGTTTCTTTTTTCTCCTCTATACTTGGATCCACTGGGATCTTACCATTATCTACTACTTTTGAAAATTAATGGGACTATTGAAAACCCTAAGGATAGGGAAAAAAAAGGGAAGACAAACACGGGGCTGATTTGAGTGTAGTAAATACAAAAATAACAATCCCTCTATGGCAGTTTTTAACTATCTGCCGAAAATAAATAAGAATCCCGAAATTCCACTAGGTCATCTGATTATTTCTGAGGCGCGTTCTCTGACATGTTTCCTCCCTCATTACATGGATTTGTTTCTACAGAACACTGTGGTTACTTTGCCATCTTACTTGAGGGATTCTACTCAATTAATACAAGAATGTAGTAATATCAGGGGTGCACCAAGACCCTGTGTAGCTGCGGGTGAGGACCGGGGGGTTGGAGGGGTGGCGGTGCTGTCAGAATCCAGCACCGCCGCCCCTGTGTGGCCGCGGGAGAGGATCGGGGGGAAGGTGCTGTCAGAGACTAGCACCGCCGCCCCTTGCCACCGGCGCCATGACAGAGGGGGATGCTGTGTGGATATGGCGCTGCCCCCTTCTCCACAGCCGATCCCCCTGCCAGCTTGCCGCCTGAGTGAAAGAGCTCACACTGTCCAATGGACGGTGTGGCCCTGAGTAATATGGAATGACAGGATACCTTTTCCTTCATCACCTTGGATATGAATTAATTATATTCAAATATTGATCACACATTAGGGATCAGTTTGGTTGATCATTATTGGTCACCCATTCCGGATTTACCTCTGGACAAAAAGTTCTTTTTATTTGAAGTTCATCATGGAGCACAATCTGTTTCAATTCCAGGGTGGTCTCTATCCACAGCACCTTGGCACTGCCATGGGGACTCGGGTCTCCCAAAGCTTTTCTAACTTATTCATGGGGCGATTTGAGTCCTCATCACTGCTGTGTGCACCTCAGGATAATGACAAGATCCGGCTGTACCGTCGTTACATCAACGACTTAACCATCATCTGGTCCGGCACAGAAGACGAAGCTAAGGAACTAATTGGAGGTCTGAACAATAATATTTGGGCTATTTATTTTGAATTGACCACCTACAAAGATAACCTAATTACTGATTCAGTAATCACCACAAAGACCCAATTCAAGAATATGGATACAAATGGTTATCTGGATTTTAGGAGCGCACGTTATCCGAAATGTAAGATAAATACACCCCATAGCCAGTTTCTCAAAATAACTGGAAATGGTACCAATAAAAATGAGAAATTTAGTTTAGTTTTCTTGGCATCACTCCCTTATCCACACCATCTGAGTTTAATTAGTTAACATATATTCTATTATCTACACCTTTTTTTTAATACTATTTGATGCCAATTTGACCCATGAGCAGAAAAGTATTGTTTGACTTTGTGTCTGCTCTCCTGACATGTCTGACATGTATTGATATACCAGTTCTGGAGCCACTTTATTGGAAATCTTGTGTTATTCTTACCTGAAATTTGTAACCAAATTGACAACTGGGTGTTACCACTTGGGGGAGTGTCCTCACAGCCTGCAACACTGTCCAATCAAAGCTGACCGTTAATCGACACGTAATGTCCATGGTGGATGTTAACACCCTGTTGGACATGTATTGATACATTTCCAAGGAGAATAACACAGGATCTCAAAACACAAAGCTTTACAAACTGTGATTTCATGGACCATTCAAGTATTTATTAGACAGAAATCTCAGGAGAGCCGACAGTTCTGCAAAACTATTAATTTACTGTCTCTCATAGGAAACATACAAAACAACTGCCGGGAAAAAATCATCCGTATCATCATGTGGCCAACATCTATCTAAAGTGTATGATAAGTTTTAGACAATTTTAGTGAATCAATATTCCATCACCAAGTATATCGTATAGTAGGGGTGAGCAATTCATTCATTTTTGCAAAGAGCCACTAGGACCGTTGAGGACGGCTGAACCAATAGGCTAAAATATTAGTCATAACTGCACCATCACTGCTGCAGACGCATAGCTGGAGTAGGAGAACATGCATAATTGCTTCATTTGTTACTTTGATGCAGCATAATCCATTGAAGCGAACACAAAGCATTTACGGAAAACAATTTTAAATGGGTTTCCACTAATGGACAACCCCTTTAAAACAAATCTGTCTGCAGGTTTTTGCTATGCAAGTTGAGGACAGCATGCTGTAAGGGTTAAAAAAAATCAACTATGCCTCTCTTATCAGGCTCTGTGCTATTGCTTACTTAAACTAAAGGGTTTATCACCTGGTGATTATGTGGAGCACTAAGGGCTGGGATACTCAGACTACTGAGCACTATTTGGAATGTTACAGTGGTGGCAGGGCTCAGCAGCTGTGGTCCTGACTCACATTGAAAAGGGAGACTGAAAAATGGAGAAATAATAAAAATAAAGAATACGTTTGTGACACCAGTTCTGATAATCAGCCAGATATGGCTGGCACTGGAGGAGATAGATGGAGTAGCAGTACAGTTGGTAAACCCTTCCCAACAAGGGTTGGCTCCCAAGGGATGGTGATGATGAGGGTGGTAGTAGTGGGGCAAGGCAGCAGAGAAATGAACAGCAGGAAACAGTCTTTTACTTTACCTTTCACTGAAGTTCTTGCACAGTGTCCACGGTAATGCAACCACCACAAGACAGGTGGCCTGGCCAGTCTGATGAGAACTGTAGTCTGGTCTGCTGGGTGAGTAAGATGGCCTTTCTGCTGACTTCTGTACTTCTTAGGTTTCATGGTGCCTGGTTCCCTCCAGTACTCCCTCTTAGTTGCTGTGGGTAACCTCCTGCCAGGCTGGTAGTTTAGACCCTGTGGTGATCTGTGCATTTATACAAGTTCCTGGTGAGCATAGAACCCGCCCAGTCTCCTGCTTCTGCCTCCAGGCCCTGTAAGCCTGGGAAGCCCAGGGACTGATACCCTGCTTTGCAGCTTGTCCCTTTGGAGCAGCTCCTACTTCCTTCTTCCCAGACCTTCTCCTTCCCTACTCTCTGTCTTACTAAACACTAAAAACTAACTCCTCCCCTCACCAGTGATTGAGTCGCATGCTAAAGCAGGTATCAAGTGCTCAGTCTCCTAGTAAGGGTTCAGGCAGTGTGTGAATGCTTCAGACTTAGTGCAGAGAAAGCTCCAATTCTCCTCAGACATGGCATTACAAACGATGTACATAAAATACCATTTGTGGCAGCCAGACTGCAGGGGCAACACAATTACCTTTACAGGACTGCATTGTCAGGTGCACGGCAGTCTGACATGCCCCCTGCTGTGATTGACACTTCATTGTTAATGCACGATCTCTATTGAGAGCCTGGTGTGGGCAGGGACAGCTCTCCTAGCTCTGCTGTGTTACTAAAACAAAATGCTTTGATAGTCTCAGAACAGCTGCAGCCAGTAATGTGATACACCATTGTATTCAGGGTTTCTTACATTATGTTGCTGTCAGATAAGGTAGCAAAAACCTGCTGACAGATTCCCTTTAATTCCCCAGGCTGCTGACTAGTTGGTTTCCAGTTGTAGCTTACAGACATCCATTGTTATGTACTGGGATAAAATAATAAAATCAGATGTTATTTTACCCTCCCCAGGTCCAGCGCTACCTCTCTACCATGGCTCCAGTCTCTTTTTACTGGTTCACTAATCAAAAAAAGCCTAGATCCCAGTGAGAATTAGGACTATAGCATAAAAAGTGAACATAGACAAAATAAGACTAAAGCAATATAAAGTTTAATGAATAAATAAATACATCTAATAACATGTTAAAAAAGCTAACGTTCCTTAAATGCAGGAAGGACACAGACAAAGGTTAGTGCAGAATTGTATAAGTAATCGCAGGATATAAAATGTAACCAAAATACAAGTATTATATAACTAATGCTAAATTGCAAAATCCTAGGTTAACACAATATTTAACAATTTAGGCATGTGCAAAGCAGGGTATACAGCCATACCTGCAAGAAGATCCTTTACAGTTAAGCAATGAGTCCTGTCTCCCTCCACCCCTACGCACGTTTCATACTACTTCCTCAGGAATGTCTGTTTAATGGCTGCAGTAGTGACATCTCAAATACAGCGCCCATCAACTCTCTACCCAATCACTGAGCTCAGGGGCTCTTGTTGTCTACATTGTGATGGAGAGGCAGCACTGGGCTCAGGGAGGCCAGAAAACATGGATCAATGTCACACACTCACAGACCGAAGTGGATCTCAGTGTCTGGACAGTGTTTGCAGTCCAGTAGTTCATCCTAATGCCCAATTTCACTTGCTTTGGAGGTGATAGCGGCCTCATTAACCCTTAATCTCCTGTGTTGCACAATTGTTATGTATACTCCTACATAAGTCACAAATATCCTTTCACCTGGTTAAAGTGTGTTTCTGGAATTGATTGAAGCCCTTTTTGGCTGGGTGAAAAGATATTTGGGCTATGTATGTATTTTCTTGGTGTACTGCTCAGGTAGCACTGCAGGGGCATCTATCAAGCGCAGACAATGACAGGCGCACAATGAGCGCAGCATGCAACATAGTGTGTGCACCTGGCCTGTGCCTCTGCACAGATAAAGAGCACACTGGGCCCTATAACCACCCTATCTCCACTGCGCATGTCATTTCCATCCATTTCTCTCTGTCTGCAATTTGGCCAGATCTTTGTAGTAAACCACTGTGACCTCTAGTGTTTGGTTCCTGCTGTTATCTAAGGATTTCACCCCTGGTTCTGTTGAGATGTATTTTTAAAACAAATTATTATTATTTACAAGCCTTCAGCTTAATCTTGAGCCATGTTGACTTGATGGATGTACTCTCTGTAGGAAGATTGATCTTGCGCAGTCAAGATAGGTCCACCAGGGTCTTCTCTGAGACTAGATAGGTCCACCAGGGTCTTAGCTAGATAGGTCCCCAGGTCTTCTCCAAGCCTAGATAGGTCCACCAGGGTCTTCTCCAAGCCTAGATAGGTCACCAGGGTCTTCTCAAGCCTAGATAGGTCCACCAGGTCTTCTCCAAGCCTAGATAGGTCCCAGTCTTCTCAACTGAGGTCCCCGGTCTCTCCAAGCCTAGATAGGTCCACCAGGTCTTCTGACTAAGGTCCACCAGGTCTTCTCCAAGCTATAGGTCACCAGGTCTTCTCCAAGCCTAGATAGGTCCACAGGGTCTTCTCCAAGCTAGATAGGTCCACCAGGGTCTTCTCCAAGCCTAGATAGGTCCCAGTCTTCTTCAAGCCTAGATAGGTCCACCAGGGTCTTCTCCAAGCCTAGATAGGTCCACCAGAGCTTCTCCAAGTCTGGATAGGTCTACCAGGGTCTTCTACAAGCCTTGCTAGGTCCACCAGGATCTATCCAAGCCTAGATAGGTCCACCGAGGTCTTCTCTCTAGCTGGAAGTACAGGTCTCCAATATATCACAGGGTCTTCTCCTAAGCTAAGATAGGTCTCACCAGGTCTTCTCCAAGCTAGATAGGTTCTCCACCCAGGGTCTTCTCCAAGCTACGTAAGTTTACCGAGTCTATTCAAACCTTAGATAGGTCCACCAGGGTCTTCCCAAGTCTAGAATAGTTCACCTAGAGTCCTTCTCCAAGTCTAAGATGAGTTCTACCAGGGTCTCTTCTCACAAGCTTACATAGGTCCTCCATGATCTTCTCTAAGTACTAGATAGGTCCACCAGTTGTCTTCTAAAGTACGGAAAGGTCCACCTGAGCCTTCTCCAAGTCCTAGGATGCTTTCTGACTCAGGTCTTTCTACAAGCTTGAGTACACGGTCACCGCAAGATCTACTCTAAGTCTAGATAGGTTCACCATGGTCTTCTCTCAATACCTGAACAAGGTCCACCTAGTGGTCTATTCTCTCAAGCCTAGATAGGTCGCACCAGAGGTTTTCTCCAAGCCTAGATAGGGTCACCAGAGTGGTTCTCCAAGTCTAAACGTTCTAAACCACGGTCTTCTACAAGCCTTGACTAGGTACACCTAGGGTCTCTCAAAGCCTAGATAGGTCCACCAGTAGTCTTCTCTCCAACCTAGATAGGTCCACCAGGTGTTCTTCTACCACAGCCTAATCTAAGTAACCCTAGGATCTACTCCAAGCCTAGATAGTCCACAGGTCTTCCAAGCCTGAAGTCCACCGGTCTTCTCCAAGCCTAGATGGGTCCACCAGTGTGTTCTCCAAGTGCAGATAGGTCTACCCACGGTGTTCTACATGCCTTGCTAAGTCCACCGGGATCTATTCCAAGCCTAGATTGGTCCACCAGGGTCTTCTCTAAGCCTAGATAGGTCCACCAGGGTCTTCTCCAAGCCTAGATAGGTCCACCAGGATCTTCTCCAAGCCTAGATAGGCCCACCAGGGTCTTCTCCAAGCCTAGATAGGCCCACCAGGGTCTTCTCATGAACACATATAAAAACAAGGAATAAAGTAAAAAAAAAGTGACTTGTAATAATAAAGCTGAGTAATAATATCTTTACTGGTTGCTAATGATTTAGTCTACAATTTCTCATAATATTATAATTCATAGACAGGGTTGTTAACTTGACATTTTATTTTTTTCTGGGCGGTTTATGAAAAGATCGCAGACAGACAATATTTTTATGGAAACTTTGTAAAACCATAATAAATCATTCTGATTATAAGTGATCCAGGTCTACAGATCATAACTCTGATATGAGACATCAGCTGCATTCACTGTAAGTGATAATGACAGTCAGAATAGTCTGTAGAAGTTCAAATATTAGTGAATAAAATGATTTATAGCTGATTTGTGTTTATTAATAGAGAAACAACTAAATGGGTTGATAGGAAACATTCATAACTGATCTGAACAAGCTGATTTATTTTTACTCTTTGGTGTTGGACTGTCATCTAACATTGTCATTTATCCCATTAAGAAAACAGTTAAATGAGTAAATAAAAGATAATGTGTCAAGTTGGACACAACTAAAGCAGAAACAAATACAGTCAGGACATTAGTAGCAAAATGCTGCCCTCTGCTGTCTCATGTGAGAACTACTGCTTCTTCTGCATCATGCACATACAAACTTTCCAACAGTGGCAACAAGTGCAATTTTCTTGTCCCCAAACTGATGTCAAACCTGATGCAGACATGCAACACTTGTTACCACGCTGTTTCACAAGTTTCTACTGCAAAACATAGAGCTGAATCACAATATGTAATGTAGTGATTGTGGATCTCCTTGAAGGATCCAGCACAGCAAGTGATGCATATTCAGGTGCATCGCAATAAATTAGAATATCATCAAAAAGTTAATTTATTAGTGAACCACATATATTATATAGAGTCGATACAAACAGAGTAATCTATTTCAAGTGTTTATTTCTGTTAATGTTGATGATTATGGCTTACAGCCAATGAAAACCCAAAGGTCATTATCTCAGAAAATTAAAGTAGGGAGGATGAAGGGTCTGAGAGATAAAATATGATCTAAATAGGTATCAGAGGCTTCATCTTGTGTGGTTGTGAGAGTCACAACCACTATAAAAGCAAATCACGGCTGCTGCAGTCCCCAGCATGGTGCATATAGAGTAGGGAGGATGAAGGGTTAAAACCCACAATGCTGTATTTGACGAGACATCAAAGGGTGAATATAATATTGATTTATTAGTCAATGTGTTTCAGGGCTCCCTGGCCCTTTTTTCAGGACAAATCGATATCATGTTGTCATGCTTCAAGGAGTTTCAGGGAGTCCTGAAAGGAGCTGACTATTAAATCAATATTATATTCACCCTTTGATGTTTCGTGGAATACGGCAGCGTGGTTTTTAACCCTTCATCCTCCCTACTTTTATTTTCTGAGATGAAGACCTTTGGGTTTTCCTTGGCTGTAATCCATAATCATCAATATTAACATAAATAAAAACTTGAAATAGATCCCTCTGTATGTAATGACTCTATATAATATATGTGTGAAAAAAATTAACTTTTTGATGATATTCTAATTCATTGTAGTGATGTGTAAGCTAAGGATCATAAAAACTATGGGATCTTTTTCTTGCATTATATTTCCTCCAATTTATTACTGCCACACCTGCTGAAAGAAGGAAGAGACAGACGAATACATGGAAATGATTCCTAACTATGATTTGTTTTTCTAAAAAAGAAAAACTGACCAGCACCTCTGAACGGAATAAATGAAGTGTGAACAGTGCTATGGCTGCATAATATACAAACAAAAGCATCCAGCAGTGATCTGTATGCGCTAAGTTAACGCAATCATTGAATAGATGAAATAACAGATACCAAGAGGAGTGAGGGTCCTGCTCACAAGCTTCAGTATGTGAAGAAATGGGGGAGACACAAGAGGTAATGGTAAAAAGTGCCATCATATATGGTCCATCCATCAATGTAATAACCAGGCTCGGACTGGCCCACCGGGGAGCAGGGAAATCCTCAGGTGGGCCCCTTTGCAACAGTTTCTCACTTACCCCCCAAAAATGATCAGTAGTTGCCACAATACAGTTGTTTCACTATGTGTAGACAAAGGAATCATCTCTTCATTCATTTTACAGACCACCCAGTATATTATTACATAGAAGCATGGGTAGATTTGTGAACATATTTGCATGTAGTTGATGAGTGGCCCTCAGAGTCAATGTTACTAGTGGACCCCTGCTGCTCCAGTCTGACAGTGTGTCACGATGGCCTCTTTTACCTAGGAGACTGGTGACCAGTTTTGGACCTCTGTCTCATGTCTATATTGAGATTTCATATTACACTGTGTGCAGAATTATTAGCTAAATGAGTATTTTGATCACATGATACTTTTTATACATGTTGTCCTACTCCAAGCTGTATAGGCTTGAGAGCCAACTACCAATTAAGTAAATCAGGTGATGTGCATCTCTGTAATGAGGAGGGGTGTGGTGTAATGACATCAACACTTTATATAAGGTGTGCTTAATTATTAGGCAAATGCCTTTCCTTAGGCAAACTAGGTCAGAAGAGAGATGTGACGGGCTCTGAAAAGTCCAAAACCCTGAGATGTCTTGCAGAGGGATGCAGCAGTCTGGAAATTGCCAAACTTTTGAAGCGCGATCACCGAACATTAAGTGTTCCATTGCAAATAGCCAACAGGGTCACAAGAAGCGTGTTGGGCAAAAAGGCGCAAAATAATTGCCCATGAATTGAGGAAAATTATGCGTGAAGCTGCCAAGATGCCATTTGCCACCAGTTTTGCCATATTTCAGAGCTGCAACGTTACTGGAGTATCAAAAAGCACAAGGTGTGCTATACTCAGGGACATGGCCAAGGTGAGGAAAGCTGAAAAACAACCACCTCTGAACAAGAAACATAAGATAAAACGTCAAGACTGGGCCAAGAAATATCTTAAGACTGATTTTTCAAAGGTTTTATGGACTGATGAAATGAGAGTGACTCTTGATGGGCCAGATGGATGGGCCAGAGGCTGGATCAGTAAAGGGCAGAAAGCTCCACTCAGACTCAGACGTCAGCAAGGTGGAGGTGGGGTACTGGTATGGGCTGGTATCATCAAAGATGAACTTGTGGGACCTTTTCGGGTTGAGGATGGAGTGAAGCTCAACTCCCTGCCCTCCTGCCTGTTTCTGGAAGACAACTTCTTCAAGCTGTGGTACAGGAAGAAGTCGGTATCGTTCAAGAAAAACATGATTTTCATGCAGGACAATGCTCCATCACATGCATCCATCTACTCCACAGCGTGGCTGGCCAGTAAAGGTCTAAAAGAAGAAAAAATAATGACATAGCCCCCCTTGTTCACCTGATCTGAACCCCATAGAGAACCTGTGGTTCCCTCCTAAAATGTGAGATCTACAGGGAGGGAAAACAGTACACCTCTCGGGAAAAGTGTCTGGGAGGCTGTGGTGGCTGCTGCATGCAATGTTGATTGTAAACAGATCAAGCAACTGACACAATCTATGGATGGAAGGCTGCTTAGTGTCATCATAAAGAAAGGTGAATATGCAAATGGGGTCCGTGGAGCCTCGAATAAGAGTCTCAAACACGGAACTAGCCAGATATCCCTCCAGGGAAGGACCTAGCCCTGGGGTGGAATCCAGGGGGCAATGCATCATGGATTTCACTGTGTTTGAGCGCTTTAACCGGCTGCCCGCAGTGTTTTCCTTGACTGGTCTCCCTGAGATCAGTGAGTGTTTTGTGATGTTGGTTTACCAGGCATTGCTCCCACCTAGCCAGAATCCTACTCCACACTGATGAGGGGCAATACCCCGAAACAGCTGTCTGTGGATGGATTCCTGGCTCTGTCAATTCCCTTGTCATATCCTTAACTCGTGACTGAGTGGGATATTGACTAAAAGGGACACTTAATATGGTGGTTATGGTGGTCTCCGCAAGGATTCCACCCCAGGGCTAGGTCCTTCCCTGGAAGGATATCTGGCTAGTTCCATGTTTGAGACTCTTAATCGAGGCTCCACGGACTGCATTTGCATATTCAAATTCCCAGGGGGCAATGCAGCATGGATTTCACTGTGTTTGAGCGCATTAGCCGGCTTCCCGCAGTGTTTTTCTTGACTGGTCTCCCTGAGATCGGTGAGTGCTTTGTGATCATAAAGAAAGGTGGTTATATTGGTCACTACTTTATTTGGGTTTTGTTTTTGCATGTCAGAAACGTTTATTTCTAAATTTTGTGGAGTTATATTAGTTTACCTGGTGAAAATAAACAAGTGAGATGGGAATATATTTGGATTTTATTAAGTTGCCTAATAATTCTGCACAGTAATAGTTACCTGCACAAACAGATATCCTCCTAAGATAGCCAAATCTAAAAAAACACTCCAACTTCCAAAAATATTAAGCTTTTATATTTGAGTCTTTTGGGTTGATTGAGAACATAGGTGTTGATCAATAATAAAAATAATCCTCTACAATATAACTTGCCTAATAATTCGGCACACAGTGTAAACATGTTTTTTTCCTTTGGCAGTTGAAAAGTTAATGTCAGTCTTTGCTGCCGGTGACTCGCCCTTGGCGGGCACTGTGAGGTACTTGGAACTGGGCCCTCTCGTCGTCATCTGGGGCTGCGGGATGTCACGGGTGGTGTGACCCGGTCCGTGACGGGCGAGCAGTTAAAAAGGGAGTTTGAAAAATGAAGAAAAATAAAATAAAAGCAAAAACAGAAGTGTTTGTCGTGACGCCACCCGTGGAATGCGGCTGGTATAGCCGCTACTGCAGTCGAGAACTCTGGGGATGATGGGAGTAGCAGCGTTGATGGTTCAGCTCTCCGCAGGAAGAGCAGGTCCCCAGGGCAACCGTAAAGTCTGTGGAGATGATACGTTCCTTGGGGGTGCAAGGACTTAGTGTACGGAATAACTGACAGACACTGGGCTAAAATCTCCTTTACCTTTACTGAAGTCAGAAGCAGGTTATCCAGGGCACAGTTCACCAGTGGTGTTAGGGGTCCGGAGCCTGGAAAAAAGTTCAGGATTACCACATCTGGCAAGTTCTGAGGCCTCCTTACTGCGCTACTCCCTGTGGGCCGTGGCTGCTTGAAACTATGCCGTGACCATCTCCTCTCTTGTCTGTTCTGGCCATGTGACAGGCAGCTTGAGCCCTTTTGGTGTTACTCTCCTTTTCACAGCGTATCCCTGAGCTCTCCGAAGCGACTGTGTCTTCTGGCCTTGTGGTGGGCAAGCAACTTGGAATTACCCACCCTCCAGTGTTGGCTGCTGGGCATAAAGTCCCTTGCGCCCTCGGACTCCGGTGTCCGTCCTGCGCTCGGTGCTGAGGCGAGCTGGCTCTGCTCCACTCCTCACACCTTTTCTCCGCTTCCTCAGACCCTCACCACGGGTTACTCACACTGGCTAGTCAGTTTTCTCGGACGGGCGTAGCATGGCTCCCGACCATAGGAACTGAACCGCCCTGAACTTGAGTGAGAGCTCACCCTTCTGACTTCGAGTTGGGAAGGTGTTGTGTGTGCATTTCACATGAGGTGGGTACCTTTCCTTACTTCCAAGCTTAATATTGTGGCAACCGAACCCTGGGGCGCCACACCAGTAAGCTAGCGAATTCTTGTCTAGGTGCGGCCACTCTGTGATTACTTTTTCCCCTATATATTGTTACATTGTTTCAGCATCCTTTGCTGGCAATTGAACTAATTCTGGGCAAAGCTTCCTGAGATGAAGGAAGCCTTCTGGAGAACCTTCTGTTGCTAAGCTGTCTTCTGTCTGGGAGAAGTGGCTGCAGGTGTGAAGTTGCTGCCTTGTTGCTCCTTGTCTGTCTTCCCTTTCCTTCTTCTCTCCTCTATTGTAGTGGATGGGACTAGCGCTCCCGTTGGCCTTTCCCTATTGATGGCTAACATCAGGGCCAGCAAGGGACTAGGTATCTTGCCTGGCGACAAGCTGAAAGAATTCCTATAGGGACGGTAGGGAGATCAGGGCACAGCTACAGGTGAGTGCAGTAGGTCACATCTCCCCCTTTCCCTATGAGCAGGGCCCTCCAATGTATTTACTCCTCTGGTGTCTCGCTGTCTGTTGTCTTCCGCTGGACATCATAGGTCCGTTTTCACTGTCATGCATGGCCGCCAGATGATACCCATGTCCAGCGTGACACACTGCACATAAGCTATGTCACCAGTCAAGATCTGTACAAGTATAGATAAAGTGTAAACGGATGACATAAGAAATGAGTTTTAAAACTATGAGTGTTGGGAATTAATTGAATTCTTCTTGGTAATCTGCTCCAGAGGATTTCCGCGGCTCGCGAGAAGTCTTGGAGATGGAAGAGGGAGGTTCGGTTTGTAGCCGATGTCAGTCTTAGATCATTCACAGAATGGAGGGTGATATACAGAGATGAGGGAGGAGATGTAGGGCGGTGCAGAATTGTGGAGGGCTTTGTGGGTGAGAGTGATAAGTTTATTTTGTACTCTATAGCAGATGGGCAACCAATGCAATGGCTGGCACACGATAGAGGCATCGGTGAAGCAGGTGGAGAAGAATATGATCCCGCATTCAGGATGAATTGGAGAGAACAATGAAAGTATCCTCACATTTTTTCATATCTGGAGTGCTGCCTATTTTGTCTTCTCTTTTATGAAGGGTTTATGCAGTAGTTCCAGGCTTACACCCATCTTATTCCACTGAGCTGCAGTCTCCTATTCTTTTATGTATTACCTATTGAACATTAACTCAGTGCAAAATACCGGTATGTATGTTGACTCTGGAGTCACCATATTTGGAGGGGGCACAGAGTAGAACACAGGTTAGAAGCTGCCAATATTACACAGCCGACATATGTCTATAACAGCAGCAGCCAGTGCAGGGCTCCGATCACTGCTGTTAACCATTTAAATGCTGCTTTCAATCTTTTACAGTGGGATTTAAATGAAGTGATTGTGATACTATCTTGGTGTCATTTTGAAGCCCAATCATAAGCTGAATTTCATAGGAAATTATGGTATTTTATCATAAAGCTTAAGCGACGATTACAGGCACCAGTCTACTAAGTGAACTAAACATAAAGTTTATTTTTTTATTTTTAATATTGAAGTTTTATTATATCTATAAATCTGAATCACCCCTCTTTTACCCATTCAAAATACAAAAATAATCATTAATATTGCTGTGTCTGTAAATTCAAATCTAAAAATGCCATACAGATGAGAAAATGAAACCGCCAGAATGTCATTTTTCTGACATCAAACCTCCCCCTCCAAAAACGCAATAAAAGGCAAATCAAAATGTGATATATTCCAAATTGATAGCAACTGATACCATTAACTCACCCAGCAGAAAACAAGCAATCATAGCGCTCTACTTAAAGGGGTTGTCCGGGCTTTTTGGATAATTTCTATGTGTATCCAGGCTGCAAAATGTCGACAGTTGTAATATACATCTGTCAACATTTTGCATTGTCATCCAGATATCACTGATTTGCGTTTGCCGGAGAACGACCAGGGGGCGTGTTTGTGTTGGAACCTGCATGTATATGCAAAACTGGATGTTACGTCTAGACTCCTCCAAACACGCCCCTCCCCCAGTCTCACCATACCAGCCACCCCCAGGGCTCCACAGGCCCTCCTCAACCCCTAATGTGACACCTCCCCCCATTGCATACAGCGATCTGCTCCCCCACTAACAGTGTGCTGAATCCGCAGCTGTGAAGAAGATTCAGCACACTGTCAGTTGAGGAGGGGATCTCTGTACGCAATATGGTGTGTAATTGCCTGTATTATGGTGTGTACATTCACCTGTGGCCCATTATTATGGTGTTTGTGCTCATCTAGTCCCCTGTGGTCGCTGTCAGTGGAGCCGAGGACCGCAGCCCTGGTCTCTATGTATGGACATGACGGCTCCACTGCATAGAGAGCCGGTCCTGTCTATACTGAAACTGCCAGCTCTCTGTGCAGTGGAGCCGATACTCCTCTCTATCTCCCACAGTACAGAGTGGGACACAGAGTCGGTGAATACGGTCATCTTTATACCGCAGCCGCTGGGTCTCTGTGCAGTGGAGCCGATACTCCTCTCTATCTCCTACAGTACAGGTGGGACACAAGCCGGTGAATACGATCCTCTCTATACCGCAACCGCCGGCTCTCTATGCCCTACTCTGTACTGCATGAGATAGAGAGGACTATTGGCTCACTGCACAGAGAGACAGCAGCTACGGTATACACAGGACTGGCTCTCTGTGCAGTGGAGTTGGTCATGTTTATGCAAACGATCCGGCAGATGTGGTCCTCGGCTCCACTGATGGTGGCTACAGAGGACTAGGAGAACACACACACCATAATACAGAGCCACAGGATAAGCGCACACACCATATTGCACACAGCGGTCCCCTCTTCTACTGACAGTGTGCCAAATATCCTTCATAGCTGCGGATTTGGCACATTGTGTCAGTGAAGGAGGAGACGCTGTGTGCAATGGGGGTGGGTGGTCATATTAGCGGTTGTGGCGGGCCTGTAGGAGCCTGGGGTTGGCTGGGCATACTTTAGACTGGGGGAGGGGGCATGTTTGGAGGAGTCTGGGCGTAACATCCAGTTCTGCAGTTACATGCAGGATTCAACACAAACACGCCCCCTGGTCGTTCTCTGGTAGATACAAATAGGTGATATCTGGGTGACAATGTAAAATGTTGACAGGATGTATATTACAAACTGTAAACATTTTGCAGCCTAGATACACATAGGAATGATCCAAAAAGCCCGGACAACCCCTTTAAAGAAAGATAAAAACACTACAGGTCTTGGAAGATGTTGTCACATTTTTTCATCCAAAAATACCGTGGTATAAAAAAAGCGTTTGCCTCTTCCTGATTTCTTATTCTTATTCTTATGAATTTCGGGCTTGGGGCCAGCTGATAATACAAAGCTGGCCCTAACCCCTTTATTACTCAGTGAGCCATGGCACCAGGGCCCTGGAAGAGTTGGGTTCAGCGCCAGTATGCCTTTAATGAATGCGCCATTCTGGGGGGCTGCGGGCTGCCATTCACAGCGGGGGGTGCCCAGAAAGCTTGGACCTCCCTGTCGCTGCGGATTCCAGCCCCCAGCTGCCTAGCTGGACCAGGCTGGACATAGAAATCGCACGGAGCCCCATGCATTTTTTTTTTATTATTTCATGAAATTCATGAAATAATAAATAAAAGGGGCTCCCCTATATTGTTGTGTCCAGCCAGGTACAAATAGGCACCTGGGGGTTGTTAGCAGCCTGTCGCTGCCTGCTGTATTCGGCTGGATACAAAAATACGGTGAAGCCCACGTCAATTTTTTTTCTGAAAATCTAAAAAACAATATGAATGAAAGGGATTGCATCTTCATTAACCCCTCGACCATGGTCGATGGGTTAATAAAGATGCAGTCCCTTTTTATAGGTTTGTTTAATGAATTTTTCAGAAAAATTTTGACGTGGGCTTCGCCGTATTTTTGTATGCCAGCCGGATACAGCAGGTGGCAACGGGCTGCCCCCAACCCCCAGCTGACTATTTGGACCTGCCTGGACACAGAAATACCGAGAAGCCATTATTTGTTATTATTTCATGAAATAAAAAAAAAATGCGTGGGGCTCCGTGCGATTTCTATGTCCAGCCTGGTCCAGCTAGGCAGCTGGGGCTGGAATCCGCAGCGCAGGGAGGCCGAAGCTTTCTGGGCACCCCCCGAGCAAGTTTGTCCTTAATCACAGAGGAAATCCATTCCGGAATAACCGATTTTTTAGCGGAGCTATCCCAAGTGGTGTCGAGGGCCCATCTCAGGAAATCCAATGCATATTCCGCTACCGAGTGCTTACCTTGGCTTAAAGTTAACATTGCTGATTCTGCTGTAGCACCTCAGTTTGGATCGTCGAAAACCTGCCCCATAGCTGCAATGAAAGCATCAAGATTTTTTAGACAGTCTTCATCAGTCTCAATTAGGGGGTTTGCCCATGTGAGAGCCTTGTTGGAGAACAGAATAATTATTGTTAATACTTTAGATCGCTCAGTAAGGAACTGTGGCGCATGAGCCGCAAAGAACAGTTTGCATTGCTTAATAAACCCCCTGAACTTTTCCAGTTCACCGCCAAAGCGGAATGGTGGTAACTTGAGGATTCCAACAACCGAGGCTGAAGTTGGGGCGTGGACTCGTCCTTCCAGAACCTCAATCCGGGTTTGTAAATCCTGTATGGTTTGTCCAAACACCTGCAGATTGTGATCACTGCGATCCCGCCGCCTTGCACAGCTGGCCTTCAATGCCTGTAGGTCGGCAAGGATTGAATCAATTACTTCGCACAGATGCTTAACCGGGTACATATTCCCAGAACCTGTCCAGCAGCGCGCTCGAAAGGAAGAAAAGGAGCACAATAGTGTTTTCCTGTGGTAACACACCTGACTTAAGAAAGGAAGGTGCTCACCTGGAGGGTTTGTAAGAAGCCACAACCGCCATCATCACATATAATATCGATCCATATCTTACCTCCATGGCCTGCAGCGGCTCCTCAAATGGCGAAGATCCAGAAATCTCTATGCAGGTTGCAGCAGACTCAGCACAATCCCAAACCCAGCAGACTCTATTATGGCTCCTGAATCTGTCATATATGGTACAGTCTATCTAGAGTCTAATGCACGGGTATAATGAGACACATGAGACATACGCTTCTTAAGTATTCCTTGTATTGCGTCATACAAGTCAGTGCATTAACAGAATGTGAAATAAACGTAAATTGCGGAGTGCAAACACTAACCCAAGGATATCAGAGGTAGAACTGTAAAGCATAGCACAAGTCTCAAGGAGAATATTCAGAGTCTCTGTACTTTCCTGGTAGATGGTAATGGTAAGCAGAAGGGTCCGGTATCCACAAATGGTTCCAGGATTCCAAGCAGAGTGAATCCAAGGCTTCCAGAGGCCAAGTCACAGACAGATTGCAGACCTGATTCAGGAGCACAGGTTAACAGCTGAAGTTGTTTAAAAGGGCAAATGGCAAGGAACACGGCGGGAACACCGAAGCTGAGAACTCCATATTGTTTGAGGGCAAAAGTCAACGCAACAGGACAGGAAACAAGATGGCCGATAAAACACACTAGATTCAAGGATAACAGCGAATGTGGCAAAAAAGTCTGAGAACCTCACAGCATCACTCAACTGAAACTGCCCTAACTAAAGTCACCAATGACCTACAAATCGCCAAGACCAAGTGACACTTCACCTGGACACTGTGGACCATTCCCTCTTGCTACAGATTCTCTCATCTCTTGATATCACAGACTTGGCCCTCTCCTGGATCTCTTCATAACTAACAGACTGGACATTCAGTGTATCCCTCTCCAACACCACCTCATCATCTCGCCCCCTATCTGTCAGTGTCCCTTAAGGTTCAGTTCTAGGACCCCTGCTCTTCTTCATCTACAGCTTTGGCCTGGGACAGCTCATAGAGTCCCATACCTAAAAAATGAGAATGCGCATAGGTCTTATCCTTAATAGAAATCAAATCCCATACAGTGTGAAAACTGCTCACCTGATATGGTTGTGAAGCCCACAACACTTGATCGCTCAAACACAGCAGCCGCAGCCGGGACCGCACTTCCACAATCGTGGGGGTGAAACTCTATCCGGGACCAAGTGTCTTTCGGTCCGCGCCGCTGCTCCAATAAGTATTAGAAACACTGGAGTGTTTTGAATAAAAAATCTTCAGTTTTATTTCCGACGCGTTTCGGAGCTAAACACCCAGCTCCCTCCCTGAGGAAGGAGCTGGGTGTTTAGCTCCGAAACGCGTCGGAAATAAACTGAAGATTTTTTATTCAAAACACTCCAGTGTTTCTAATACATAGAGTCCCATGGCTTTCAGTATCATCACTACGTTGATGACATGCACATCTACCTCTCCGACCTGACATCACCTCCTTACTAACCAAAATTCCCAATGTCTGTCTGCTCTTTCATCTTTCCTTTCTGCTTGCTTCTAAAACTGAACATGCAGAAGACAGAATTTGTCATCTTTTCCCCATCTCACTCTACCACACCATCAGACCTATACATCAAAGTCCATGGCTGCTCACTTTCCCCAGTCCCGCATGCTCAGTGCCTCGGGTAATCCTCGACTCTGGCCTCTCTCTCAAGCCACATATTCAAGCCCTCTCCACCTCCTGCTGACTCCAACTCAAAAATATTTCCTGCAGTCGTACATTCCTTGCCCAAGAAACTGCAAAACACTCTTGCATAACCCTCTTCATCTCCCACCTCGACTACTGCAACCTCCTACTCTCTGGCCTCCCCCTGGCACTCTTGCACCCCTCCAATCTGTCCTAAACTCTGCTGTCCGACCAATCCACCTGTCACCTCATTATTCCCCAGCTTCTCCCTCTGTCAAGCCCTTCACTGACTTCCTGTTGTCCAGAGGCTCCAATTTAAAACCCTAACTATTACATACAAAGCCACCTGTCCCTGTCCCCTCCATACATCTGTGACATGGTCTCTCACTACCTACCTACACGCATCCTGCGATTCTCTCAAGATCTCCTTCTCTATTCCCCTCTTATCTCTTCTTCCCACAACCGCATACAAGATTTCTCCCGTGCACCCCCCCATACCCTTGAACTCTCTGCCCCAACACATCAGACTCTCACCCACCATGGAAACTTTCAAAAGGAACCTGAAGACCCACCTCTTCCAACAAGCCTACAACCTGCAGTGAGCCTCAGTCCAGTAAACCGCCGCATGACCAACTACACCCTCTCCTAGTGTATCCCCACCCAACCCTTGTAGCCCTCGTGGGCAGGGTCCTCTCTGCTCAAATGTGTGCCTTGCATTGCTGATGTTTATTATACTTGTCTATGTATGCACCTTTTTACATGTAAGGTGCCATGGAATAAATGGCGCTATATTATTAATAATAATAATAATAATAATAATAATAATAATAAATAATAATATCATAATTTACAGGGGTGACATATTGGTTTTAGTCCTGTTTTGGAAGTGGACAATAATAAGACAAATAATAAATAAGACAAATCCTATGACATAATCAAATGCATTGCCTGAGCTCTTTCGTGAATAGTTTCTTTTGGAAAAATATTCCTTAAATGTAGTTTTTTTTAGTCTTCAGAAACAAGCATTGCCTAATAATAAAAGCTATTTTATTCTTGAATGATACTTTAAGGCCTCAATCACATGTCTGATGTTCTCGTATCTCGTTCTCACCATCAGCGGTGTTCACAGATCAGATAGCACTCGTACCTGTGATAGACTATGGCGCCATTCACATGTATGTTTTTGCAGTTCATGGAAACTCTGGATGAATTGTCTGGATGAAAATCAGCAATGAAAATATATAAGTCTGTGAAAATCGAATCACACTCAGATTACATCAGAGTGTGGTCTAATTTTCACAGACTCTCAGAAAGGAGAAGGTGGAAATTTTTTTTTTCATGGACGAGAAAAATTGATGACACTCGGAAAAGCATTCTGATCAAACTCTGGGTCTGTTTTTCTTGTGCGTGAAAAAAGACGTTTGAATGATGCATCATGGCTTTCTAAGCATGGAGTATGTGAATAGGCAAACTGGTATTCATCTCGATGTTACATAACCATCAGTGGTATTTCCTATTGGCAGTAGCCTCTTAGGCTGCGTTCACACATTTGCGTATTTTACTGCGCTTTTTTGCGCGCGCTTTTTGCCGCGTTTTTCGGCCACGCAAAAAAGCGCAACAAAATACGCAGGGGCTTTCACACACTGCGCTTTCTTTACCCCAGAAAGCGCAGGTGATGTCACAAAGGGGAGGAAGAATCCTGCTTCCTCCTCCCCTCTGTGACATCTGTGGCCGCCCATTAGACTTCACAGTGTATTACTATACACTGTGAAATCTAAATTAAACAAAAGCAAGTGTCTGAAAAATAAAAAAGAATCAATACTTTACCTCTCCGACGCCTTCTCCCGCTATGCGATCTCCGGTTCCAAGTGAGATGTGTTCTGCCAGGACCTGTGGTGATGTCAGAGGGGGGCGTTCCCTTTGCTGATTGGCTGCTCGCGGTCATGTGATATGTATCACATGACCGCGAGTGCCCGGGAACGCCCCTCTGACATCACCACAGGTCCTGTCAGAACACATCTCACTTGGAACCGGATACCGGACAGCGGGAGAAGGCCTCGGACAGGTAAAGTATTCATTCTTTTTTATTTTTCAGACACTTGCTTTTGTTTAATTTAGATTTCGCAGTGTATATTAATACACTGTGAAGTCTAATGGGCGGCCACAGCTGTCACAGAGGGGAGGAGGAAGCAGGATTCTTCCTCCCCTCTGTGACATGACAGGGAGAATACGTAGGAGCAGCTGCGTAAACAATTGACATATCAATTCTTTACGGAGCTGCGCTTTCTCCCTGAAAACGCAGTGCGTATTTTTACGCAATGTCTGCACTGCAAAGTGAATTTCACATTCACTTTGCTGGCAGACAAAAGGCACAGTGCGTATTTTGAAAAGCGCGCGTAAAAATGCGCAGCAAAATACGCAATGTGTGAACGCAGCCTTACAGCAATATATAGTCACCTGCCAGCAAAAAGTGTTCTGCTGCTATTGTCTGAGGGCTAGATGTCTCAGATCTTGTAGAGTCCATGCTTCCAAGAATCAGAGCTGATCTAGCATCATGACGTAGTTTTATAATTTAGCCTACTAGTTTTAACTACATGTATGATTGGTGTATATGTATGTGTGTCTATATACAACCCCAGTCCCAATAAGTTGGAACACTGTGTAAAATGTTAAGAAAACAAGAATCAGCAGTGGGTGATAAATACAGAAGTGGTGACGTGTTTCTATTATACTTTTCCTCTGATTGTTCCACTCCTGGTTTTGGCTACAAATCCTGAGGTAAAAAACTCACCAAATACTGAACGTGTTCATGTGCATTACACTGATGAGGGGCAGTTACCCCGAAACGCAGCATCTGTAGTTTGGAGTTCTGATCTGGCACAAATTCCTTAGTCATATTTAAAAGCTTGTTGGAAAGCGATTATGACTTTGAGGAGCTGCTTAAAGGTGGCACTGGAGTTATTCCACTTCCTTACTGAAGTGCAAATTTGCATATTTCCTAGAGGAGGGATATGGCTACAATCTGCTCACCTACTTAACTGTCTTCTTATGGTTGCAGGAAAACTTCTCTCCATAAGGTAGATAGCAAGTTCCCAGACCTTGTCTTAGCCCACTCACACAGCCAGATCAGAATATCCCACACACTACACTGATGAGGGGCAGTTACCCCGAAATGCAGCGTCTGTAGTTTGGAGTTCTGATCTGGCACAAATCCTTTAGTCATATTTAAAAGCTTGTTGGAAAGCGATTATGACTTTGAGGAGCTAGTTAAAGGTGGCGCTGGAGTTATTCCACTTCCTTACTGAAGTGCAAATTTACATGTATTGATGAAAGCAGCAGCTCGCACTCTAGTGATCTGACTTCCAAAAAATGGTCGTGGATGTCGATCTGCACATGTGCCACATCCTGTGCCCCCACCCTCTGTGGATCCTGCAAAACTGCTTCCGGCACCCCCCCTCCACCATTGCAGCCTCCCCCCATCAGTAATTTTTTCTTTTAAACTAAGATTCGGATTGTAAAATGTATCCCCATTTTCCCCCAAATTTTGGGTGAAAAAGAGCGCTTTACAATCCGAAAAATATGGTACATTTGCAAAGACTGTGAATATCCCACTAAGTGTAGTACATAATATCAGCAACAGATTTAGATATTATCAAAAAAAGCCATGTGCACAGGGGACAAGATTGGAGGGTAGAGAGAGTGCAATGAACCTACAGAAGAGAAGGTGTGCTGAGGTATAAAGAGATCCCAGAGTGAGTAATATAACAATAAAATATAAAGAGAAGGTATGTCTAGCTAAAGAATATGCTACCTACTTCCTAACAACAAAAGGAAGGTAGGTGCAGTGTAAAGAACATGAACAGCAGAGAGATGAACCCTGGCTGGTCTTCCTCTGACCGGCATAAACAAATGTCTGTATGGTTGGACGTCCAAATAAAAATATCACCAGCAAGAAATACCAGCAGGGGAAAAGCCACCCCTGAAAAGTGATTGGGCAGACAAAAGAGTAAATGAACACATCTATTACCCTACTAGAAAAAAAGCAAGGAGAAACTAAACACCCCAAGAAAAGGTGTATCTGCTGTGGTTCAGCAGATAGAGAATCCGGCCACAGAGCACAGATTCAAGGCTTCGAATTCATATGCATGACACTCATCATGAAAGACACTATCAGTACTGAGCATTACATGGAGCAGGGGTAGGGATCTCCAGGCCTTGAGAGGACAGGGCAGGTTTTCAGGATTTCCTCAGCATTGCACAGGGATTGGAATAATCACCTGTGCAGATGATTCAATTACTAACTGTCAAATACTAAGGAAAGCCTGAAAACCTTCACTGAGTGCGGCTCTCGAGGCCCGGAGTTCCCTACCCCTGATATAGAGGATAAAAAAAACATCATACAGTCATGGCTGAAATTGTTGGCACCCATAATATTGTTTCAGAAAAAGTAGCATTTCTCCTATAAAATGATTGCAATTACACATTTTGTCGTACATATGTTTATTTCCTTTGTGTGTATTTGTCACGCGCTTAGTTTGCGCTGACATCGCTGGATGCTGCTGTATGTGTTGTTTTCCTTTAAGGGCTGAATGAGGAATTGGTGTGAAGGTCTTGCTTCCTGTGTTGTGCTCCAGAGCTGCATTCACTATTATGTTGAGCTGCTGGTTGAATGATTGAAGTGTGACTCACCTAAAATCCCCTCCCCCTAGCCTTTAAGGAGACTCTCCTTCCACCAGGTGGTGCTGCTGATAGAGTTTCACTCTATGCCTGGAAGCTGTGCTGTGCAGTTCTGTGTGTTTGTGTGGCTGAGGTCCTTTCCTTTGGAGTTGCTGTATCCCGGTTCTGTGGCGGGAAGTGAGGGAGGAATAGCGCAAGGCTGGTGGAGGAGGTTAGGGAGAGGTTGGAGACCCGAACCTTCTCACCATCAGAGATACCTTCAGGGACAGGGCCATTCAGGGTTCCTAGTCTAGGGTCAGACTAGTCTTCCCTTTCCTAGTCATCCTGCCCATAACTGCCATTCCCTCATCAGCATTCTCACTACACCATGACAGTATTGGAGCAAAACACAGAAAAACTGGGGGAAAAAATGGCAAATTGCATACAGTTTCACACAAAACCCCAAAAATGGGTCAGATAAAATTTTTGGCACCCTTAAATTAATATTTGGTTTCACCCTTTGGAATAAACAACCGTAATCAATCACTTCCTATAACTATTGTGGATAAACAGCTTTGTTTCAAGCATGTGATGGCCATTAAAACTCACCTGTGAAAAGTAACGGGCATGGGCAATATGTAAATCACCCCTGTAATTAGGTAAAAAAGGGAAAGATTGAGTCAATCTTTGCATTGTGCCTGTGTGTATCACACTAAGCATGGAGAATTAAAAGAGAAGAACAATGTGTGAGGACTTGAGAAGCAACGTTGTTGAAAAATATCAACAATTTCAGAGTTACAAGTTCATTTTCAGAGATCTTGATGTTCCCTTGTCTGTAGTGCGCAACGTAATCAAGATGGCACTGTAGCTAATCTCCCTGGACAAGCTGAGACTCTGGACAGAGACCAAGATAGAGCTTTTTGGTAAAGCATGTCATTCTACTGTTTACCAAAAAATGACAAAGAAAAGAAAACAATACCTACAGTCAAATATGGGAGAGGTTCAAAGATGTTTTGAGGTTGTTTTCCTGCCTCTGGTACTGGGTATCCTGACTCTGTGCAAGACATCATGTAATCTAAAATTACCAAAGGATTGTAGTTTTTTATTACAAAGGGTGAGACCAAATATTAAGTTGAGGGTAACAACAATTCTGTCTAGTTCATTTTTGGAGTTTTGTGTGAAATTAAGTCAAATTTGCCTTTTTTCTCAGTTTATTTTTCAGTTCCAATACACACAAAGGAATTAAACGAGTTTAACGAAACCTGTCTAATTGCAAACATTTTCTGGGAGAAACACTTAATTTTCTTGAACAATTTCAAGGGTGCCAACACTTTGAGCCATCTGTATGCTCCATATAAAATGTCTACTTCTGGGAAGGCATTGAAAATTTCAGGAAGACCACGCTAAATCAAATACTTCATCCATCACACCAGCATGGTGTCATAGAAGAAGAGCTCAGGGAATGAACCATCCATCTGCAGTTTAGATGTTTCACCAATGAAAACAATGGGGAATTCTGAAACAAAAAATCAAGCTAATGCCCTAACCGAGAAGCAGCCAAAGTCTAAAATGAGAAAAGACTGGACCACCTTTGTCTCCAATAGGTCTGTTCACTTCCCAGACATTCACAGAATGTTGTAAGTTGAAGAGGAGAAGCTATGCGATGGTTGACAAGACCCGGACCCAACATTTTTGAGATCAGTTGCTGCCATCAATTTCTAAGTTCATTTTTTCAAATGAAATTGAGAAATGTTCAATGTTGAAATTCTGTTCTGATCTGTGCTCTATGTTCTGTGATTAATACATTTCGGATAACAGGTTTCAAAATCATTGCATTCTTGTTTTCTTTACATTTTACAGCATCCCAAGTTTTTGGGAAATTGGTTTGTAAATATGTATACATATATTTCTAATTATAATTTTTGGACCAGTCATAATGTTTCTATTTTCATTGTTCACAATGTTAATATAATAGCCATTATTGCAATGCATGTTTTTGCAGACAGCAGTGGACCCTGATTCCTAAAGCCCCCGTCACACATAGCGAGATTGCTGTTTCGTCACAGGTTTTGTGTCACTCATAGCGACCTCGCCAGCGATCTCGCTATGTTTGACATGCAGCAGCGACCGGCCCCCGCTGTGACATCGCCGATCGTGTCGGAATGGCCTTGACCATTTTTTGATCGTCAGGTTCCCGCTGGCCAGCAGGCATCGGTGTGTTTGATGCCTTAACAACGACCTCGTTGGTGACTCAGAATTCAGCCCCGTAGGTCTGAGTCGTCAGACTAGCTGCTATGTGACAGGGCACCACAACCACCGAGGTCGTTATACGGGTCACCGTTATCGTCGCTGCGTCGTTGAGTAGATCTGACTGTTTCACATCTCACCAGCGACTACGTAGCGACCTTCCAGTGATCCTTACCAGGTCATATCATTGTTGGGATCGCTGGAACATCACTAAAGGCCCTGTCACACGTGTCAATGTCGCTAGCGATATCACAAGTGCGTCGTGCTGAGTGACACCGCGACGCAACTGCGATTTATCGCTGGTCGCAGGTTGACAGGTTTATAAGGATGAACATAAACCTGTCAATCTGCAATCAGTGATTAGACTGGATCGCGCCATCTGACACCGCAATAGCGATGTTGGCGGCGATCCAGCCTATACCGCAGTATTGCTGCGGATCGCTTGCTGGGTTGATCCCAGTCCAGCGAGCGATGGCTCCGCCCGCATTGCTGCGGCGTCACCGGCAACATCCTGCCGTGTGACACCAAGGCTGCAATGTCGGAAGCGAGCGTGTACCCCGCATCGCTTCCGACATCGCAGCCCTGGTTGACACATGTGACAGGACCTTAAGTGTGACGGGACCCAAAGGTTCTAATCTAAAAATTAGAAAATGGAGAAGAAACTAATTTACCGTAATCATTGTTTCATTTATGGAGATGAATGTTTTACTTTGAGTTTAGTGTAATTCTCAATTGTGTTTACAGATCTTGGAGTGTTCATGAAGATGCTGCATTGTCTAGAAGAGTGAGAAGATGCATCTACAAACATCGGGGTACGTGTCTTATCTAAGAGTAGGCAGCCTCCATGAAGCAAGGGGTTAATTGGCCTTCTTAAGCTATCTAATTCCATCCCTTTGTCAAACTGAAGGCCACCATGTTTTAAATAGATAGTATTGTCCTACCTAAAACTCATAAAATTGTCACTAGGGACAGATTTAACAGCCTCCAATTGAAATAGGGTGGATTTGTTTTGTCCTGGTCTTTTTAATGCTCAACAAAAACCTTTTCATGTTTGAAGACAATGGGAGATTTAAGGAAAGACTTCCCTGGGAGGACCTTCCAAAGATGGCCTCTTCCATATGTGATACAAGGTGGTCAGCAGCTGAATTTCTGGTCCCAGGTGACAGCTACAGGCTTACAGCTCTGCAGTACAGTTAGAAAACATGGGAGGATGCCACCTCTCTAACCCTATCTCGTCAGCCGCCCCCTTCGGTGACCTTCTCATTGAAATGCACGCCTCTTACATTTCAGCCTTTACATTGACGATTTGTCCTGTTCACACTTGACTAAACATCCTCCTAAGATACACTGCTTCACCTCCCACGTACATGCCTTGTATTACACCACTGACATGTCTTTTTATGGCCCTGGGAGACAGTTATACGAGCGCAATAAATTCCCTCATACTGTGATATAAACTAACAAATGCTACATGCCACAAAGCATTATTTGTTTTACAGCACAGACACTACATTTGGGGGGCTCTATTGTGGACCACTGATGCGGGGTTATGAGAAGAATATGCTGCTGTCTAATGCAACAGAGAAACTTATAACTGGAGTGGAGATGGCGGAAAAATCATCATAATAGTTCTGATGATATGGAATGATACTCTGAATACTTCTTAATACCAATTAAAAGGTTCATTGATTTTTTTCATTTTCATTAGTTTCATTTAATCAATCTTCATGTAAAGACGTTTTACCATGATACAACAATGGACTCATAAAAAGTTAGAGTGCCGCTAAATAATGTACCATACAGCTTATAATTCTTATTATTACCGTTAGGGAACAAACATACATTAATGAGACATTAAACTTAACTTTTAGGAAACTTTAATAAGTGTTTTAGAAAAAAAACAAAAACCTTTGTTGTCCCCTCTGGAAATCTTTGTCACCTGGCACAGTTTGGTATTAAAAAGTGCTATATTCGCCTTCTCCGACACCCCCGTTGAGTCTCTGAACTTCCCGGTTTTGGAAATCGGCTGCAGTCAATACCGAAGCCTTGTGTTGCTGCCTGCGTTGGCAGCTTCAAGTCCCTGAGCTTACTACCATAGCTGTTGATGTGACGCCAAAACCAATGACAGAAAGCAAAGTGGACATTAGGAGTTGGCCCAGCCTGGTTAATTTTTTAATGGCAAACTACATTGAGGGATAAAGATTTCCTCAAAAAATATTCCACCTGAAAAAATATAAAATGACAATTCGTACTCCACTCTTGATCCGGTGCGATGAAGTAAGATGTGGTAAATTTCTTAGGAAGAGTAGACCCAGGGGCGGACTGGCCCAGGTGGCAGGGCGGCAAGTGCCCCCTGGACTGGTGGTATAGCCCACATACAGGGTCGCCCCCCCACAGGAATGGCGATGCAGACCGCTGCTGATATGGTGAGCGAGCGGTATGAAAAGTCTGCTAGCACCAAAATTCCCCCCCCCCCGGTCATCAGAAATTTCTGCTAGCACCCCTCCCCCCGGTCATCAGAAATATCTGCTAGCACCCCCCCCCCCCTCTGGTCATCAAAAATTTCTGCTAGCACACACACCCCCCCGGGTTTCAATCGGGGCTGGATGGCCGGACCTGCCACCCAAGGCCAGAGGCTCCTGCCAGCCCCTGAGTAGACCCGATAATGATCAACCAGGTAAGAAGAAAAGAATGCAGCACACCAGAGCATTCATTATGTCCAACTTTTATTTTGAATGGTAAAAACCATCATGGAGAGGTGCGGTGTATAGGGCTACAGGCGGGACCGGTTGGAGAGCCATAGTGCTCAAGACAGTCTATAGTCCCATACACTGCAAGTCTCCCTGATGTGTTTTTACCGTTAAAAATAAAAGTTGGACATAATGAAGGACCTGGAGTGCCGCATTCTTTGTTCTTTATCTGGTTGATCATTGTAGCTGGACTACCTGCTGGCATTGGAAGTAACCCCCGCAGGATCCGAGGATTCTCCTCTGTTGAAAAGGCATAAGTAGTGCCATGGGCGTCTTTCTTATTTTTGTATACTAGATCCAATAATGAATTTGGTGCATCTTCAGCATCAAGGACTGGAGAACATTTCTTCTGCAATATATGCTATTCTTATGGCATAAGATACGATAAATTTGTTGGGCAGCCCTAAGGGACGCTCTCTCTGAGAAACTCCGCCCACTTTTTAAAACCTCGCCAACCTGGCGAAAAAAAATCATAGGCTGAAGGTTTGTGCAACGAGTTATGCAAAAGTATTGCAACATTGCACAATGTTTTGCAACAGATTTCTGATGCAGAACTGCTTGATGAATCTGCCACAAAGTGTTCAGGGATTGAAGCAGACTTTGTGCTCCCGATTATCTCCAGTAGCATCATATCACTGTTACCAATGTTCTTCCAGGTCACAGTACGGCTAACATCACATGTCCCGTAATCATCCTTAAGAACGGATCCCGCAGAGATCAGTTGTACAAACACAACTTTTTTGTCTGTTCTGAAAAACTGATTTTGCAGGATCCATTTTTTATTTGGAGTCTATTAGAACAGATCCTTTATCTGATTGCTATTTATCCATCCATTTTTCGGTCATTTGTATAGGATCCGTCAGTGGAAGATTAATAACAATTAGTTTATGGATTCATTGTCCATAGACTCCATTGTTAAAAAAACAGATCCAGATGAAATCAATTATTTAACAACAGACAAAAAAGTTATGTTTGCACACCTTTTTCAACTAGTAGATCTCTGCAGGATCCATTCTAACGGATGATTACAGGACATGTGAACTCAGTCTACCTGAAATCCTCTGAATACCTCGTTATACGTAGATGTCAGTTGCCCTAACATCGATAGGGCTACCTCCTTTTCATATTCTTATGGTAATAAAGAATTTAAAATCTTACAAAATATTACTTGTGAGACATCGGCAGTGATTTAGTTCGCTGTATGTCCCTGCCCAATGATTTACATTGGTATGACTACCAGACAATTGAAGGTTAGGGTTCGCGAACATGTGCTTGGGATAGAAGCCAAAAAGGTGACAGACATAGAGAAATTGAAGACCATTCCCAAATATTTCAAGTTGAAACACTCATGCGATAGCAGTGCACTCCGTGTCAGAGGGATTGATTGTTTTATGCCAACAATTAGGGGTGGCAATATCACCAGAAGATTGGGTCAGATGGAAACTCGTTGGATCTGGAGACTGCAAACCCTTACCTCCCTTGGCCTAAATAAGAATAATAGTTTCCTACCATCCTTGTGAGGTTTTAATTGTGATGTCAAAGGGTATTGTTATTTCATTTAATTTTTTTAATCACTAATTGTTTGCTTTTTTAATTATAGTACCATAAACCATATGTGAGAATAAAACCGGATGACTTTGATGAAGCAACTACCATGGAAGGGGATGTATCTGACCGGACGTAGTGGAAAATATAACATCAGTATGACTGCAGCTGGGGCCCTTGATATAAATATGTGACATCAATGGTTATATGGATATATATGGGGATAGAATATCGAGGTGATATAATATTGCAATGTATAATTACATCATAGGATTATTGAGAACTATATATGAGATTATAGCTTTTTAACAAATCATAATAACTTATAGCCTTCATTGGTATGGGGTGTGTAATATACACTATATTTTTAGGAGAGTCAATGATATAGCACATTGATTGATATATATTATTTATTTATAGAAAGCTAGTAAACTACTAATCTGTATATTAGGCTAGGGTCACACTTGCGGCAGGGCACTGCAGATCCTGATCCGGTTTTGAGCAGTAAAAGTGCTCAAAACCGGATCAGGAACCGCAGCCTATACTAGCCCATTATAGTAACCGGATTGCACTATATGCAAGCCTGCGTTAAAAATCATGCAGGCTGCAGTTTCCGCAGCGGTATCTCTGCCGCAGCAGGTTTGCTATAATGGGCTCCCATGGGAGCCCATGCGGCTGCCGCAAGGCATATGTGAGTGCCTGCGGCAGCCGGCGGCTTTGTTCATCCCTGCTACTGCAGGGATGAACAAAGGGTTAATCTTAATAATAGATGTGGGCAACATGTCTCTAGGGGGTGCCCGCTCTCCCTAGAGACATGCTGTCCACTCAGGTGGGCATGTGAGGAGTTAATGTGGCCATTTATAGAATTGCCGGCTATTGTCAGCATTTTCATTTTTATGAATGAACCCGGCGCTCAGCGCTGTGTAGTAGATACAGTACGTAATGTACGTACTGTATGAGCCCCTTTCCTTGTTCCTGAAAGCATTAACTTTAGGTCTATGGCGGTGTGCTGCCATTAGACCTAATGTTAATGCTTTCAGGACCAAGGCTAGCGGCTCATACACTATGTACATTACATACTGTATGTCATACACAGTGAAGAGCCTCTGGGTTCATTCATAAAAATGAAAATGCCGACAATAGCCGGCAATACTATAAATGGCCACATTAACCCCTCACATGCCCACCTGAGTGGACAGAATGTCTCTAGGGAGAGCGGGCACCCCCTAGAGACATGTTGCCCACATCTATTGTTAAGATTAACTCTTTATTCACCCCTGCGGCAGCAGGGATGAACAAAGCATACGGTAACCGGATTGCTTCAGATTACACATCCTGAGCAATCCGGTTACCGCATTCCGGTTTACAGGACACATTTTGTCAAAAAAATGTGTCTGAAGACAATTGCGGTTACCGCATCCGCATCTGGATGCGGTAACTGCAATTACCTGTCCAAATGTAACCCTAGCCTAAGTCATTTACATGTACATCTGTGATGAAATTGCATTTTTGGTATACCTATACACATATATATTAATGGTGATATTGATTATATTGCATTGATCCTTGTTTTGTGCCACCAGTCAGAGAAAACAGTTGAGATCTATCATTATTTCTAATATGTTCCATGACAGGTGGAATCTCTCCTTATATTTATTATAATATATATGCTGCAGATCTAAGTTATGGGTTAGGGTCCCTATGGTTTGCGTCCCTATGGGTTTGACACTGCCAATGAGGTGATCTATTAGGGCCCTGCAGCGTCAAGGATGTTTCCGCAATAATGCGATGTAAACATCCGGCTATACCACCCCTGACGCTGATTGGATGCTTCAGCGGGGTTAGCTACGCATTCCGGCGTTTCTAAGGGCGGGCGCGTCGCGGACCATGTGACCCGTGACTTCGCCCTCCTATGACGCCCGAATTTGACACGGCCGCCGATAACTGACTCATCCGATAACTGGCTCATCCATGACTCGTCATGTAAGGGGCGTGGCGGCTCTCAATTATTGGAAATGGACACTATTTTAACCTCCCCCTACTCTCACTATTCATGTCCCCTGACGAAGGAGAGCCGATATGCGCATTGGGGCGCACGACATGCAGGAAACAAGACCCTTGGATTGATTCAGCTGATTTAAGGTGAATAAATATGTGGTTCACTTGAGATATATGAGCAGTGATGGTTGTTGTGATTAGGCGCTGACCGGAAAGGCAGATAGAAAGTCCCTGTGCCCTAGGTAACCATACGGAAGGGTAGAGGTCACTGTAATATATAGATCGTGGTATAGGGGATTGGCACATAGATTAAATTAAGCCGGAGCTCACTTATTTGAGTGGCTCTATGACTAAGATAGCTATATTAAGCTTATTCCCCATATACTTTGACACACTGGGTGTAGATATAGCTACTTATATTGGGTTAATTTTAGACATGTAATAATATATACTGCTTAATAAAAATCAATACATATGGAAAATAAAAATATCAATGGTAGTGAGCCACAAATATATACTGCAATATTATTTATATATTACTTTAAATGAATATTGCTGGTCATAAAAAAAATCAGTCCACTCTAGCTGATAGTATACTTTGTTAGATAGGGATATCAAATATTACAGAAAACTTAATATATGTGTGTGCAATGCCACCAGAATATAACTGTGATTGATATTGGTCCTAAATCCTGCACTTTCTGATTCTGTATTGAGCACATTGGACTTGACCTGTTTTCTAATAAAGCATTGTATACTGATTGTATTGTTGTCGCCATTTTTTTGGTGGGAGTTCTGTAAGTAGGCGAAAATCCATAGAATGAAATGTTCAGATAATGTCACACCAGACGGCACTTTATTTTATGATTAAGGTGTAATTATTCCTGATGATGTGGCACTATATAGTGTGGTATTGTATAATACGTAGATGTCAGTTGGCAGATGGATATGCCTAATCTCCTCGTAGGTGGCAATTGTTTAAAAATAAAATGGTAAATGTTTCATAAATTGAAAAAAAAAGACATATGTATTGCTTTCTAAAACTTTGCAACCCCTATTCGTTATATAGTACCAAAATCCCGACTAACCAACCTAAATCACAACCTTATCACATTAGTCATGGATCCTGTAGAAACCAAACAGAACCTTTACTCTGTATATTCCCATTAGAATTGGTTTCATGTACATTTTTTTGCAAGTTTTTTTTTTTTTTGGGGGGGGGGGGTTAATATGGCATGTGTGATGTCTAGAATTGTCCATTATCTTGACATGCATTGTGACCCAATACTCAGCTTGGTGATGTAGAACGTATGAACAGATCATGGCCACATTATTAATCTATTTTCATTGATTTTTGTGTCCTTTCAGGAAATAATAAAATATATATCTTAGGCTACATTCACATGTTCAGTTTTTGGTGAGTTTTCCACATCAGTATTTTTAGCCAAAACCAGCAGTGGGTGATAAATACAGAAGTGGTGACGTGTTTCTATTATACTTTACCTCTGATTGTTCCTCTCCTGGTTTTGGTTTGAAATACTAATGTAAAATACTGACCAAATACTCAACATGTGCACGGGGCCTCATAGAAAGACATCACCACTATGAACATGTGAACAAAGTCTTACTTAGTTGCTTTACAATGTCTGCATCAATGGGAACTGATCAGTTCTTTTTGGGTATCTGTCAGCAAACAACCTGGATGTCAAAAGCAAATGATAAAAAGAAGAGGGGGGGGACAAGAGGCGCAATAGTGCCCTTATCACTAGACACTAGCTTGTGTTAAGGTGAGAAAAGTGAACCACTCACCTATTCCAGTTGTGAGACCCACAACTGGTTTGTAGACCTGTTTGGATAAATATCCTGATGGCTGCTGCTGGACTTCCACCGGTCTCACAAACGTGAAGACGAAACCAGAAGCTTAGGGAAGAGAGGTGTACCACAGTCCGCGCTGCCAAGTTCCTCACATCAAAGAAAACGAGTAGACGATGTCCAGTTCAATCCTTCTTTATTCTCCTATGCGTTTCGGCGCCTAGGCTGGCACCTTCATCAGGAATATCCCTGATGAATGTGCCAGGCTGGGCACGGAAACGCGTAGGAGAATAAAGAAGGATTGAACTGGACATCGTCTACTCTTTTTCTTTGATGTGAGTGAACTTGGCAGCGCGGACTGTGGTACACCTCTCTTCCAAAAGCAAATGATGGGATTTCCAATTACTAAGTAGTGACTGCAGGAAGAAAGTAATGTAGCCAGAGATCCACACACCAAAGGCCAACTCAGGCTCTGATTCTTCTCTAATTCTAAATAGTAGATTTATCGAGTCCTTATTTATATTATTTCTTTAACCATAAGGGACTGAAAAAGGATCTTTTGTTCTTTAGAAGGCTCCATAGGTATCACTACTTGTGTTAGCCACTAATTCATATAGTCTCAGGAACTGCACTGATGAGATGTAATCACCCTGAAATGCAGCGTCTGCAGTTTAGGGTTCTGATCTGGCACAAATCCTAAGTCATATTAAAAGGCTTGTTAAAGAGTCTATTATGACTACAAGGATTGCTTCCCTTATTGGGCGGCATTAGAGTTTTCTACTTTCTCACTCAAGTGACAATTTGCATAATTCATGTAGGCACTTTCTCAATGAGAGTGTATGAGTGAGACAAGAACTGACGTTACTTGAAGCTCATGGGCCCCGATGCGAAAGCTCCAGTGGGGCCCCCAATTATTGCAAATCTCTAATAGCATTAGTCTTTTTCTATAGACCAAAGGGATTTTTGGGGCCCCATAGGTCCAGGGCCCGGGAGCGATTGCAACCCCTGCACCTGTTGTAGTTACACCCTTGTTGATTACTCTAAACTCTTATAAGTTTTTCTTGCTCCTTATATTGTTTCAATACATAAAATACATACAGAATAATGGAATTGTGTTTGTAAACTCTATGTTATTTTTTTTTATTCACCAGAGGGGCTTGCGCTCATCTATATACTGTAAAGGTAAATGATTTTTTAAACGGCCTAAGTGTATAACTTAGCACTATACAATTAAAGGAAAAAAATGTTATTATGGTATATTATTGTATGGTATGTATATATTTGTATATATATGTATATATATATGGTATTGTATGGTATATATTATTATTACTACTACTAATAATAATAATAATAATAATAATAATAATAAGAGTAGAAAGAATAAATAAGTATATATATATAATTTCTCAAACAAACACACACAGCCCATTTTATTCTATTATGTTAATAGACTGTAAGACAAATTGTCACTTCAGTGAAGAAGTAGACCAACTCTAATGCCACCTAATAGAGGTAGCCATCCTAAAAGTCATAATTGACTCTTTAACAAGCCTTTTAACATGACTTAGGATTTGTGCCAGATCAGAACCCCAAACTGCAGACCCTGCATTTCGGGGTGATTGCCCCTCATCAGTGCAGTATATGAGATTCTGATCTGGCTGTATCAGAGGCACAGACGAGGTCTGGGGGAAAGCTATTCTCCTTATGGAGAGGAATCTTATAAGATGGTAGATTGTAAGACAAAATTATAAAGAAAAATTATAAAGAGAAGGAAAATAATGAGATGTTAAATGAAATGTAAACATGGTAAAGATTCTCAAAGAACATCATAATCATATAGCCAAGTGTCCAATAGGAAAAAAGGATTAATTAAAAAAAATGAATAAAGTAAAAATATTTAAAAGTTCATCATCATATTTATAAAATCTGTGCATAGTCTACATTATGTTTTCACAGTAACAAAGAGGTTAATATCTGTCGATAACGAGTATTTTTGTTAGATGGTATTGTGTATTTTTGCATAGGACGCAGAAAGTTATATGCTTCAAGCAAGAAGAAATATACAACTTACTTCTGCGACTACAGCGGATGCGTTTTCTTATACAAGTGACCGTGGACCTGTTCTTGGTAGTTTTGTCTTTCTAGCCTCCTTGGTGTATCATTAAAAAATGTACTATTTCTGATCCAATTCTTCTACCTCATTCTCGGGGTATAAATGACAATGAATTTTGGAACCCATGCAAGTGTACCCAATGATATCAGTGCTGTGCAGTCAGAGTCGGTATAAAATGGACCGACTCCTACTCCTAAAATATGTAAAGAATTGGGTACAGTAGAATGTCCTAAAGATTATTATTATTATGTTCTATCTAAATATCTTGATTATTGTCTCATAATAATGATTAAAAAGCCTGATGTTTACATTGTACTACAATAAATGTATCCCTTAACATGAGTCATGTATGAGGGAGTCATGGAGTCGGAGTCAGGGAAATCGGGGAGTCAGAGTCGGTGGTTTGGCTTACCGGCTCCACAGCCCTGAATAATATTCCTCTTGTAATGTATTGAGATACTTGTGAAGCTGCCTTCACTTACCCAACCATAGACGACATGCATAGACACAGATCATAGGTAATAAAACACATTTAATTTGCTATTAAATGGAAAAAGGCACATAATATCATTTCTATGTACACAAATACAAATCTTAATATTTACAGGTATAGCAGTAGATAGACTACTATGAATACTGATAAGTAACAAAGCTTCTTAGCTTCTTCCAGACTTTATCACCTGATAAAACGATAAAGTTCCATTCTGCCGTTTTCTGAAATAAATTTGAGTCCCAGCTTTATGCCTAGGTGAATATTAACGTTTTTGGCATTCCACTATTGAGAACCAGTCACTAGGGTTTTGAGATCTTCTTGAAGTATAATTGGTCACCATCTCCAGGAAAATGTGGACGGGTGAGGTAGATGTTGGCTATGGTGATAGCTGTGGACCAAGCTAAAAGCTCCTGTAGGTGGCAGTGAGGGAAAAGGGGCAACTTGTCTGTAGTGTTGACTGGAGAGCAAGTATGGCAAGGCTTCCCATCTCTGACCAGTACTGGGACCACCACGTGCTTCAGTAGAGGTGGAGGAGAGCCGCTAACCTCAGGCTTAGCTCTCTTCATCTTGTATCTGTGATTCTGAAACCATATCTTCACCTGAGTTGGTGTGAGTTGTAAAATATGTGCTAATTGGTCCCTTTCAGGGGCTGAGAGATATCTTTGCTGGCGGAACCTTCTTTCTAGCTCTAAGGTCTGAGCTTTGGAGAAGAGGACTCGCCTTTTCTTCTTCTTCTCTGATTCATGGCTGTGAGATGTGCTTTCAGACCTCTGCATGGTGTCTGCTAAAGTTGTCTCTGAGCCACTTTCATCCGAGGCTGGAAAATAATAAAGAACCATGTCAGCAAGAACAAAAGAAACACAACACAAACTCAAAAAAATGAATAAAAAATAGTCATAATAGTCTCTAGAATTATCATTGGCAAGATAACGTTATTGGGTCACACTCAACATGCACCACTTTTTCTGTATTGCACCTTTAAAATGTCATCAAAGGAAAACAACTTCACTGTATAGAGCTGGATTCAACGTTTTCTTTATTAAAAACTTATACTTTTGTGGCAAAAAAATAAATTTTGTCTAAGCTCAACAGGAACGCCTCCCCCGAATGCCCCCTACCCCTCTTTCTATCCCAAGTCAAACATGTTGTTTCTATACTATACAATGAATGTTGACCTCTATTATTTTATGTTTACTTTGAACTGTCATCATCATTTTGAACATTCTGAAACAAAGAAGATATGAATACAAAATCCAACGAGAAAAGTTATGAAGTAAAAACTATGATATTCTAGATAAAATTTAGAAACCATCTCCAACTTACATATGTAATGGTTCCTCTCATTCTCCATCCAGTCTGGGTAAGGAGAGCTCCTCAAGGTTGAGTCTGCTTGGATAACGTTGCCATCATATTCCGGTAAATCCAAAATTCTCCTGACGGTGAAACTTAGTCTACTGGAAGAGGACATCCTAGTAGAAGGAATAATCCAAAAGTATGGAAGATATGCGAGGAATGATGGTGGCCTGGCCTTGGGTCCTTCCTCTCTCCAGTCCAGGCAAAATATTAGTGTCACTTACAGAGAGGAGCTGTTTATATAAACATGCCACCCCGTGTGCACACAAACATAAACCCACCGCATTCACACCGGCCCCATCTACAGGACGCCAAGTACCAGAATGAGTCAAGTGCTTAAGACCCTAATGGGAATAGAAGCCCCCTCCTCTCACCTCCACTTATCCTCACTCCTCCCTAGAGATAACCCTTACCTCCCAATGACAACAGGAAACAAGATTCATCTTTACATATTCTGTCTGATTAGCCCGAAGTGGAACAGATAATGGGAATTGTTGCTTGTGAATAACATCCTGGGTGGCATGCACTGACCAACATTCCCCTTCTAAAATGACCCTCCCCCCTTCTCCTCACCCCCTTTCCTTCTTCAGTGTAACTAAGGGATGCATCAAAGTGAATTACAACCACAAATTAAATAACTAAAATGATTGATTCTCTTTTACGGAGAATTCGCCACCTATTCATGACGGGTGATGGTTGACCGATAGAAATCTTTGATTTTGCATTATTCAGGACGTTTTGCACCCAGATTTCATTTGCATCCACCTGCCCTATGTGAGATAGTACTAGCAATTCAGCCTTTGCACTATCTCCCCGGGACCTGTTGAAAAGAGCCATGCTGCTGTCGATAAGGGACATATTTACTTTCACTCTGAATAAGAAAGGCTGTCTGAGAGGGAATAAAAATGGCCAGATTATCCCGATAAGAGCCCGGCTGTAACTTATTTTGTCCCTCTGACCACTCTTTTCTCTCTTCTTTTCTCTTTCTTCATCCATAGCCTTTACACAAAGCATCTTTTCACCCCAATTTCTATGTAAATTGAGGGTGCAGCCACATAAAACCATTGTTTTACTCCAAGTTTATACTTCTCACCTAATTTTGGCTCTTATAGTTATATATTTTGGTGGATGGTTAATTGGATTTCTTTAAAAGATGCAGATAATGCTGCATCCATCATTTATTATATTGAGCAAAATATAATAATTGCAAAATATCTAATTATAATAATCATATAGCATTATATTATATATTATAATATAATTAGACATATATTAATAAATGTATAACTAACATATATACATACTACTATAATATAATGTATTATTATTACAATACATATTACATAATATAATGTAGAATATATTACAAATTATATTTATAATATACAATTGCAAAATATAAAGTGATAAAGTGTACATTATAAATATGTACACTTTATCACTTTATATCTCGCAATTATATATTATAAATATAATATGCAATGTATTGTACATTTTAACATACCGGTATATATATGTATGTATTATATATATATATATATATATATATATATATATGTATATATATATATGTATATACATAAATACACTTATATGAATATATAGATATAGATATACATTTATATGAATAATAAAGATCAACCATATATTGATGCTTCATACACAGTTGTAAAACTTATATAATTAACATATAGTGAACTTTATTAAGATAATATGGAAGATAAGTACAACAAATAGGGTAAAAAATAACCTAGGTGATCCAATATGTAATATATAAAAAACATATAATAAATATCCAACATATCTATCGGTAAAGGATTATATTATATTATATTATATTATATTATATTATATGGAATGAAACTATAGCATATATATCAGTATAAATATATTATATTACATAAAAGTCCTTAAAAATATATAAAAAAGTAGTGACTAAAATATATCAAACAATATTAATACTCCAACTTAATGGAAGTAGGTGAATAGACTAGAATAGAATAGAATAGTATAGAATAGAATAGAATAGAATAGAATAGAATAGAATAGAATAGAATAGAATAGAATATATAACACATAGTGTCCATTTCCACTTGGCTATACATTACATACTGATAATCCATGTATATGATTTCACAATCACCAAATGAGATGTATTTCTATATAGATATATTATTTGAATACAAGTGATATGTGCTAAATAGACAGATATTTTAAGGAGCTATGTGCAAAGAGATATAATAATAATCATTTTTTATTTATATAGCGCCAACATATTACGCAGCGCTTTACAATGTAGGGGTTGAAGTACAGAAAATATAATACAGTAAGTAATTACAGTAGAGAACGAATACAGTACAATAATTGGATACAAAGCAATAGGCATAGAATCAATGTAAAAAAGAAAATACAATAAATAAAGCAAGAAATGAAGGTGACCCTGCTCAAAAGAGCTTACAATCTACAACGGGATAGGGGTTGCACAAGGTGGAGTTTGTAGAAGAGTAATGTCAAGAGAGATAGCCCATTCACTATCTACAGTACAAAGGACTTCTATTAGGCAGTATGATAGGCCGCCTTAAAAAGATGTGTTTTTAGGGAGCGTCTGAATCCATGCAAATTGTGGGTAGTCCTGATTTCTTGGGTAGAGAATTCCAGAGGATTGGTGCAGCTCTGGAGAAGTCTTGGATCCGGGAGTGGGAGGATCGGATTAGTGCAGATGTTAGTCGAAGGTCATTTGAAGAATGTAGAGAGCGGGTGGGGTGATAGACAGAGATGAGGGAGGAGATGTAGGGGGGTGCTGCACTGTGAAGAGCTTTGTGGGTGAGAACAAGCAATTTAAATTTGATCCTGTAGTGTACGGGCAGCCATTGCAATGACTGTCACAGAGCGGAGGCATCTGAGTAACGATTGAACGGTTGAGATATCAACAAAACCTATTGAAATATGTGACTCTACAGTCTTATGTGTGTATAGTAAGGTTAGCAATCCTATAATAGATATAGAAAATTACCTATATATGGTATTACCACTGATGGAATTATCGTAGTCTTGTACCAGTATGTACTGATCAGGCAGTATCACGCTGATAAGTCTCAGATAGGTATGACAGTGCCTGAAATTAGGTCTGAATGCTTTTTCTATGAGTGGTTATAGTGGATAAATACTAGACACGTTGCAGGAGAGTAACTACCTGGGAGATTGTGCTGCCCACATGTGATGCCCACATCTGAGTAACGATTGGCCAGATGGGTGATCCTGGCTGCTGCATTAAGGATGGACTGGAGAGGAGAAAGTCTAGTGAGGGGGAGGCCACTTAATAGAGAATTGCAGTAGTCAGGGCGGGAATGGCTTAGGGCTACAGTGAGGGTTTTTGTTGTTTCCATGGTGAGAAAGGGGCGGACTCTAGAGATATTCTTCAGGTGTAAGCGACAGGAGCGTACGAGAGATTGTGTGTGGGAGGAGAAGGAGAGATCGGTGTCAAACATAACACTTAGACAGCGAGCCTGCTGCGTAGGCGATATCGTGGTGCCGCAAACTGAGAGAGAGATGTCAGATTTAGGGAGGTTAGTGAAGGGTGGGAGCACAAGGAGTTCAGTTTTGGAAATTAAAGATTTTGGTAAGATGAGTGATGAAGACTGGAGAAAGGGACTGGAGTAGGTGTGAGGGAATGGGGTCAGTAGTGCATGTGGTGGGACGAGAGGAAGAGAGGAGCCTGGAGACTTCTTCTTCTGTGACTGGGTCAAATGTGGAGAGTGAACCAGAGGGGATGTGGGGACGAATGGGAGTGGCAGCTCTTGGAGGCTGGGAGCTGATTTCCTGGTGGTCGTTGTCTATTTTCTCCATAAAGTAAAAAGCCAGGTCATCAGCACAGAGATCAGTGATGGGGGCCTGCACTTTAGGACTGAGGAGAGAGTGAAAGGTGTCAAAGAGTTTTTTTGCAGAAAGAAAAAGAAAAGGACGCATGTGTAGACACACAGGGTTATTTGTATAAATAAAAAGTGCCAGTGCACTCACCTATAATGGTTGTGTACGTCTACACAACCAAGATTAAATGTGTGGTTACTGGGGCTCCGGGTCGCCTCTCTCTATTATTGGTGCCGTCCTGTCAGTGTTTGCATTCGCAACTCCGTGCTCCCACGAAGATTCAAGTGATTCTACCGGACCGGATACCGCGTCACCAGAGGTCCTCAGTTGTTTAGACCCCACCTGATGAAGACGGCTTAGACCGTCGAAACGCGTTGTGGCAATGGTATTGGAGGAAGAATAAAGGTCGGTTCTTATCCACTAATTTGTCCAGTATTCCTTTGGCGCTCCCTGAGACCGCTTTACTATTGTTTTTATTATGAAAGAGTTTTTTTGGATTGTTGGATAGTGAGGAGACCAAGGGTGTGTAGGTCTATCTATCTATCTATCTATCTATCTATCTATCTATCTATCTATCTATCTATCTATCCATTATGGCCACTTTACACGCGGCAACAGGAAGATAGAAACCGGCAGGTGTCGGAGACAATTGTACCTTTTACCTTCAAAACACCTTGCAGATACCTGAATTACACGCAGCCACTTCAAGGTGTTTTGAAGGTAAAAGGTACAATTGTCTCCGACACCTGCCGGCTTCTACCTTCCTGTTGCCGCGTGTAAAGTGGCCATAATAGATATAGAGCAGCACAGCAATTCACTTCAGGTGCAAAAATCCTTCCAAAAAACTTCCCACCCGTTTATATCAATAGAAAAATGAGCATGAAGGCAGCACTCTTTTTCTTTGCAAAAATAACTAACCTTTATTTGTCTTACTTTCCTGATTTACATTTGACTGCAGGTAAATTATCTATCTTCAGAACCATTTAAAGATGAAGATCGTTTTGGACACAGAATATTTTTGCCTCAGTCCAGTCATGGAGTCATTACTTTGTTTTGCATTTCAGGATATATTTTGGGATAATTTTTGGGCACGGAGCTCTTAGGGTAATTTTTTGTTAGGGAGTGGAATGTAAAAAAAAATCTTTTTTTAACACCATTTTCTGAATGCTATAAATATGTTTTATATGTACTTTGTATGTGGCTTGTAGTGATCATGTGGATGTGTAATATGTGTATGTTCTGCATATTTACTGATTGTTTAGTATTTAATAAAAACTGTTCCTATTTAAATAATTGTGTGATTCTTTTTTTTACAATGGTTAAGTATTAAATAATATATTTATAATGAATGCACAATGTCATACTACCTCTGTATAAAGTATGCCAATGGGGGCTTCAATTGACAATACAAAATGCCTTGATTATTTTTTATATTCTGGTGACTTTTCTGTAGCACATCTGCAAGGTGTCACCAAAAAAATCCACCCAAAGAAATGACAAGCAGCATAACCCAGAATGTATTTATTTATTAATTATTAACCTCCATTTTTCAGTTTTTTCCTATGGACACAGCAGAGTATAGGCAATTTTTGGAAAGTCAGATTCCTTTACCCTACAGATTGCCACAAAGCTATAGCTGGCACGTACGTTTCCCCAGTTGACTTTGGCTAATGTGAATTTTTTTCAGTAATGAGGATGATCCAATACCAGAGTAAAAGCAAAAAAATCTTCATATAACTTTACAAATCTAGGTGATCGGAGGGAAATATTGTTTGAGATAAATGATGGATATAGTTTACAGTGCTGGAACTTGTCCCGGAGGCCAACTACAATCATACTAATAAAAACTGGTGGGTGGTATATAAAGGGTTATCCATTTCTAGCATATCCACGGGGCTATGAACACCTGTCTCATAGGGTGACCAGAAAAATGGCAAAAAGAAACATGCAGACAGGGTTGGGGTTAGGTGTTAGGCTTTGGTGTTAAGGATAGGTGTAAGGGTTAAGGCTTAGGGTTAAATGTTAGGGCTCGGTGTTAAAGTTAGGGTTTGGTGTAAAGGTTAGGGCTTAGTGAAGTAATAGCGGCTGCACTCACCGATCTCCAGAGGAATCCTTTATTATAGCAACAGCATATTTACAGCAGGCACAGCAAATGCATTGTTAGGGGGTGCAGGGGGGAGGATGAGAAACAGCGGACCGTTTCACCCCTCTCACGGGCGCTTCACCAGTTTATGGCCTCATGAGAGGCGTGAAACGGTTCGTTGTTTCTCATCCTCCCCCCTGCACCCTCTAACAATGCATCTGCTGTGCCTGCTATTACTTCACTAAGCAAAGAGTCTGTGTCTGGGTCACATGATCGGAAGTGCACCACACGTGATTGAAGGAGGTCGGCGGTGCAGTGCCAGCCAGCGGCTGTGAGAGGCTCCAGCACGGAGCGAAGATCTCCTGATAGGTTAAAGGATTGCAGCGGTGCCCGGCTTCTTAATCAAGTAAGGTTAGGGCTTAGGTGTTAGGGTTTGGTGTTAAGGTTAGGTGAAAGGGTTAAGGCTTAGGGTTAAGTGATAGGGCTTGGTGTTAAAATTAGGGTTATATGTTAAGGTTAGGGTTAGGTATTAGGTTTCGGTGTTAAGGTTAGGTGTTAGGCTTAGGGCTTAGGGTTAGGTGTTACGGTTCAGTGTTAAAATTAGGGTTAGGGTTCGGTATTAAGTTTAGGGTCAGGTGTTAGGGTTAGGGCTTAGAGTTAGGTGTTAGGGTTCAGTGTTAAAGCTAGGGTTAGGTGTTAGGGTTAGAGCTTAGGTGTAGGTGTTAGGGTTCAGTGTTAAGGTTAGTGTAATGGTTCAGTGTTAAGTTTAGGATTAGGTGTTAGGGTTAGGTTTGGTGTTAGTTAGATTAGGTTTAGGTTAGGTTAGTGTGGGTTAGGTTAGGTTAGGTGTATTGGTTAGGTTAGTGTTATGGTTTAAGGATAGGAAGAAGAGTTACCGGGGTTCGGTAGACAATTGCCTTACTTCACGAACTGAAGTAGAAACCGTGGTGTCGGAACAATTGTACCTTTTACCTTCAAAACACCTTGAAGTGGCTGCGTGTAAATCAGGTATCTGCAAGGTGTTTTGAAGGTAAAAGGTACAATTGTCTCCGACACCTGCCAGTTTCTATCTTCCTGTTGCCGCGTGTAAAGTGGCCATTAGGGTTCAGTGTTAAGGTTAGGTTTTTTGGGTTTCGTGTTAAGGTTAGGTGTTAGGGTTCAGTGTTAAGGTTAGGGTTGGGTGTTAGGGTTCGGTGTTAAGGTTAGGATTAGGTGTTAGGGTTAGGGTTCGGTGTTAAGGTTAGGGTTAGGTGTTAGTGTTAGGTGTAAGTGTTAGGTTTTAGGGTTAGGGCTTAGGGTTAGGTGTTAGTGTTTGGTGTTAAGGTTAGGGTTCGGTGTTAGGGTTAGGGCTTAGGTGTTAGGATTCGGTGTTATGGTTGGGTGTTAGGGTTTAGGTGTTAGGGTTAGGTGTTAGGGTTCGATGTTAAGGTTAGGGTTAGGTGTTGGTGTTAGGTGGTAGGGTTAGGTGTTAGGGTTATGTGTTAGAGTTGCCTATGAGCATTTTTCAAGGAACTATCCCATAGATGCTTGTCCCGCCTCTCGAATCTTCAATCTTCTGCTCCCATAGACTTGAATGCATGAGTCTCATCTGATACACAAAACAATCTAGCGCCTGCTGCAATTTTTCATGCGCAGATTCACTCTGTGACCAAAGTTGTTCATCTGCGTTGCCCCATTGAATAACATTGGATGTTTTCCAATTCATCATAGACATCACTTAGATCCAAATTGTGTTCATGAGAACTAGAGTAAACTCACACATACCTGTTTTTTTGTTTTTAGTAGTAGTTTGTTTTAAGTATTGTTCCAGTGTTTTGTCTCTTGTTGAAATGTAAAATGCACTACAAATAACAGGGCAGATTTATCAAGACTGGATTTTTTTATGTCAATATAATAAAAGAACAATGGAATAAATTGCAGCAAATTTAGGCATACACCACTTAATACATTCAGTGCATTTCAAGACTATCCTAAAGTTGGAAAAATGAGTATTATATCTGCTATACATAGCTTAATATTTTCCCCAAAATGTGCATTTTTTTCCGATGTAAATGACTCACCGTGGCCGGGACTCCGGTTTAGACAGGCAGTAGCTTCCTCCTCCTTGTCACGGATGGACCGCGCCTGCCGGTAGTGGGGCCCGGTTGAGCGCAGATCAAAAAGTTGAAGACGTCTTGCGGGAACAGATTAAGGGGTTAATTGTTTCGTGACGCCACCTATGAGTAGTTCGGTAACTTTACCGACGCTGCGAGGCCTCCGGGGGATGGAATGCAGCAAGATGGAACGCTCCCCACAGGCGATGGTCCCCGGAGCCAGGAGCTGCTTAAGATGTTGTGCGGCAGCTGCGGTTACCTTGTGTGCAGACGGACGTAGTCATAAGGAAGCATGGACACTGTAAGTCTCTGTAACGGGTTATTTACTGTAACCAGCAAACAGTACATGGCATACAGTTAACGGGTAGTGAACCGGGTGGACTCAGCAGTGATAGGTGTCCCTCAGAGATCCGCGGTGTTCCTCCATTCTATCTAAGTAGGTTGTGGTTGTCGCCCAGGAATACCAGGTCTGGTACAGGGAGGCTGCTTGAATTCCCTATCCGGAGTATACGTTCCGGATGCTTTGGGGAGCCTTGGGTCCCTTGGTGGGTACACCGCTGGTTAGACGACTGGATTTGGCGATGGTGGGGTGCTCCTGTAGAGCTATTCCTCCACTCTACTGGTTCGCATAGCAGAGCTGAACTACTGCTAGCTTCGGTACCAACAAACCGGCTGTATAAGGGCGCGGGGTGGTTTTGGACCCGCATGTTGATGCCCAAGTTCGGTTTGTAATGCACGGGGAGTAATGGTGCTCAACCGTGGTAAAAGTGAGGAGATGGCCGGTAGAAGGTGGCCAGGGGGCTGCACCGACTGTGCAACCCCCTCTCCTAGGTTGCAGAGCTGGGATTCTGCAGAGGTCTTCTAAGTTGCTGTTACTTCTCCAGACCCGAGGCTAGAACTCTCTAAGCTGGACTAAACTTCCACTACACACTACCCTTGCACTCCGCCCACCAGGACCTTGATTGGCCCTCTATACTAAGTGAGGCATGCAGAGTATGGATCTCTAAGTTAACCAGATGACTGCTGGGTCAGAGAATATTGCTGCTGCATTTATGGCTGCAATACCCTCCTGTGACGCACTCGGTGCGGGGCGCCACATAAGGTTAAAGGGAATTTGTCAGCAGATTTATGCTATGTAATCTGAGAGCAGCAATAGGGGCTGATGCCAGTGATGTGTCACCGAGTTTCAATAAAATCAGTGTTTTTATCAGCAGGATATTATCACTACTGGACTAGGTGTCTTGTACCCCTGGTCAACTGCTCTGTGTAACCTTCACTACTGATTAGCATCTTAATGGCAATGTGCAGTGTACATATGAGGCTGCCAATCAGCATTTTGAGCACTAATATAATACCCAGGACCTAGTAAACTACGTGACACATCGCTGGAATCAGGGTCACTGTCCCCTATATTATGCTGCTCTCAGATGAGGTAGCAAAAAAAAAGTGACAGATTCCATTTAAAGGGTGCTGAGTCTGCACTACTGTCTGTTATTGTCTGCATTAGTGACAGCACTGCAGCCAATCAGTGAGCTCAGCAGCTTGTGCTGTCTACACGGAGCCGTTGAGCTCAGTTGTTGGCTGCAGAGCTGTCAACGGGATGTCACCGATGCAGATAATAACAAATAACAAGAGCAGCAGCAGACACTTAGCACTAAACCTTTCTTTTAAGAAAACTGCACCTGGAGACATTGGATTTCTGAAACCAGAAAATCCCTTTAATAAATCAGTCTAAAAATCCCAAGACTTGTCCCTTTCCATTCATGTGCACTTTTTTCACTTTTTGTGAACAAAATGAATAAATGTATAAAAATCTTGGCACAAATTGCATCTTTTTAAGACTTAGGCCCTGATTCCTTATTCCACTTGTGCCTTTCCTTTATGTAGATTTTGGTCCTTTTCGCCTGCTTTTAATTTATTACTTATCTTTCTTGCTCTTTTGAAAGTCTATTGTATATGTTTTCACCTGTTTTTATGTTTGCCCTTGTCATCTGGGTTTGGCATTTCCAGACGTTTTTTGCTGATTCATCACTTCTGACTTCTTCAAAAGCTGCACAACCTTTGCACAAATTGTATCCAGTTACCGTATATACTCTAGTATAAGCCGACCCGAGTATAAGCCGAGGCCCCTAATTTTACTCCCAAAAGCTGGGGAAACTTATTGACTCGAGTATAAGCCTATGGTGGGAAATACAGCAGCCCCTCATGCTGGTATATAGCCCCCGTCACTGGTATATAGCACCCTATATCACTGGTATACAGCACCCCATCACTGGTATACAGCACCATCAATGGTGTATAGAACCCCATCACTGGTATATAACTCCCCCATCACAGTATATGCCCCCATCATTGAATATAGCACCACCAATGGTATATAGAACCCAATCACTGGTATATAGCCCCCAACACTGGTGTAGTGCCCCCTTCACTTGTATATAGGCCCTATTGCTGGTCTACAGGCCCCATCACTGGTATATCGGCCCCCTTTGCTGGTATATGGGCCCCATCAATGGTATATGGGCTCCATCAACGGTATATGGGTCCCCTTTGTAGGTATATGGGGCTCATCGCTGGTTTATTGGTCCCCTTTGGTATACGCGCCTCCTTTGCAGGTATATAGTGGCCCATCGCAAGTATATGGGTCCCATGCTGCTGCATATAAAATATTATAGCTCATCTCACCCTCCGACCATTGTGTGCAGTCTCCGCGGTGTCCATGATGTTCTCCTTCCAGTCTTACTGCTTCTAATCATGGGCCGGTTACATGATTACAAACAGCTGAGGGAGAACATCACAGACGCTGCGGAGACTGCACACAATGGTCGGAGGGTGAGCTGAGTTATAATATTTTATATGCGGCAGCATGGGGCACAAATACTGTAATGGGGGGGCACAGTCTAATGTAATATGAGCCGCTCTCCCCGCCGCTGATGGACAGGGGGATGCAGTCACATTACGTTAATGAGCGGGGTCACGTGACCTCCCGCTCTCTCTGTAGCCTCCCCCTGCCTCCTCCAGCTCCCGTCACCACCCTTTCCTCATTGGCCCTCAACAATAACTCGAGTATAAGCCGAGGGGGCATTCTTCAGCACAAGAATTGTGCTGAAAAACTCGGCTTATACTCGAGTATATACGGTAATCCAGGTACTATTATTATTATTACCCATGGCCAAACTAATCCTGCACAAGCTAAGTGCAAGGAATTTAGCAAGTAGGTAACTTTTTTCCTTGGTTCAGCTATTGTGAGTGTAAACGGGGACCTGAAAACGTGAGGACCCTTGACACTTTGGGTTGCAGGCTTCCGTGTTGTGGCCAAAATACCAACCAATACCTCACACTAAGAGTATATCTCACTTATCTATGTGACCGATTCCCCAGGCTGCTTCATTAGTGTGCAGTTATGTAAGCAGCTTCTCCCCTCTATTAAAAGGATATGAGCGGCTGGTCTAGCTCCATAGTGCACCAGTGCTGCCCCCAGCTCCTGCTTGGTAAGTTCCTTGCACCTAGCTTATGAAGGAATAGTTTGGCCATGGGTTTTTTGTTCTAAATGTTTTTTGAGAAAAAAAGACAAGGTAACTTTTTTTCTTGGTTCAGCTACTCCGAGTGTAGACAGGGCCCTGCAAACGTTAGGATCCTTGACGCTTTGGGTTGCAGGTTTTTGTGTTGTGGCCAAAAAAAACAACCAATACCTCACATTTTTTCTTGCACATTTTATCATTTTTGCAGGGTATATTGGAGATTTTTAACTTTGGCTTGTAAAATGGTGAAGTATACTCATATAGTGTTTAATCCACATCCGGTGTAACTAATAGGCCACTGTTCAGACACGGTGCATATTGTTATGCAGTGTTAACTGACCTGCTGCACCTAACACCACTAATAGGCCTTTGTTTAGACACTAAGAGTATATCTCACTTATCTACCGTGTATGACTGACTCCCTATGCAGCTTCATTACTGTGCATTTATGTAAGCAGCAGGAGATTCCAAGTCTCCCGACCACAACAAAGCTCAGGAGGCAAAGCAGCATCGGAGAGCTCAGGGACAGTAACCAGAGGAATGGTGCCCGGGTAGAGCTCAAGCTGCTTGCCATACCGTGAGGGGCTTAAAGAGAGGGTCACAGCTTAGCTACAGGCAGCCTGGACCAGCAAGGAGTAGCGCAACAGGGAGGCCTCAGAACTCACCGGGTGAGGAGATCCCCAACTTGCTTCCAGGCCACCCGGATTCCCAACATCTCCTGTGGACAGTGCCTTGGTCTGAACCTGCAACTATCAGTAAAGGAGACTACAAACTGTATGTCTGTTGATTATTCCGCGCCCTCAGTCCTGCACCCCAATGGCCTACCACCACCATAGACTTTACTGGCTGCCCTGGGGAACCGCTCCACCCGTGGGGGGCGATGTCACCCTAGCTGCAATCCCATCATCCCCAGAGGTCCCACAAAACAGCATCGGCCATCAGTAGCCGAACACCGCAGGTGGCGTCATGACAATCATCCCCAAAACCCAATTCCCCAAACTTTTATTGACAAATCCAGGGTCACAGAGATGGGTCTCAACCCACATGTCTCCCCAGCAGAACTGTTGCCCTGGTTCTGAGTACCCCACGGCCCTTGGGGGGTGTCAGACTATATAAGACTATGGACATGCATTACAGCTAAAGAAAAACATTAAAAAATTGAGATACTTGGAATATAAAAAAGACCAGTTGTGTGTAGCCCAGTAGCCAAACATCAAGGCGTAGCTCTTCACTGGGTCTATACCTAAGTCAATACCTCTCTCTGGGTTAAAAAACTCAGTAGAGACCCAGTGAAGGGATACGCCTTGATATTGGACATTGGGTTCATATAAAAACTGGCTTTTTTTTAAAAATATATGAAGTATCTCAATTTTTGCATGTTTTTCCTTAGCAGTGATGCATGTCCATAGTCTTATATCTATTGGTTCCATTTCAACTGTCTCTTTATTTGTTATGTTAAAGAGCAAAGTATTTTAACTGCATTTTGTAGGACATTTTGTGCTGTATAATATATTCTGTATTCTCATAATTATTTTCTGTACATGTTTTCTGTATGAAAAAAAACACAAAATAAGTAGAAACTACATAAAATAAACATAGATCCGTCACTACAGAATTTATTGTAGTCGCAATGGAAGTGATGAGTTCTCTAAATTAAGTTGTAAGATGTATTACCATTAACTAAATTAGCCATAAATTGGTTTGTTTTATTCCTTTGACAAGAGGACGACGTACAACCACCGAGTCATCCACCGTGAGTGCCAGCAGACAATGGAAGCCCCGTGGACCAGTGTGGGAACTGAGGCTGATGAGCCAAGCATAATCATTGCCTGGAGATAAAGACAAGGCAATGGAATGCAAATCAATGGAGTTTTTACACTGTAAAACGAGGATACATCTCAACAATACAGTGATACAAGCCTTCTGTGTAAACAAGACATAAATGGATGACCCTTCCTGGAGGGAAGGTTAAGCTGGAGCAAAGAATATGGGCTTGTTCACATGCTGCATCCTTGACACATTCTTTCTGTGTGTTTTTCAAGGGTAAAATTGCACTTTACAGTTCCAGTAAAGTAAATAATATTTTTAAAAAGGCACATGCTGCTTATATTTTCCCTGCGGTTTTTCACCATCAAAGCTGACTTTCCTTAATGCATTATATCAAAGTTTTAAAACTGATGAAATTTTAATAAGACTGTCACGCTGATCTCCCGTGCCTTGGAGACTTGCAACAAGTTTGGACCCAGAGTCTCTTTGCCTCTGAATATTAAATGTAGTTAATTTCTTTTGGCAAACTATGGTTAATGTCAGTTCTTCTGCTAGCAAGCTCATGTGATCTGTTCAGGTGGGACCACTCCCTTCTCCTTTAAATAGTCACATGACCCATCACCTAGTGCTGGTGCTTGAATTCTATTCATTGCAAGCTGCCCTGGTGGAAGGAGCCCTTAGAGAACTGACTGGTGTCAAGCCATCTGATGCCTAGGTGTTTGGCTGCAGCTATGAAGATGCTTTCATCCTTCGGTGTTTTCTCTGTCTGTCTTCCATTCCCTTCGAGTTGCATTCATTTAGTTCAACAGTGGGACTATTGTTTCTCGCTGGCCAGCTCCCTAGTGAGGGATAAGAGAAGGCACGCAAGGGACTAGGTATTCTGCTCAGCGACGAGGTGAAAGAACCCATATAGGGACGCCAGGGAGATCAGGATACATCCTCAGGTGTGTGTAGAAGATGTCCTTTCCCCTGTTCTCTACTGACAGGGCCCACCATTGTAATTACGCCCCTGGTGTTCCCTTGTGTGTTGTGTACTGCGCCGGACAACTGTTTGTCCTTGTGCCACTGTCACGTAGTATTTCTGGACATACAATATTCCTTGCATGAGGACCTTTTCACGACAATCGGCTTAAATGTATGCTTCATGGGTGGTGCGTTCCTGCAAACCACCATATATGTGTAACATTACGATCCTGCCAGATACACATGCGGTGCTGGCAACATTGGTAGTGGGTGTCAGCTATGTATCATAGATGACACGCTGTTGTAACGCCCACAATCAGTGAGAGCACCAATCATGGGCATTTAACCCTCTTGATATTGCTGTCAAAAGTGACAGGGGCATCAATCAGCTTCCTTCCATCGGCACAGTGTGGATGGTTCCATGGTGACCCCAGGCTGAGTAATGGCCATGTGGTCACTCAGTTACGGTACTGCCTTGAGCAAGGTCTAACACGCCTCCAGTATGTGTGGGAGGCACTGATCTAATGCCTTGCAATTCAAAAGCATTGCAGAGCATCAGATCAGCAATAAGGGCACGGAAAGTTGAGTTCCATCATTGGACTAAGTCAAGAAGTAATAAAAACAAGTTTTAAAAAATATTTTTTAAAAATCACAAAATAAATAAAAAAAAAAAAATATATATACATATATTTATGTAAACATACACATATTTGGTAATGCCGCGTTCACAATGACGCACTCTAAAAACTGTTATACTAATTAACTCTTCATAAAAAAATACATAAAAAACCTGGCAGAAACCAATGCTGTTTCATTATACCGCTGGAAAAAAAAGTGCAGTAAATGGCAATCAAAAGTTGCATGTAAATAAAAATGATATAGCTGAAACTGTCATCTTGTCCCCCATAAAATAAGCCCCACTCTGCTCCATTTGAAGAACTAAAAAAAGCTATAGCTCTCAGATTAGGGTGATGCAAAAACAATTATTTTTTCTATAAAATTGTTTTTACTGTGTAAAAGTGGAAAAACAGAAAAAACATAATACATTTGGTATCACTGTAATCATACTAACCTGAAGAATAAAGCTGTCTTGGAAGACAAAACCAAAGAATCTAGATGAACTCTGGGAGGCATGTAAGACTGCATTCTTTGCTATTCCTGATGACTTCATTATTAAATTGTATGGATGCAGTCCTTCAAGCTCATGGAAGTCACACAAAATATTAAATATGACTCTAATAGCACCACAACTTCATTCACCAATGTTATGCAACATATATTTGTATTTTAAATTAATTATTTGTTTCAATATCACATTACTGTCTGTGGGCAACAAGACTTTTGTCTTGCCAAAATCTGACTATTCTGTGTTAGTTAAATTATCAGTATTTCAGCATTTATGCCAATTTATTTTCTTAACCTAAACCAAATTGGGAGGGTTTCAGCTTTCAAAAGAGTAATATATACAACCAATGGATGAATTTAACGTCAGGTTATAAGCTTTTATCTACATAACATGGATAAGCAACATAACTTCTGTCATGGACTATATAAATATATACAGTTGTGGCCAAAAGTATTGACACCCCTGCAATTCTGTCAGATAATACTCAGTTTCTTCCTGAAAATGATTGCAATCACAAATTCTTTGGTATTATTATCTTCATTTAATTTGTCTTCAATGAAAAAACACAAAAGAGAATGAAGCAAAAAACAAAACATTGATAATTTCACCACAAAACTCCAAAAATGAGCCAGACAAAAGTATTGGCACCCTCAGCCTAATACTTGGTTGCACAACCTTTAGCCAAAATAACTGCGATCAACCGCTTCCGGTAACCATCAATGAGTTTCTTACAATGCTCTGCTGGAATTTTAGACCATTCTTCTTTGGCAAACTGCTCCAGGTCCCTGATATTTGAAGGGTGCCTTCTCCAAACTGCCATTTTTAGATCTCTCCACAGGTGTTCTATGGGATTCAGGTCTGGACTCATTGCTGGCCACCTTAGAAGTCTCCAGTGTTTTCTCTCAAACCATTTTCTAGTGCTTTTTGAAGTGTGTTTTGGGTCATTGTCCTGCTGGAAGACCCATGACCTCTGAGGGAGACCCAGCTTTCTCACACTGGGCCCTACATTATGCTGCAAAAATGTGTTGGTAGTCTTCAAACTTCATAATGCCATGCACACGGTCAAGCAGTCCAGTGCCAGAGGCAGCAAAGCAACCCCAAAACATCAGGGAACCTCCGCCATGTTTGACTGTAGGGACTCTGTTCTTTTCTTTGAATGCCTCTTTTTTTCTCCTGTAAACTCTATGTTGATGCCTTTGCCCAAAAACCTCTACTTTTGTCTCATCTGACCAGAGAACATTCTTCCAAAACGTTTTAGGCTTTCTCAGGTAAGTTTTGGCAAACTCCAGCCTGGCTTTTTTATGTCTCGGGGTAAGAAGTGGGGTCTTCCTGGGTATCCTACCATACAGTCCATTTTCATTCAGATGCTGACGGATAGTACGGGTTGACACTGTTGTACCCTCGGACTGCATGGCAGCTTGAACTTGTTTGGATGTTAGTCGAGGTTCTTTATCCTCCATCTGCACAATCTTGCGTTGAAATCTCTCGTCAATTTTTCTTATCCGTCCACATCTGGGGAGGTTAGCCACAGTGCCATGGACTTTAAACTTCTTGATGACACTGCGCACGGTAGACACAAGAACATTCAGGTCTTTGGAGATGGACTTGTAGCCTTGAGATTGCTCATTCTTCCTTACAATTTGGTTTCTGAAGTCCTCAGACAGTTCTTTGGTCTTCTGTCTTTTCTCCATGCTCTTTTGGTCTTCTTTCTTTTCTCCATGCTCAATGTGGTACACATAAGGACACAGGCGAGAGGTTGAGTCAACTTTAATCCATGTCAACTGGCTGCAAGTGTGATTTAGTTATTGCCAACGCCAGTTAGGTGCCACAGGTAAGTTACAGGTGCTGTTAATTACACAAATTAGAGAAGCATCACATGATTTTTCTAACAGTTCCAATACTTTTGTCCACCCCCTTTTTTATGTTTGGTGTGGAATTAGATCCAATTTGGCTTTAGGACAATTCTTTTTATGTTTTTTCATTGAAGACAAATTAAATAAAGATAATAATACCAAAGAATTTGTGATTGCAATCATTTTCAGGAAGAAACTGAGTATTATCTGACAGAATTGCAGGAGCGTCAATACTTTTGGCCACAACTGTACATACAAAAAATAATTCCTGAATTGTTGATTAATGTTCATTCTTTCATTCTACCTCTAAAAAAAAGTATATAGAGTGCTAAAAAAATATTATGTGTCTGAAAATTGTACCAAAAACAAGCTCTTGCCTTTGCCAGAAATACAGAATAATTATAGCTCTCACAGTATAGTGATTCAAAAACATTTAAAAAAAAAAAAAAACAAATTTCTAGGGTGTGATAGTTTTTGTTAGTCTACTGTTTAAATCTGGTATCTTTGTAATTGCATTGACCTAAAGAATAAAGCCATCTAATCATGTATACCATATGGTGAAAAGTGTAAAAAATAAATAAAAGCAATTCTTCAGCTGCTGTTGATTTATTCATTCTTCATCCCAAAGATCACAGTAAGGCCCGGCTTACATTTATCTTGCACACCACTCTACATCAGGTTTCTGTGTAGATCTTTATAATACATAATTCAGATGGAACCCCCAATACAAGATTCCGTATAAGGAGGCAGAGAGAGTCACCTTCAACGTAGACTGTGCTATGATCCAGCAGTGTTTGTCTTTTCAGTGGTGCATAAAAGTGCAGTCGATCACAGCTTTGTGCACTTCTGAAAAGAACAACGCAGAACAGCGGTCAGAAGGAATATAGAATAACTCTGCAGCCTCATTATATTGAATGGGTACCTTGGAAGTGTCATCTAAATCTTGGTATTTGTAGATTTAGATGGCAAACCTGATGTAAGTGCTCAGTGTAGACCACAACATAAATGAGATACAAACATTTATGTAATATGTGCTCAAAAACAAGTCCCCACTCGGGTCTGTCATCTGTAAACAGAAATATGGGGAGCTTCCACATTACTGGTAGCACAAAGGCTTTGGAAAAGTCCTATGGCTCCTCGCCCGCCCCCCTCCCAAAAAAAAGAGATCCAACAAAAATCTGTGCTCCCAAATTCAAATGCCCCTCTTCCTTCTGAGTCCCACAGTGTGCCTAAACCATAACTAGCATCCACATTTTTGTAGTTAGGAGAGCCCACTTAATGTACGGGGTACATTTCTCCAGAAGCACGAGCTGGGCACAATATATGGGTGCTACAAAGTGCTGGGCACCACACTGCACTGGGCACTACATGCACTGGGCACTACAATGGCAGATTTGCAATTTTCACTCAGCAACATCCATTGATGCCTGTGTCTGGAAAATATCCATGGTGTCAAAATCATCACTTAATTGCCATTACTAGTGATGAGCGACTTTGGCAGTTTTGCAGCATCTGCCACATAATGGAACACTTGCGGCAAGACTGCGTTCTGCCTAATGCATTCCCTATGGGACTTGTGGACATGTGCAGCACTTGTGCTTTTGCCGTGATCTGGCAAATCCGGCAATTGCAGCAACGGTAAAAAATGCTGCTAGCAGCGGGTTTTTGACTCAACACAAGTGCCGCAAGTGCTGCACATGTCCACAAGTCCCATAGGGAATGAAAGAGGCAGAACGCAGTCTTGCCACAAATGATTCGCTAGGCAGCAGATGCGGCAAAACTGCCGGATCTGCTGCAATTGCCAGGAAACACTGATGTGGAAGCAGCTTTATATAAAGGACATTCTCCAAGAACCTTTATGGCTTGTCAATATGCATTGTGGTTAATTCCAGTGTGGCTTTTTTCATGTTTTGATTTCAACATTGGTTTTCTCCTTGGTCGTCTTCCATGAAGGCCACTGGCCAAGACCAAGACAGATGGTACAATCTTGCACTAATGTACCCTAGACCTTGGAGTTTACCTCCAATCTCTTTGGAAATTGTTCTGAGCTCTTTGGTTACCTTCATATTGTCTGTGTCTTTAATGTATCTTAAATTTTCTCCTTGAAGCTACATCCAGAGAGGTTTGGGTCAAGTCCCAGTCATTGTCTTTACACCTCTGAATAATACAAGCCACCGCAGTAACAGGAACATCAAGATTTTTGGAGATCTTTTAATAGTCTTTACTCATGTTTGTCTATAATTTCCTTCTACTCTTCTTAGCATTATTTGGTCCATGTTCAGTGTGGTACACACCATGATACCAAAAAGCACAGTGACTACTTTTGTGAGGCTCTCAGGCATTTTTGCCCTATCTGCTACCATTTTTGCTTGAATCTAGTTCTTCCCGTTGGTCATTTTGCTTACTGTCCTGCTGCATCCACTCTGCCTCCAATCAATATGAAGTTCTCAGTTTCTGTGTTCCCCCCAGTCCTTGCTGGTCCTTGCCACTTGCCTATTTAACCATCCTCAGATGTTCACTGCTTCTGAATCCAGCAAACAGATCATTTTATTAAGGTCTGTCCATATCGCTAAGTGTCTCAGATGCCGTGTACCTCGGGTTGTCTGGAAGGAGACGACCTGCTGGTTTGTATTTCCTTGCTGGCTAAGTCTCCATTCACGCTGTCTGCTAAGGCCAGTTTCACACCACAGTTTTGTGGTGTCAGACTGTGTCCGGTGTTTTGCGGGATGCACTGGACACAGCCTGGCAGCCCCAGAGAGAACAGGGTCCTGTTTTCTGCCGGAATCAGGACTGTGCGGCTGCTGCCACTGTCCAGTCCTGAAATATCAAAATCGCAGCTAGCGGGGAGCTAGCCGCGGTTCTGAAATTTCAGCCAGGAGCTCTCTAGGTGCTGAAATTCAGCGCTGACCGCTGCCGAACCTTGGCACCCAGCATTCGGCAGCAGGATCCGATTTTCAGTCGGATCTGGTGTGATCCGGTGCCCATAGCCTCACATGTTAGGGGGCCGCCGGATTGCACCAGGTTCGGGAGGATCCTGTTTTGTCAGATTTTTGCCCCTTACACTGCCAGACCTGGTCAGAGGAAGGTCCTCCAGCGTGAGATAAGAGCCATCCTGCACCATCAACAGGTAACAATTACAGGTGGCGAAATTGGTACTGCACGGGTGACAGACCCGGTTCCTATTGTGATTCCCCCAATGAGTGAGATGATGATTTGGTGTCGAGCAGCTATAGGTCTGAGAGGGCAGGACTATCAAGCATTAGTGGAGCCCATCAGCACAGAGCACAGACCTACACTGTTGACAGCCAGGGGGGTGGTTGATGTACACAATGGAAGAGTACCTGTTCGCATCTTAACTTGTGGCAGTGAGGAGGTTAAATTACCCAGGTATACGACCGTTGCTAAATTGTACACAGTCAGCAACAACGAGATCCAAACAGTGGGACCCATACCCCATACTAAAGGGGCAAAAACAACACGGCCACTGGAGGACTGGTGTCAGCAGTTCCATGTCGGAACTGACACCACTCCTGTGTATGAAAAGCAAGGTGTTTACCGGGTAGTTCAAGAATTTGAACAAGTCTTTAGTAAGCATCCACTTGACTTTGGTAGGATAAAAGGAGTACAACATCACATTCCCATAGGTACACATCCACCAATCAAAGAGCGGTACAGGCCTATTCCACCTGCACATTATCAAAAAGCCAAAGAAATGTTATAGGACATGAAGGACTCAGGGGTTATAAGAGATAGCTGTAGTCCCTGGGCAGCCCCATTAGTCCTAGTCAGGAAAAATAATGGCAGTATGAGAATGTGTGTTGACTATAGGCAAATAAACCACATAACACACAAAGATGCTTACCCGTTACCTCGTATAGAGGAATCCTTAGCTGCGTTGAAGTCCGCCAATTACTTCTCTACCTTAGATCTCACTAGTGGGCATTGGCAGGTGTCTGTAGCCAAGGAAGACTGCGAGAAGATGGCATTCACGACACCCATGGGCCTGTGTGAATTCAACAGCATGCCCTTCGGACTATGTAACGCACCCGGAAGACACAGAGCTGCTGCTGGTGGTGAGTATACTCTCTGTCTCTCTCTCTGTATGACTCTCTGTCTGTCTTTCTGTCTGTCTGTCTCTCTCTCTCTGACTGTCGGTCTCTCTCTCTCTGACTGTCGGTCTCTCTCTGACTGTCTCTCTCTCGGTCTGTCTCTTTCACTCTCTCTCTGACTGTCTCTCTCTCTGACTGTCGGTCTCTCTCTCTGACTGTCTCTCTCTCTTGTCTGTCTCTCTCCCTCTCTCTCTCTGACTGTCTCTCTCTCTCTCTGACTGTCTCTCTCTCTGACTGTCTCTCTCTCTGACTGTCTTTCTCTCTCTGACTGTCTCTCTCTCTCTGTCTGTCTCTCTCCCTCTTTCTCTGACTGTCTCTCTCTCTCAGACTGTCTCTCTGACTGTCTCTCTCTCCCTCTCTCTCTGACTGTTTCTTTCACTCTGACTGTCTCTCACTCTCTGACTGTCTCTCTCACTCTCTGACTGTCCCTCTCACTCTCAAACTGTCTCTCTCTCACTCTTTGACTGTCTCTCTCTCACTCTCTTACTGTCTCTCTCTCACTCTCTGACTGTCTCTCTCTCTCTTTGTCTGTCTGTCTCTCTGTCTGTCTCTTTCAAGATACATGAACTGAGTTGTCATGTTAGGAGCTCTAGGTAGTAAGGAACTCTCACAGGGAATTATCTTACAGACCTGTTTATTATTACTATTATTGTTTTTCCACTACGCGTTTCAACAACGGCCTGTTGAAAACCCCACCTGAGGAAGACAACAGGCCGTTGTTGAAACACATAGTGGAAAATCATAATAGTAATAATAAACAGGTGTGTAAGATAATTCCCTTTGAGAGCTCCTTGCTACCTTGTGCTCCTAATATGACCACTCACTTCATGTATCTTTCATTTCATTGTTCTCATCTCTGGGATTGTGCCCGGAGCAGATTGGAGCCATCAGAGAGCTCTCAACTTCCTTTCAGGACCTCACATGACGAAGTTCCGGTGACGCGGACGTCAGGTGATCGGGATCTCACACTTGACCGCACCAGGAAGGAAGACTCCTCGGACCTGTCTCGACGCAGCCCACTGTCCTCCACCACCGTGCGAATACTGGTGTTGTGCAAGGGTGCACAACTGGAATAGGTGAGAGACAAACCCCCACTTATAAAAGTTTACCCCACTAGACCACTGGGTCCTTTTCAAGGTGCACCTCTCTATTTTTATTTTTGCATGTCTGTCTCTCTCTCCCTCTCTCTGTCTGTCTCTCTCTGTGTCTCTCTCAGTCTCTCTGTCTGTCTCTGTCAGTCTGTCTCTCTCTGTCTGTCTCTCTCTGTCTGTCTCTGTCTCTCTCTCTGTCTGTCTCTCTCTCTGTCTGTCTGTCTCTCTCTGTCTGTCTCTTTGTCTGTGTCTCTCTGTCTGTCTGTGTCTCTGTCTGTCTCTCTGTCTGTCTCTGTCTGTCTCTGTCTGTCTGTCTGACTGCCTCTGTCTGTCTACCTCTGTCTGTCTGCCTCTGTCTGTCTCTACCCTATACTCTATATACAGCACTATACTCTATATACAGGTCCACACTGGATGCTGAATTTGTGTATCTATATACTGTATGTATATAGTGTGGACCTGTATATACAGTAGAGTGCTGTCTGTGTATACAAGATATACAGCCGGCAGTCTCTGCATACAGCCAGCAGTCTCTGTATATATGTCCTGCACAGTCTCCATTGTGTATACATCCCGCAGCAGTCACTAATGTGCATACAACCCGCAGCAGTCTCTAATGTGCATACGTCTCCCAGCAGTCTCCAATGTGCATAGGTCCCACAGCCATCGCCATTGTGCATTTGTTCCACAGCCATCTCCATTGTGTATACGGGCAGCAGCAGTCTCTATTTTGTATTCTCCATTGTGTGTATAGCCCGCAGTCATCTCCATTGTCTGTACGTCCAGCAGCCATCTCCATTGTCTATACGGCCCGCAGCCATCTATATTGTGTATACAGCTACGGTAGCAGTGGTCTCTATTGTGTATTCTCTACACTGTGTTCCAAATTATTATGCAAATTGGTTTTAAGTGTCATAGGGTTTTATTTTTATTTTTTTCAATGAAACCCATTGATGGTATTGTGTCTCAGGGTTCTTTGGATCATTGAAATCAATCTCAGATATCTGTGATAGTTAGTTTGGCAGGTGAGCCCAATAAAAGGAAAACTGGGTGTTCCACAATATTACGCAGGCCACAGTTTTCAAGTAACATGGGAAAGAAAAATGATGTCTCTGCTGCCGAAAAGCAACAAATAGTGCAATGCCTTGGACAAGGGATAAAAACATTTGATATTGCACGAAAACTTAAGCGTGATCATCGTACTGTGAAGAGATTTGTGGCTGATTTTGAGCACAGATGTGTTCGTGCAGATAAAGGCAGAATGAGGAAAGTTTCTGCCAGGCAAGTTCATCAGATTAAGAGAGCAGCTGCTAAACAGGCCTTACAAACCAACAAACAGATATTTGAAGCTGTTGGTGCCTCTGGAGTCCCTCGAACCCCAAGGTGTAGGATCCTTCAAAGGCTTGCTGTGGTGCATAAACCTACTATTCGACCACCCCTAAACAGTGCTCACAAGCAGAAACAGTTGCAGTTTACTGATGAGTGTCGAGCAACTCTGGATGGTCCAGATGAATAGAGTAGTGGATGGTTGGTGGATGCCACTATGTCCCAACAAGGCTGCGACGTCAGCAAGGAGGTGGAGGAGTCATGTTTTGGGCTGGAATCATTGGGAAACAGCTGGTAGGCCACTTTAAGGTTCCTGAAGGTGTGAAAATGACCTCTGCAATGTATATATAGAGTTTCCAACTGAGAACTTTCTTTCATGGTACAAAAAGCAAAAATGTGCCTTCAGGAGCAAAATCATCCTCATGCATGTCAATGCACCATCTCATGCTACAAAGAATACCTCTTTGTCATTGGCTGCTATGGGCATAAAAGGAGATAAACTCATGGTATGGCCACCATCTTCCCCTGACCTCAACCCTATAGAGAACCTTAGGAGTATAATCAAGCAAAAGATCTATGAGGGTGGGAGGCAGTTCACATCAAAACAGCAGCTCTGGGAGGCTATTCTGACATCATGCAAAGAAATACAAGCAGAAACTCTCCAGAAACTCACAATATCAATGGATGATAGAATTGTGAAGGTGATATCAAAGAAGGGTTCCTATGTTAACATGTAACTTGGCCAGTTAGGATGTTCTGGAGTTAAATAGCTTTTTATTTCAGTGAATGTGACCTCCTAATGCTGCAAATTCAACAAATGAGCATTTTCAGTTATTTCAAACATATCAAATGTTTACAAATTCTACTGTGCCTAATAATTTGGAACTGTGCATTTAGAGTTTTTTTAATTTTGAAAATGATACTGTTATCATAGGGAGATTTCTTCAATAAAATTTGATGTATACTCTTGATGACTTTTATTACACTGACTGTCATTTGCACCAACCATTTAGAAAAAAAATCAGAGAAAAAGAACATTTGCATAATAATTTGGAACACAGTGTATTGTGTATACAGCTATTGTGTATTTAGCCCACAGCAGTCTCAAGTGTGTGTGTGTGTAATATATAATAGAGAGAGTGTAAAAAAAAAAAGGAAAAACAGCACAAAAATGTAGAAAAAAGTGGATTTTATTGCCCAATGTGTGGCCACGCCATTGGGCAATAATGAAGTGGCCACGCATTGGGCAATAAAGTCCACTTTTTTTTTGTGCTGTTTTTCCTTTTTTTACTCTATTGTAAGTAACCATCTGGATTGCTGGTTGGGAAAGCTTTGCACATAAATTGAGGTAATTTTTGGTGCTGTTCCAATTCTTCACTATAAATATAATGTATGTTTGGGTGGAGGTGTAGCATGGGCAGAGGCGGAGCATGGGTGGAGGCGCAGCTGGGCGGAGTCTTAGGGGGGCCCCAAAGTTTTGTCAGTAAGAGGCCCCAAAATTCCTAGTGGCAGCTCTGACTATACCTACACTACCTAAAAGACACAAAATCTGTCCCTAGATCAGCAGCACCTCTCCCTACACTAGCTGACAATATGGAACAGAGACGAGCACAGCGCCGTCAGGTCTTATATAGACCTGATGATCCTGTGCGGCCAGCCAATCACTGTAATGCCACAACCAACATGGCTGTGGCATTACAGTGTGTGGCAGCCAATCCTTGCATGTGAGCAGTCTCTGTAAAGAGCGCCAACATGCAGGGAGGGGGAGTCAAGCATTAACCCAAGCATCTCGACAGTATTTGGTTCTCACTGAGCATCGCTAGTACTGTGATGCTCAGGCGAGCCCCGGGTACCGGCGAACATGCTTGTTCATCCCTACTCTTCTCTGCTGAAGATTGACTGTGCGTAAACATTTGGAAGTTGCTGTTTCTCTTGTCTGTGGTGGGAGATGAGAGGGAGTAGCATAGGGCAGGTTGAGGAGTTGAGGGAAAGGGTGGTGGCCTGAACCTCCTCACCTTCAGAGGTACCTTCGGGAACAGGGCTAGTCAGGGACCCCAGTCCAGGGCCAGACTAGCTTCCCAGTTGCCCTTGCCCATTATACCTTCCTGCTTCTTTTTCTTCAGCCGCTACATGCGTGACATGCACGCCTTCTTGAATCATGGTTATAGTGCTCTTTCCCTTTCCCCGGGTCCTAAGGAAGGGAAAGGAACATTTGACAGCCAATTAGGAAGACAGGTCCAAGTTGTAGATGACAGTTTAATGTGTATGGGGCACACTGTAGATCAGAGGTGGGCAACTCCAGACCTCAAGGGCCATTCACAGTGCAGGTATTCTGTATATCCTTACTATTTGACAGTGGGTAAATTAATCAATCTCCTGCACAGGTGATGATTCCAAGTGTCAAATGCTAAGGAAATTTTAATTTTATTTATTTCTGCATATTATCATCTGACGTTTTTTCCATTTTTTTGCAGTACGGTATTGTGCCAGGTTTTAAGTGATGGTTATTGTGCAGAAGCATCCAGCATTAGAGATGTCAGGCTGTTATGGTTAAAAAGAAAAATCATGCATTTGAAAGTAGTGAACTTGTGACAGGACCAACGGAAAATTGTTTTTCTTATTAAAATCGAAAAGAAAAAAGCAATTGCAAAATAATCACAAGAGAAATTGTAAAAGTTGTTTTGCTGGTGCTTTACTTGTACCCGCTGCTCGTGAAGGACACTTGAAAACATAACATAAAAGCTGTGATTTGCATTTAAATATCTTGTAGAGTTTGCTATTACCTATAAAATCCATCTCTGCTTGGTGCCGAGGTTGTAGAACTATTAAAAATGTCTTCTTCTCGTGAAGGTATTAAAATTGAGGCTTGACCATATGGTTCCTGATAGCTCCTGTAATCTCATAACAATGGAGATTAATAATTGTTGGATTGAAGCAGAACTAAAGGTCACAATTACTTTAGCTGAAATGAACAATGCTTTTTCGATTGATTTTACCAGGTTGGTCACTTTGGTTGGAAGGAAGAAAACAGTCATTCCGGAGTGCCAAATCTTCTGTCACTCAGCATAAGCGCTCGTGCACATGCGCGTATGAATCGGACAAGTGCAATGCGGGAAAATCTTACAATGACGAAGGACAGATCTGCGAGTTTTTCCTCAGTTCTAATGGGACTCAGGAAAAGAAAATCGCTGCATGCTGTGAGTCTCAGCACGTCTAAAGTCTGGGTTACACGCTTCAATGGTCAAACGATCCGACCAACGATTCGACTTGAACTAGATCGCTTGAACGTCCTTCAATGATCGCTAGTGAAATGTCACATGTACAGATACCTTTAACGACCCAGCAACGATTCCGCGTCAAGCAAATGATTCTTGTGGTCGTTTCATCGTCTACGTCCTTCAGTTCTGAATAGGCGAAGTCGTTAACAACATTGTTATCAAGGTGTCACAAACACCCATGCTGCAGTTTGGACTGACGATCATCACATGGCTTACGGTCCTGATCACCAACCTCCGATGACCGATCAGCCGACTTATCGTTGATCATCTCTACTTGTCACACGCAACAACGTCGTTTCACCAGCCAAAAAGCCGTGACATAGAAACGATAACAATATCGTAGCGTGGAAGGGGCCCTTTAGGGTACGTTCCCACGCAGCGTAGTAGCCGCGTATTCCTGCTTTTACGCGGCGCTTTTGAGCGCTCATGTAAAAGCAGGCCTACACAAAGCTGGTTACATCTTTTAGCAAAAGCTATGGCATTTTGCTGCATATTTTTGCGGGGCGCTTTCACTGCAAAAGCACCCGCGCAAAAAGAATTGACATGCCAAGTTTTGGCGTCTTTTTCATCGCACTTTCCCCATAGGCTACATGTTAACATGGCCTCGGGGAAAGCGCGCCGAAAAAAGCGCAGCGTCGGCATGCAGTAGTGCTTTTGTGCGCAAAAAAGCGGCACTGCCGAATATGCGACAAAATGCACCGCGTGTGAAAGTAGCCTTAGATCACGCGCAGCCATACAAGTCTATGGCTGTGAGTGAGACTCCCGACTGCACTCAGATGACATCTGAGTGTAGTCTGATATACTATGTAAGGTAGTGCTCACTGAAAGTATGGGGAATACTCGTTTGGCTGCTAGATTAAGGCACACAGGAATGATTTTTCATAGTCCAGCCGATTTATTTAGAAACAGTACAAACCGCTTACAGCACAGTTTGTTTAAATCAACAGAACATATTATGACCCCCAGTCTGTTCCAATGATGGGTGTGCCCATATGGCTTTTCAGAATTAAGGAAAGAAAGGGTTACTGGCTAAGAGCGCTGGGGGCACAAATAATGTGCATGGGTATAAGTGAAAAGCTTGGCTCTGTTCTTGTAATGTGCATGCCTATTAATATATGTAGTAGTTTACACACACATACATTTTTTCTTGTGTTAGTTTATTTTTAATGTGCCTAAACATTGGAGCTCCCCCACAAGTGACCCCATTTTGGAAACTAGACACCCCAAGGAACTTATTTAGATGCATAGTGAGCACTTTGAACCCCCAGGTGCTTCACAAACTGATCCGTAAAAATGAAAAAGTACTTTTTTCACAAAAAATGTCTTTTTTTCCTTTTTACAGACTAATTTATGAAGCACTTGGGGTTGAAAGTGCTCACTATGCATCAAGATATGTTCCTTGGGGGGTCTAGTTTCCAAAATGTGGTCACTTGTGGGGGAGCTCCAATGTTTAGGCACACAGGGGCTCTCCATATGTGACAAGGTGTCCGCTAACAATTTGAATGGAAAATTAGCTCTAATAGTTAGCGGACACCATGTCTCATATGGGGAGCCCCTATGTGCCTAAACATTGGAGCTCCCGCACAAGTCACCACATTTTGGAAACACCTCAAGGATTATATCTAGGGGTATAGTGAGCATTTGGAACCTACAGCTACTTCACAGAATTTGATAATGTCATATTGAACATTTTCTTTTTTTCACACAATTTCTCACGTTTAGAGCATGTGCACAAGATACGGAGACACCGTGTCCTGGTCGTCTCCTCCCCTGCATTTTTTTTTTAGTATTTCTTTATTAAATTTAAAAAAAAAAACGATGTGGGGCTTCGCCATATTTTTGGTCCAGCCAGGTACAGCAGGCAGCTACGGGCTGCCACCAACCCCTTCTGCCTAGTTTTACCTGGCTGGAAACCAAAAATATAGGGAAGTCCCTTTTTTAAAAAAAATTATTTCATGAAATAATTTAAAAAAAAAATGGCATGGGCTTCGCCATATTTTTTGGCCAGCCTGGTACAACTAGGCAGCTGGGGGCTGGAATCCTCAGCGTAGGGGCCCCCCGCTGCGAATTGCAGCCCGCAGCCGCCCCAGAAAATGGCACATTCATAGAAGCGCCATTTTCTGGAGCTGTATCCAGCTCTTCCAGCTGCCGTGTAGCGGTGGCAGACTGGGTAATAAGGGGTTAATGCCAGCTTTTTCGCAGCTGGTACTAAGCCCGAGATTCATAACGTCTGGCCAATATTAGACCGGACCATTAGGAATCTCTAGTAATTTGTAAAGAAGACACAAGACAGAGAAAAATATTTTTATTAGAAACAAAACACAAACACTACTTGGACTCCATCTTTATTATTCTTTGACGTCCAATGTAGTCCAGTGGGAATGTCCGACGTAGTCCAGTGGGAGGTCCCGCGACGATTCTCAGTTAACAAGGGTTAACTGTGCTGTTCATGGTGGTCTCCACATCAGATCACCATCAGTGGTGATCCCAGGAACCCTATGGGATCCCAGGATCCTCATAGATCACCACTGATGGTGATCTGATGTGGAGACCACCATGAAAAGCACAGTTAACCCCTTGTGACCCGAGGATTCTGACAGGTCATGAACTCACTGAGTTCATGACCTGTCATTCCCTGGGCCGCACAGCAGGGGTTAACAGCGGCACGCGCGTGCGCGCACACCAGGGTGCACGCACAGAGGGGGCGCGCGCTGCAGAAGAGAGCAGCAGGAGCCGCCGGCAGGAGAAGCCCCCAGGACCGGAGGACCCCGGGACCGAAATCAGGATCGTTGGTAGGTAAGAGTGGTGAGGGGGGGATTTACTGGGGCACGGGGGGCCCTGCAACAGTTTAGAGGCGGCGGGACCTCTGGGGAAAAGGTACCGGGCATCAGGGGAGAGGGCGGGGGGTGTCCGGAGGCTGGGGGATCCCGGAGGCTGGGGGATCCCGGAGGCTGGGGATCCCTGGAGGGGACTAGGGAGCATCGGGGGAGGACATTCCCATGCAGCCTAACATGTGTGACATGTCAGGCTGCATGGAGATGCAGGGGAGGCAGCGCACCGCCGCCATTTTTTCATTGGCAGGGGGGATGGAGGTGTGGGGGGGAATGGAGGTGTGTGGGGTCGTGATCTCCGGCACAGGGGGTTTTGGGGGCCTTAAGGGTTAATGGATCACTTTGATCCGACATGTGTTTTCATGTCGGATCAAAGTGAAAGCATTTTTTACAAAGCACTTTCACTTTTGTAATGTGATGACCGGTAAGCGGTGCTTACCAGTCATCACATTACAGGTGCGGGTACAAAAGCAGCTAATTACTAATCTCTAGGGTCTCAGCTACAATCGGTATGCTGACACCCTAGAGATATTAGCTCCAGGGGCGGCGCTACAGGGCTTTTTCTAGCCGTACGTCTACAGACGTCGGCTAGGCTTTAGTACCCTTTTTTTCTGACGTCTGTAGACGTACGCATGTCGTCTAGAGGTTAATGTGTCCATTCTCACCATTTAATGAAAATCCACCTGAGGAAGACAACAATCCGTTGTAGAAATGCATTGTGGTAAATAAACATGTTAACCCATAAGTAATCTCCTTATTTGTGCCTTCTCCCCCCCAGTGCTCTTAGCCAGTAACCCTTTCTTTCCTTAATTCTGTACAACCACCCTTCTGGGTGTGTTGTTACTGGAGCTGCAGAGAGGCAAGGATAATTCTAGCTAAGCGTCTCTGGACTGATAGGACCTGTGGGGATGTCAGACCTGTGACCAATGACTCGTGAGTCACGTGACCGTGTTCCATCCAATCAGAGCAAGCCAGGAGCTGGTCAGGAAGGCGGCAGGATCTGTGTCAGAGTGGAGCCAGTGCCCGTAGGTTATTTGAGCCATACTCTACACTGAAGTTGTGCATAGATGCACAACCATCACAGTTGAGGGGCGACCTCTCATTCACCCTTTAATTTGCCCCATTAGACCACCAGGTTCTCACTATGGGAGCGCTTTTATCTATTGTGTATTGCATATGGCTTTTCACACATAGTCCTTACAGTGTCTCAGTGTAGACAACACAACCTCTATTCCCTGACCTCTTAGTCCACCATTCAAGAAGCTGCCTCTTTGGGGTCACCGATACTTGTCCATTCCAGACCCTCAGCAGGCAGCAGGACTGTAGCTTCTGTGGCGCCCCACTAAGAGTGCGTCCCAAAAGGGTACTACACCCCTGACTGAAGGTGCCGTATGCTTTGTTTTTGTAATGAATAGAATAAGCCTGAAGCTCCAGTACCACATGCAAACATCTAGTGATAGAGGATTAATTAGATACCCGTTACCAGGGTAAGCGGTCCTGGTGGGAGGAAAAGATAGGTGATAAGGCAGTGGGGAAAGCAGCAAGGAGTTAGTGCAGAATGAAAGCAGAACAGAGTTGGAAGTTGGTGAAATGGGAAGAGAAGCTGCAGTTGAAGCAGAGTTGGAGAGCTACAGAACAGCAGTGAGAAGCTAACAGGGAGGGCACCTCAACTTGGTGACCCAGAAGAGAAAGGGGCCAAGAACAGAACAGGTAACTGAATATCCTAGCCCAGTCCAAACCCGGAGTACCGACTCCGAAGTGGTCCAGTCGGCTAGATCCCTGAACCACAAACCCGGAGTGGTCGATGAGTTTTTAGGAGCACGACCTAACCGCCCTACACCAAGCATGGTCCTCACCAGAAGCGCTAAACTGAGTTGGGGTCTCCTTGGAGAGATAAGGGGATCTCATATATCTCGACGGGCCTGGTCTAACAAGCGGGATCCGTACAGGGCAGCAGAGCAAGGGACAGTGAGCGTGATAGAGGAGGAACACCAGCTTTAGAGGGACACTGCTCATTGCCAGAACCACCCGGTTCACTACTCTGCAAAGAGAACTGCATTACTCTGTAACCCTGCAGAATTCAGGAGTAAAGTTCCCGTTCAGAGTGAGCAACGTGTCAGTGATTTCTTCCTTGAACTGTGATTTACCTGTCTTGCTCCACAGTGACTGTGCTGCTGTACTCTACCATCGATTTCTACTTCCAATACCCCGGGGATCCCGCTCCCCCTGTAGGGAGCTACTCCATCTTGCTGCCGCCCATTCCCCAAAGGTTCCTGCAGCGCTGGTGCCATCATCGGGACCTACAGGTGGCGTCACGAACAAACTTCTTTTATTTTTATTTTTCTTTTATTTTCCCTTTTTCATTGACCACCAGGGCCACAGCCTCAGGCACCGCCACCCGTGACTTCCAGCCTGCGCCTGAGATCTGAGTTCCCTGGCCTGGGTGAGACACTTCCTGAACTCAGAGAGCCATCTCAGGTTCTCCAGACATCGTCTCCGGCCCTTGTGCCTTCCAGGGACGCACCTGCTCCCAAGCACGACATTGTGCCTTTCAGGGATGCCTGCTCCCAAGTACCAAGAAACATAGTCTCCTGACCATGTGTCTTCCAGGAAAATGGCCACCAGCAACACACAAGGACACAGAGACCTCATGTGATCACGCCCACAAACACACACACGTTATATCCCCTGAGGCACACCCAGGGATGGGAGGTATGTGATTAGAGTCAGACCCACCCATGTCTTTCTCAGCATACATTTCATGGACCTCAATGCACTAACAAAGCTCATAGAACCACAAGTTCCAGCATAACATTCCGAGTTTCCTTTGCAGAGAACTTCCCCTTCTGTGGTACAAAAAGGCTATTTACCATGCAGCTGTGGCGCCCCGCAACGAGTGCGTCACAAGAGGGTATTGCAGCCATAAATGCAGCCGCAATATTCTCTGACACAGCAGTGACCTAGTTAACTTTGAGATCCAACCCTGCATGCATCACCTAGAACAGAGGACCAATCCAGGGGTCCTGGTGGGCGGAGTGCTAGGGAAGTGTGTAGGGAGAACAGACACTCAGTCTAGACAGTAGTCAAAAAGGAGTCTAGAACAGAGTCTAGAACAGAGAACTTGGAGTAGGAGCGGGGGCTCCGCACCCCGTGCAACCCCCGGGCCGTCACCGGTCGGGTGTCAGCACCTGAGGCCTCAACAACCGGGATCGGGCATCATTACCACGGGTTCCAAAAGACTCCCATGCCCAAAACTCACAGCCGGTTCACTGGTACCGAAGCTGGCAGCAGTTCACCTCTGCTACGCGAACCAGAAGCGTGGAGGAGCAGCTTCACAGGAGCACCCCACCACCAGCCAACTTCCAGTCGTCTAACCAGCGGTGTACCCACCGAGGGATCCAAGGCTCCCCAAAACATCCACAACGTACAACTTGGATAGGGCATTGAAGCAGCCTCCCCGTACCCGATCTGGTATTCCTGGGCGAAAATGGCAAAGCACTTAGCTAGAATGGAGGAACACTTGCGGATCTCTGAGGGACACTATCACTGCTGAGTCCACCCGGTCCACTACCCGTAACTGTATACCATGTATTGCCTGCTGGTTACAGTAAAGACCCGTTGCAGAGACTTTCTGTGTCCGTGCTTCCTTATGAACTGTCCGTCCGCACTACAAGGTAACCGCAGCTGCCGCACAACATCTTAAGCAGCTCCAGCCTCCGGGGATCACCGCTCAGCCTGTGGGGAGCGTTCCATCTTGCTGCTGTCCATCCCCCAGAGGTTCCGCAGCGTCGGTAACAATTACCGAAACTACTCATAGGTGGCGTCACGAATAAACCCCTTTAATCTGTTCCTTACAAGACGTCTTCACCTGTTGATCTGCACTCAACCGGGCCCCACTACCGGCAGGCGCGGCCCACCCGTGACAAGGAGGAAGGAGCTTCAGCCTGTCTAAACCGGAGTCCCGGCCACGGTGAGTCACAGCCACTGCATCTCAACGCCGAGACAGGTAATGGAGGAGATGGAAAAAATAATCTCTCCATCTTCTTCTCACCTGTGCTCCAATTCTTGCATGCAAGAGAATCTGGTCACAGTAAAAGGACACTTGTCTCACATTCGCAGCAAAATTTGAGCGGAGCGTCAGATGCTCGTGTGACTCCGGCTTTAATCTACCTCTCCAAGGTAGGACTTTCCAAACCCAAATTCACCAAGGCCAATTTGATGTAAATTTTGACCGAAGTCAGGAATATAAATTTTTAGGTAGGTTTGGAGAAAATACTGTAAAGTAAGACTGTTTTCAAGAATAGAAGTGGCAATAGTTTATTTTGTTATCAATTAGCAAAATACAAAATGAATGAACAAAGGATAAATCCAAATCAACTCAATATTTAGTGTGACCACGTTTTACTTTTAAAGATGCATCAATCCTAAGTACACTACACATAGTTTTTGAAGGAACTGAGCCAGGAGGTTGTTCCAAATGTGTCGGGGAACTAACCATAACTGTGTATAAGGCTTGTGCGGATCCTTCCCTCTCTTCATGTAACCCCATCAGACGTTATGATTTAGATCAGGGCTCTGAAGGGACCATCACATCAATTCAAGAGCTCCTGTTGTTAATGACATTGGCTGTATGTTTGATGTTGTTGTTCTGCTGCAGAATAAACCTGGAACCAATCAAATGCCTCCCTGATGGTATTACATGATGGATAAGTATCTTCATGTATTTATCAGCATTGGGGACATCAAGAAATAGGTACTATTGAGGTTGGCCAAGGAAACTTGGGACAGCAGGTAAGTGACACGTTATTCATACATTGTTTCTAAACTGGAAGATGACCAGCAGTGTCATCAGTTCAGAACTGGCAGGAACCTATGGGACACAGCTACACCCAACTATTGTTCAGAGAAGTCTTGCAAAAAGTAGTGTCCATAGAGAATTGCTGCCAAAAAAACATCACTTCGACAGGGAAATAAGGCCAAGTGACTCCATTATGTACAAGAGCATAGGAAATGGCAGAAAATGGCAGCAGGCTTTCTGACCTGATGAGACAAAATGTGAAATATTTGGCTGTATAAGAAGACGGGTTTCTTTTCTTGCTAGAAAGCGGCACTATAGTGAATGTTTGGCAGAGCAGTGAAGCATAGTGGAGAGTCCTTGAAAATGTGGGGCTGCATTTCAGTAAATGGAAGTTGGGAATTTGGTAAAGATTAATGGTATCTCATGCTGGGAAATGCAAAGTCATAAGGGAGGCAACTGATTGGCTTTCTTTGAGATCTCTAAAACCTAGTTTAAACTGTCTGACAACCACTAGTCTGACATTAGATTGTTGTTACCTATGTTCTGCATTTTGCTTCTTTTGTGCTGCAGGAACTTTGTTAATTTACAGTTTGGTGAGGATACAACCTCTAAGTCACCATGATCTGCTGCTTTCCATTACTTTCTTTGTATCTCACCCAGTGACGCTGATGTGTTTATTGGATTTTGATAGTTCGTAGCTGATAGATTGGGTCCTAAAGGAATAACAACCTGGAAACCCTTCAATTCAGTCATACTAGGCTAAAGTTTATGTATAGAAATCAGGCCCTGGATGGAGTGGATTTCAAGAGAAAAGTACCCATTTGGAGTTTTATTGGACAAAGAAGGAGAACCCTTTGTATTGTTACTATCTATAGTGCAACACAATTCATAATGTCTGATGAGAAGAGGGTCCTAAGAGGAGTGGGCAGGAAATTAGACATGAAGTGCAGTAGGGACAATAAATTGACGTTTCCTGCTTGACAGTGTCAATGAAGCCCAGAAGATCTTGGTGGTAAAGCTCCATTCTCAGTCACAGCGGACTGAATGCTATTGAAGAACGCTTTCACTTCACTGTATAAACAAGTGGAGCGATGTATATGTTGTCATCCATATGACAGGCAGCTGTTAATTTATCGTCATTAAAAATCAAAAGCTGCAAATGAAATGTTCTCCTTCCTCTATAGAATCTGCATATGGGATAGCTCATAGAGTCTCATGGCTTTCAGTATCATCTATACGCTGATGACACTCAGATCTACCTCTCCGGACCTGACATCATCTGCTTACAGAAAAAAATCCTACAATGTCTTTCTACTATTTTATCTTTATTTTCTGTTTTATTTCTACAATTGAACTTGGATAAAACAGAATTCATCATCTTTCCCCCATCTGACTCTACCACCCCACCACTCCTATCCATCAATGTCAATGCCTGCTCACTCACCCCGGCTCCGCATGCTCGGAGCCTGGAGGTGATCCTCGACTCTGCCCTCTCCTTCAAATGACATATCCAGGCCCTTGAAACCTCCTGGCAACTCCAACTCAAAAATATTTCCCAGATCCGTATATTCCTTGACCAAAAAAACGCAAAAACACTCATGTATACCCTCATCATCTCCCGTCTCAACTACTGCAACCTCCCACTGTTTAGCCTTCCTTCTAGCACACTGCATATCACCCCACAAATACCAATAACAGTGAAGTTTGGAGGTGGTTGGAATGTCATGTGGGGCTGTTTTTTATCATACAGCGCTGACAAATTTCATATAATTGAAGGAAGAATAAATGTACAAATGATAGTCTTGATAAAAATCCACTGCCATCTAACAGGCTGATGAAGATGAAACAATGGTGAATATTGCTGCATCAGGATAATCCCAAATACACAGCCAAGGACTCTCTTAATTTGTTTCAGAGAAAAAAAGCTGCTAGAATGGATGAGTCAATCACCTGACCTGAATCCAATAGAGAATTTCTGGAAGGAACTAAAACTCAGAGTTCTAGAAGGAGCACATAGAACCATTGGGATTTGAAGAATCTTTGTGTGGAGTAATAAGCCAAAATTAAACCTGAACAATACTTGAAACTAGTTTCTCTATGCAGGAGGCATCTTGAAATTGTCATCACCAAATGGCTTTTGTACGAAGTAATAGATAAATTACAGTGTGTTCAATGCTTTTTCCCTGTGTCATTTCTCATCACTATTATGCATAAATTAAAATATGAATATCCATGGTTTGATTTCTTTGATTGTGTGGATTGGATGAGTTGTTACTGACATCTGGTGAAAAATTACTCTTAGGCGGGCGTCACATGCTTTGATATATGCAAACATATCGCTGGAAAGTGCCTGATTTGGCATCGCTCCTACGACGTCGTTGCGTGTGACAGCATGATGTGACTACCGATAAGTAGTCTGATCGTTAATCACAGATATGGGAACCGGACCCCATAACAGACGATGTCGACCATCCAATCTGCTGCATTGCTCTGTGTGACACCACCATAACCGATCTCCTGACCGATTTCTCCTATTCACATCATTGATAAGCATCAATCGCTGGTTGTGCCAACAATCACTGCACGTAACATCGCTGCTGCATCCTGAACGATATCTATACATATGACACCTCGCTAAGATGTTGTCCACGAGCGTGCACCCCTGACATCGTTATTGAGTTCCCACACAAAATCGTAGTGCCTTAGTAGAACTTTTAGAAAAACATTTACTTAGAAAATTGGTGACATTAACAGCAATCATCACCCGCTGTAACTTATGAGCATATTATTGCTGCCAATTTAGAGTTCTACCTGGCACTAAGGGGGCTCCCTAACAAAACTAAAAATGGGTTCCAGCATACATGAATGTTTAATGAAGCATCCCATCACAGTTTTTATTCTATTAATACATTGCAATCATCATATTATATGGAACTGTGTACTTTTACTCATTTTGATTTTCCACCCAGTTAATTCTTCTGTTTTCTCAATGTAGAAACAGGAAGTCACTTTTCCCTGCAGAGTCATCCCCCTCTTCAACTCTTGACCCAGCTGTTCTCTCCACTTCCGCCCCCCCCCCTCCCGACCATTGGCCTTTGCAATGGTGACTCATGCAGGGAAAAGAAACCCTGCTGCTACATAGAGCTTAGAAGGATTCAGCTACTCTGTGTTTAATCATGTGATGTCATAGACCGAATGTAAAAAAGAAGAATTTACTACGTGGAGGGGAAAAATGAGCAATTGTAAGTACATATTTCTATATCATATGATGACTGTTATATAGTAAAGGAATACAAATTTTGATGGGAGTGCATCTTTAATGATTATTCTTATTTTATTCTCCTTATCTCCCTAATACTCAAACCTAATATACATGGTGATATCACACTACAGGCAAAGTGCCCATATTGATGCCACAACACATAAATAAGCCACAAACTGATGTCAAAGTGCAAAGATATTTCTCATACTAATGTTCATTAATGTCATAGTACAGGGATAAAGCTCACAGAAATGGTACAGCAGATTGATATTTCAGACCACGATGTCACCATATTTGAAAAATGTGTTAGTGTTCTTAAAGAGAATCTGTCAGCAGGTTTTCACTACCTCATCTGACAACAACATACGGTAGACAAAGAAACCCTGAATCCAATGACATAGATTACTGGCTGAAGCCGTTCTAAGACAATTAAAGCCTTTAGTTTTAGAAACACAGCAGGGCTGTGAGAGCTGCCCCACTCACACTAGGCTCTCTATAGAGATTGTGCTTTGACACTGAGGTGTCAATTACAGGAGAAGGGCATCAGACAGCATACGCATGATAAAGGAGTGCTGTAAGGATAATCACCAGACAATAAACCTTTGGTTTAAGTAAACAATAGTACAAAGCCTGATAAGAGAGGCACAGTTGATTTTTGTTGTTTAACCATTACAGCATACTGTCCTCAGCTTGCATGGCAAAAATTTGCTCATACATTCCCTTTAAATAGGTTGTTTTAACCTTTTAAATGGGTATAATGACAAAGTGCTTGAAAAAAATTAGCAATTTTGCAATTTACCTCATTAAAAATCCTCTCCAGTCTGAAGAATGAAGGGATTGTTAATTTTATTGTTTTCTGCTTATTGGCTAGTTTAAGGTTGCTGGCCACCTCTGCAGTGTATCAGTGGTGGCCAGTCTCCTAGGTATGAAATGTGCACTTACAAGCTGTTTGCTATACAGCTTGCAAGCACAGCTCTGAAGCTAGTCAGATCACTGCATCCAGCCAGCTTCAGTGTCCTTGTAGAGGAAAAGTTGCCTTTGCTTGAAGCATAGGAGAACACACTGTATAGTTAGGACTAGTAGAGTGGTCATCTCACTGGTCTAAACTGTCCATCTTCAGGAGCACACCAACCCCTGGCCAGCAGGAACCCAGTTGGCAGAAGACTGGAGAGTTCCTGAAGAAAGAGTAGACAATTCCTTTAATTTATGTGAGTGTATTCCATTTAAACAAGAGAAAAATTGCAACACTCTTTAGCATGCAATGTGTAAAGCTGGAAAGTAGAACAAGACATATTGTAACAAAAAAGACAGCTGCACTCTGAATATGAACATGTCCTTAACCACCCGGTAGCCACGATGAGGCATGTCTCCTTACTGGGAAACTATACTCACTTTCAGCCTCACTTTGGATCTAAAAACCTCCATTTGAATGGGCGAATAGGAACCTGTTAAGAGAAAACAATAGCACCTAAGGCTAGTGGGGAAGAAAAACTGCGACACTCCCTAGCATATATATTTTTTTTTGACCAGGCACAACCATCTTCAATAAGCCCAGTGTCACCAAGCAGCTCAGAGTCACTATATTGATGAAGACAGTAGACACCCAAGCAACATAGCACAGAAGAGACCAGAACTTACAAGCTCAAGTGATCCAACAGCCCAAGCCTCCCAAGGTGGCTAGGACTACAGGTGTGTGCCACAGACACTCCCTAGCATGCAATACTATGTATTATGTTTGGCTTTACACCTGTCCACATTGCATGCTAGGGAGTGCTGCAGTTATTTTCTTGTTTAGATTTTGGGGTCATGCCCTCTGCTTGTGCACTTCTCCCCCACTAGCCTTAGGTGCTATTGTTCACTGGTAGCAGGTTCCTACTCGCCCATTCAAACGGAGGTTTTGAAATCCAAAGTGAGGCTGAAACTGAGTGTAGGTTCTCAGTAAGGAGACTTGCCTCATTGTGGCTATTGGGTGGTTATGGATAGGGACATATTTATATGCTAAGTGTCTCATTTTTCACATATTTCCTGAGCTATAATACTAGTTCATTTTCTTGCATATTCATTATTGTATAACTTAGTATTCAGAGTGCAAGCATCTTATGCCATTTGCCACAGCAGGCAGAGTATCCTTGAGGTTAATTTAGCCCTTTACATTCACTCTGTTGCCAAGGTCCTAGCATAGGGTACAAGGCTTTATAAATCAAGTTTTTTAAGCCATTTTAAAATAATTTTATTAATAAATAGTCAACTGAAACCAAAAGAAAATAAATTATTTTGATGGACACTATGATTTGGTGCAACTTTAAGGAAGTTTTGGTAAAAGGAAGGATAGAAACATATTGGAACCAATTGTTGGATCAATACCAAATTTAAACTAGCAAAATGGGGGCTTGATAGAAGCGACTATAATGTTTCTATCTTTGTATTTTTTGTATTTATTATGGAAAATAGTTAAAGATTTTTGAACTACAAAACTTTAAGCAACTGTGTAATTTACAGTTTGGTAGTTGTACTATTCCAACTCGCCTAAACTTATCAAGAAAGAACATCTTAGGAGCAGCTGAAAGTTTCCCTGGAACGTTTTTCTGATACTATCGCCGACTTTCTCTGTGTTCGGTGCAGGCTTTGGGCATATGAGACACAAACGTCCCTTTGTCTTAAAATTGACACCTGGAGGTCTATTTATCTGTTCCCCCGGATACAGAACTTCAACAAGTCTGGAGACCGAGACGCCTTCAATTTATCACACAAAGCAATTTCACAGAAAGGAATACATCTGCATTCTCCAATATGACTCTCATAGGAGGACATTGATGAATGTATTTTATATATGGGCGGATTGTAATGTCCCTCAGGAAATGATAACAGAACCTAAAGAACATGTAACACAAAATCTTTACTCAATATCATAATAGAGCAAAACAAAGCAAATAAACAGAATAATCAAAGTAAAAAAATCTAATTACCGGACATCTCAAGAAGACATTGAATAGTTCAGAATTGTAGATAAAGAGGAGTTCAATAACTAAAGTGGAGAAGTGATCATTAGAGTTACATTTCTAATATTAATATTGTTTCCTTTCTAACTAAAGTTCCATAAAATGTCAATTCAATATCATTTGATATGCAGATGAAATCCGGAGCTCAGATGTGGACAAAGTCTTGAAAGAGGTCAAAAAATTAAACCAAATTCTTTCCAGCATTCCTTGCTCTGTTCCTCTAGTGTCATGGTGTCCTCGCAGTTTCTAAATTTCTCTGATAGGTTTTCTGACATGGCTCGACCCTGACCTTGTTCTTTTCAGTTGTTTCCGCTGTTTCTAAGCTCTAGGTGATACATCTTGCCCGTAAATCGGATGCTATCCCAATGTCAGCACCGATCTTTGGTATACTCCATTCCAACTGCCTCTACATATTTTTATTTTAAGTTTTTGAACAAATCTGTCTTATTTTAAGGAAAAGTCCATATCAGGAATGGACACCTATGTTTACATTTTGCATCTGTTTTGTTGGGTTTGTAGCAGATCCGGTTTTCTCTAAACATCCCTAGAATTTTATGCATAAAAAACTAAGAGTTAATGGATGACATAATTGATGACCATCCACTATGATATGCTTTCCATAGTCAACGTATCTGTTTGCTACCAATTTTTTAGAGCCAGACAAAAAAGTTGGGGACTATGTTTTTATCCAGGTAATAACTGGAAAAAATGTAAATTGAAGATCATTCATGATACTTCCGGACACATTCGAATGAATGACTCCAGTACAGGAACATTATATTTCAATTTTTATGATCCAAAAAACAGATGTAAAAATGTAAATGATCACTGGGCATGTGAACAGAGCTTTGCACTCCAGCTAGTATGTCTGGCCAGGCTTTAATCACCTCTCCAAAATACCATACACTGTTGAATGACATCCTCTAATCAAATTGCCTTTGTGCTCCAACTACTTTACCTTAATTCAACCCTAGGGTACTTGCTGCTGCTGTCTGCTACACATTGATTCAGCTACCTCTACATTCCAGCATACTCAGTCATCATTCAGTGAGTACAACCCAACGCAGTTGACTCACCCCAATGGGAGTCGTGGGGTACTCAGAACCGGGCCCTCTGGACATCGTCGGGGCTGTGGGATGCTGTGGAATGACCTCGTCTGTGGTCCTCTATTGAGTAGTCAGTAAAACGGGGGTTTGGAAATGGGGTAAAAATAATAATAAAAATAAAGTAGAAAGAGTCTATTGTGATGCCACCCGTGGGAGGCAGCCAGTAGGGGCCGCTGCTGCTGTACAGGACCTCTGTGGATTATGGAGTTGCAGCTTTGATGATTTAGCTCACCACGGGAGGAGCAGGTCCCAGGGCAACCGTTAGAGTTTATGGAGGGAGTAGGCCTTTGGGGGTGCAGGACTTAGCATAAAGAATAACAAATAGACACAGGGGTTGTAGTCTTCGTTACCTTTACTGAAGAGAGTAGTTAGCTCATCCAGGGTACTGTCCACAGGAGGTGTTGGGGGTCCGGAGCTAGGGAGCAAGTTGAGGTCCTCCACACCTGGCAAGTTCTGAGGCCTCCCTACTGTGCTGCTCTTTGTGGGTCCTGGCTGCCTGTAGCTGTGCTGCGACCCTCATCCAGAGAATGGCAGCAACTCACTGGGCAGGTTTCAGCAGTGTTGAACCTGGAAGTGCACCCTGGGACAGTAAATCCAGCAGAGCTGTGAGGAGAAACACAGCTTGCCCTGAGAGAAGGGAGAGGAGAGCTCTGTGTCGACTTACTGGTACCCGGCTGCCCTGCTCGGGGGCCCCTGAGCACTGCCCCCACAGCGAATACCCTTGGTCTCAGACAACCTGTCATGTAGTGAGATCTGCAGCCGCTGTATTTCCTGTATCTCCGCACACACAGGAAGTAGAGCAGCTGCAGCTCTCATGACATCACAGGCTGAGAGTCTGAGAGATTAGTGGTTGCCAAGGTTAGAAGGGAGGAGGGAGAGGCAGTGCTAAGGGGCCCCTGAGGGTCCCCCCGCTGTGGGGGCAGTGATCAGGGCCCCCCCCAGTGTGGGGGCAGTGCTCAGGGGCCCCCCAGTGTGGGGGCAGCACTCAGGGACCCCCCAGTGTGGGGGCAGCACTCAGGGGCCCCCCGGTGTTGGGGGCAGCACTCAGGGCCCTCCCCAGCATGGGGGCAGCTCTCAGGGGCCCCTCAATGTGGGGGCAGCACTTATGGGCCCCTCGGTGTGGGGCAGCACTCAGGGAGCCCTTTTAGGGGCAAATTACATTGGGGGGAAACAGCGTGCAGGGGCGGAGGCAGGCACAGGGAGGAGACGCAGCATACAGGTGAGGGGTCAGGTGCAGGGGGAGACAGGACTAGGGGAGAAACACAGTGCGCAGGGGGAGACAGGTGCGCAGGGGTGAGACAGGTGTGCAGAGGGAGATAGGTGTGCAGGGGGAGATAGGTGTGCAGGGGGAACATAGCTCACAGGAAGGAGACAGGCACAGGGGGAGACAGGTGTAGGGGACAGGCACAGCGCACAGGGAGGGGAACAAGCACAGGTGAGAGACAGGCTCAAAGGAAAGACAGAGACAGCGCACAGGGGAAAGAGACTGCACAGAGAGAGGAGAGATATGCATAAAGAGGGGAGAGACAGTGCACAGGATGAGAGAGACAGCATTTGGGAGGGAGAAACAGCATAGTAGAGATTAAATTTGACAGCAATACTTTTATATATTACAGACCACAACCTTTATAAAAAAGAATATACTGTATATATATATATATATATATATACAGTTAGGGCCAGAAATATTTGGACAGTGACACAATTTTCGCGAGTTGGGCTCTGCATGCCACTACATTGGATTTGAAATGAAACCTCTACAACAGAATTCAAGTGCAGATTGTAACGTTTAATTTGAAGGGTTGAACAAAAATATCTGATAGAAAATGTAGGAATTGTACACATTTCTTTACAAACACTCCACATTTTAGGAGGTCAAAAGTAATTGGACAAATAAACATAACCCAAACAAAATATTTTTATTTGCAATATTTTGTTGCAAATCCTTTGGAGGCAATCACTGCCTTAAGTCTGGAACCCATGGACATCACCAAACGCTGGGTTTCCTCCTTCTTAATGCTTTGCCAGGCCTTTACAGCCGCAGCCTTCAGGTCTTGCTTGTTTGTGGGTCTTTCCGTCTTAAGTCTGGATTTGAGCAAGTGAAATGCATGCTCAATTGGGTTAAGATCTGGTGATTGACTTGGCCATTGCAGAATGTTCCACTTTTTTGCACTCATGAACTCCTGGGTAGCTTTGGCTGTATGCTTGGGGTCATTGTCCATCTGTACTATGAAGCGCCGTCCAATCAACTTTGCAGCATTTGGCTGAATCTGGGCTGAAAGTATATCCCGGTACACTTCAGAATTCATCCGGCTACTCTTGTCTGCTGTTATGTCATCAATAAACACAAGTGACCCAGTGCCATTGAAAGCCATGCATGCCCATGCCATCACGTTGCCTCCACCATGTTTTACAGAGGATGTGGTGTGCCTTGGATCATGTGCCGTTCCCTTTCTTCTCCAAACTTTTTTCTTCCCATCATTCTGGTACAGGTTGATCTTTGTCTCATCTGTCCATACAATACTTTTCCAGAACTGAGCTGGCTTCTTGAGGTGTTTTTCAGCAAATTTAACTCTGGCCTGTCTATTTTTGGAATTGATGAATGGTTTGCATCTAGATGTGAACCCTTTGTATTTACTGTCATGGAGTCTTCTCTTTACTGTTGACTTAGAGACAGATACACCTACTTCACTGAGAGTGTTCTGGACTTCAGTTGATGTTGTGAACGGGTTCTTCTTCACCAAATAAAGTATGCGGCGATCATCCACCACTGTTGTCATCCGTGGACGCCCAGGCCTTTTAGAGTTCCCAAGCTCACCAGTCAATTCCTTTTTTCTCAGAATGTACCCAACTGTTGATTTTGCTACTCCAAGCATGTCTGCTATCTCTCTGATGGATTTTTTCTTTTTTTTCAGCCTCAGGATGTTCTGCTTCACCTCAATTGAGAGTTCCTTTGACCGCATGTTGTCTGGTCACAGCAACAGCTTCCAAATGCAAAACCACACACCTGGAATCCACCCCTGACCTTTTAACTACTTCATTGATTACAGGTTAATGAGGGAGACGCCTTCAGAGTTAATTGCAGCCCTTAGAGTCTATTGTCCAATTACTTTTGGTCCCTTGAAAGAGAGGAGGCTATGCATTACAGAGCTATGATTCCTAAACCCCTTCTCCGATTTGGATGTGGAAATTCTCATATTGCAGCTGGGAGTGTGCACTTTCAGCCCATATTATATATATAATTGTATTTCTGAACATGTTTTTGTAAACAGCTAAAATAACAAAACTTGTGTCACTGTCCAAATATTTCTGGCCCTAACTGTATATATATATATATATATATATATAAAACAAGAAAAAACTGCACAGCACTCAAAGACAAATGTGAACTGGTGCTAGCAAAGCTGCAGGGTTATATAATATGAAAAAGATCCTTGCAGCACACAGCTACCACCAATGATGTACATAAGCTACTAGCTATATATATTTGAGGAAAAAGTTTAAAAACTTACGTTTTTTTTCAAAAAACTCAAAAATCTCCAATTTTTTTATTTAATTCTGAAGTTCTTGGTACATACATTGGCCAATGTCTGTTTGCTCATCAACTGCGACAAAGTGTCTTCAGGGTCTGATGAGTCCTACGCTGATATCCCTATCCTCCTTGTCCGCTTCCCCACTACTAAGTGGGCAGACACCATCTAGACCCTCCATCACCTGTAGGTAATGAGGGTGCACATTGCAGCATGGATCCTGCAACTCCATATGATAAATAACAAGAAAAAACTGCACAGCACTCAAAGACAAATGTGAACTGGTGCTAGCGAAGCTGCAGGGTTATATAATATATAATATAATTGCAGCACAAGGATCTTTTTCATATTATATATATATATATATATATATATATATATATATATATATATATATATATATATAAAACCAGAAAAAATTGACTGCAGCACTCAGCTACTACCAAACATGCACACATGCTAACAGGCAGTCTATATATGAGGAAAAAATTAAAAACTTACGTTTTTTTTTTTTCAAAAAAACTCAATATTCTTATTTTTTTTGTTTTCTGGGGTTCTTGGTACATATATCGGCCAATATTTGTTTGCTCATCAACCATGCCACGGTGACCCCAGGTCTGATGAGTCCTGCTCTGACATCTCTGTCCTCCTTGTCCTCCCTGTTCCACTTCTAAGTGGGTGGACACCATCTCAACCTCAGACCACCTGGGGGCGATGAGGGTGCTAAGTGCAGCTATGGAGCCAGCAACTCCACATATTAGACATAAACAGAAAAAAAAGCTGCACAGCACTCAAGATATAGTGTGAACTGGTGCAAGCTGCGTTGCTGGAACAAACAACCAGAAAAAATTCACTGCAGCACTCAGCTACTACCAATGATGCACACATGCTAATAAGCGGTTTATATATCAGGAAAAAATTAAAAACTTACGTTTTTTTCAAAAAACGGAATATTCTTATTTTTTGTTTTCTGGGGTTCTTGGTACATATATTGTCCAATTTCTGTTTGCTCGATTACAGCCTCAATTCTCCGAGGTATGGATTCATACAAGGTGATATCATTGGCCCGGTGAATCTCCACGAAATAGCACCCCAGATCATCACAGAACCTCCGCCATGTTTTACGGTTGGGAGAAGGCAGTCTGGATGGAATGCTTCTTTTGGCTGTCTCCAAACGTACACTCGGCCGGAGGTCGGAAAATGGGGTAAACGATGATTCATCTGAGAATATCACATGTTTCCACTGCTCAAGGGACCAATTCTGGAGGTCTCTACACCTCTCTAAACGCTTGGAAACATTTGTCATTGAGAGCAGCGGTTTTCTAATTGCAGCTCTTCTGTGGAATCCAGATTTGTGCAGCTCCCGATGAACAGTTTTTCGTGGAAACTGGGTTCTGTAGGTGTTGATTGAGCTCAGCAGTGATTTTCGGAGCCGTGGTCTTCCGATCCTCTTTCACAATTCACTTTAGAGTCCGACAGTTTCTCTCAGTCAACTTCGACTTTCAGCCGGACCTGTGCTTTGCTGCGGACGTTTTTCCTTCTCATTACTTTGGAGACAGTACCTCTTGACACGCCAAGCATTCGGGCTCTTTCTTTTACACTAGCTCCTGCCATACGAGCACCAACAATTTGGCCTTTTTGAAAATCCGAAAGGTCCTGGTATCAGGTTCTCATTAGTGATGGGCGAATCCTAAATTACTCGGAATCGCTTGACTCTAGCGAGTCCGAGCCCAGGACTCGCTACTCGTTGCGAGTCTAGCGAGTCCAATGTTAATGAATGGGGAAGCGAGTAATAGCGAGTAGTGTGAGATTTACAAATCGCAGATGTGTCTCGGAAGCTTCAGCCTGAAGCAATCCTAGTTTTGTCATTTATTTGCATTGGACTCGTTTACTTTGTAAGTAATCGCTGGGAAACTCGCACAGATAAGAGAAGAGTCCTGTCTGCTCTGTGCAGCTCCAGGGTCCTAGAGCCTGCCTGCTGCCTGATGTAGCAGTGCTGAGATTGTTCTCAGTCTGCTCATTCCCTGTGTACAGACATGAATGTCTGTGCACAGAGATGATGTAGCAGAGCTGAGATTGTTCTCAGTCTGCTCATTCCCTGTGCATAGACATCTATATCTATACACAAGGGATGTAGCAGAGAGGACATCGCGTTTTGGACTGCGTCGGACGGAAGAGGATTTTTTTAATTAAAGATGGAGTCCCTAATGGCTTTTTTTTTTATTTCTAATAAAAAAATTTCTCTGTGTTGTGTTTTTTTTAAAACAATTTAATAGAAATTCATGGCGGTCATGTCTAATATTGGCTTGACCGCCATAAATTTCGGTCTTAGCGCCAGCTGATAATACAAAGCTGGCCCTAACCTCTTTATTACCCAGCGTTCCACCGCCACCAGGGCCGCTGGAAGAGCGGGGTTCAGCGCCAGAGGATGGCGCTTCAATGAACGCGCCATCTTCTGGGGCGGCTGCGGGCTGCAATTTGCAGCGGGGGGTGCCCAGAAAGCTTGGGCATCCCTGAGCTGCGGATTCCAGCCCCCAGCTGCTTAGCTGTACCTGGCTAGACATAGAAATTGCGCGGAGCCCCACGCATTTTTTTTTACTCCAACTCCGAGACGACTCCGACTCCGAGACGACTCCGACTCCGACTCGACTCCGAGACGACTCCGACTCCGAGACGACTCCGACTCCGAGACGATTCCGACTCCGAGACGACTCCGACTCCGACTCCGAGACGACTCCGACTCCGAGACGACTCCGACTCCGACTCCGAGATGACTCCGACTCCGAGACGACTCCGACTCCGAGACTCTGACTCTGAGCCTCTGACTCTGAAATTCATTAAATAATAAAAAAAAAAATGCGTGGGGCTCCGCGCAATTTCTATGTCTAGCCAGGTACAGCTAAGCAGCTGGGGGCTGGAATCCGCAGCGCAGGGATGCCCAAGCTTTCTGGGCACCCCCCGCTGCAAATTGCAGCCCGCAGCCGCCCCAGAAGATGGCGCGTTCATTGAAGCGCCATCCTCTGGCGCTGAACCCCGCTCTTCCAGCGGCCCTGGTGGCGGTGGCACGCTGGGTAATAAAGGGGTTAATACCAGCTTTGTTATACAAGCTGGTATTAAGCCCGAGATTCTTAATGTCAGGCCACGTTTGACCCAGCCACTAAGAATCTCCAATAAAGGGTTAAAAAAACACAACACAGAGAAAATTTTTTATTTGAATTAAAAAAAAAGCCATTAGGGACTCCATCTTTAATTAAAAAAATCCTCTTCCGTCCGACGCAGTCAAAAACGCGATGTCCTCTCTGCTACATCCCCTGTGCATAAATATAGATGTCTATGCACAGGGAATGAGCAGACTGAGAACAATCTCAGCACTGCTACATCAGGCAGCAGGCGGGCTCTAGGACCCTGGAGCTGCACAGAGAAGACAGCTGGACTCAGCTCGCAAAGAAACAGCAGTTACTTTGCGAGTTTCCCTGCTATCACTGGCACAGTAGCCAGTGATTACTCGCACGAGTCTAATGCAAACAATGGCAATCCTAGTTTTGTCAGCGTTTCTGACAAAACTAGGATTGATATTGATTTGCATTGGACTCGTGCGAGTAATCACTGGGAAACTCGCAGAGTACCGAGTCCTGCGAGTCCCTTACTACTCGCCGAGTAACGAGTCCTAGCGAGTAGATTCGCCCATCCCTAGTTCTCATCAATGTTCTTACAATTCGGCAAAACAAACAGTTAATTTACATACACAAATAATCAACTACAAAACATTAACATATGTCACGGTTTGCATGTTTATAACATGTTCGAAGATTATGATGCCAAAACGTTAGGTATTTACAATATTTTGTCCAACCCCAGTATATATTTATATATATAGCTATATATATATTTATATATATATATATATATATATATATATATATATATATATATATATATATATATATGTATATATATACATGCATAAGTATGTACTTAAGGAGGCCCACTGAGACTCTTTCGCCCGGGGCCCACAAAAACCTGGAGCCAGCCCTTTCTTTATTCTTTATTTCTGCGCTTTTCAAGGTCGTCCCGACCTCTTCCTCAGGGATACATCAGTTGGAGCATACACATCTTCTGGCTGCTCACTGTGTTTTATAAACTATACCTATTGCTGCTGCTATTGCTGCCCCTACACTACCAAACGTTTCCTTGCCAGCTCCATGCTATTTTTCTTCCATTCGCCTTTTCTCCGTCACTGCCACTAAACAACCGCCCCAGCCACACATCTGCACATTATGTTTTATATCTAGATTGTTATACTCTTGGGAAGTGTGCTTTTGGCAGGGTAGATATACATGAAACAGTTTCCAAAATAGGGCTAAATTTTTTAAAGCTTTTTGACAAGCCATTGCTTTTTCACTTTGAAAACAACAAGCCTCCTTCACCCCTGATCCTGTTTTCACCTTCCTGACCGGGCCAAATGTTACCATTCTGACCAGTGTCACTTTATGATGTTATAACTCTGGTATACTTCAATAGATCTAAATGATTCTGAAATTATTTTTTTGTGTCACATTGTACTTTGTGATAGTGTTATTTTTGGGATAATATTTTTTGTGTTTATTTGTAAAAATATTGGAAATTTATTGAAAATTTAGAAAATGTTGATTTTTTTTTTACACTTTTAATTTGTATACCTTATACTAGGGACTTCACACAAATTTTTTTGTGTTAGGAAGTTAAAGGTTTAAATGTTTATCAGCAATTTCTCATTTTTACTACAAAATTAATAAAACCATTTGTTTCGTGACCACATCACATTAGAAGTGACTTTTATCGTTCACACATTTGCGTATTTTGTTGCGCTTTTTTGCGCGCGCTTTTTGCTGCATCTTTCGGCCGCGCAAAAAAGCGCAACAAAATACGCAGGGGCTTTCACACACCGCGCTTTCTTTACCCCAGAAAGCGCAGTGATGTCACAGAGGGGAGGAAGAATCCTGCTTCCTCCTCCCCTCTGTGACAGCCCCATTAGATTTCGCAGTGTATGAATATACACTGCAAAATCTAAATTACATATCATATGACCCCGAGCAGCCAATCAGCGTCGGGAAGGTCCTCTGACGTCACCACAGGTCCTGGCAGAAGACATCTCACTTGGAACCGGACACCGGGAAAAGGCGTCGGACAGGTAAAGTATTCATTCTTTTTTATTTTTCATACACTTGCTTTTGTTTCATTTAGATTTCGCAGTGTATATTAATACACTGTGAAATCTAATGGGCGGTCACAGCTGTCACAGAGGGGAGGAGGAAGCAGGATTCTTCCTCCCCTCTGTGACATCACAGGGAAAAAACGTAGGAGCAGCTGCGTAAAGAATTGACATCTCAATTCTTTACGCAGCTGCGCTTTCTCCCTGAAAAAGCACTGCGTATTTTTACGCACTGTCTGCACAGCAAAGTGAATTTCACATTCACTTTGCTGGCAGACACAAAACACATTGAGTATTTTGAAAAAGCGCACGTAAAAAAGCGCTGCAAAATATGCAATGTGTGAACGCAGCCTTAGGGGCCTATGTGACAGAAAACACCCAAAAGTGACACCATTCCAAAAACTGCACCCCTCATACTTCTCAAAACCATATTCAAGAAGATTATTAACTCTTCAGATACCTCACAGGAACTAAAGAAATATGGAAGAAAAAAATGAAAATTTTACTTTTTTTTTTACAAGAGTAACAGCATAATATAGACCATACAAGCTGTTGAGCAAGATCTCCTGTCTCCTGAATATGCCGATACTCTATTTATTGTGGAAAATACTGTTTAGGCGCATAGCAGGGTTCGAAAGGAAATGAGCGCCATTTGATCTTTGGAAAGCAAATTAGCTGGAATTATTAGCTGACACCATGTCACATTTGGAGAGCCCCTGATGTGCCTAAACAGTGGAAACCCCCACAATTGATCCCATTTAGGAATCTGCACCCCTCTAGGAATTTAAATAGATATGAGGTGAGCACCTTTAACCCCAAGTGCTTCTCAGAATTTTATAATGCTGTTGTCTTAGCCTCATTTGTTACATTTTGACAAAAATAGCAGGAGAAAATGGACCCCAATATCTGTTGTGCAATTTCCCTTCTTTGTGGTACCGTATCACAAATGCAGAGGCCTTGAGGTGCCAAAACAGTAGAAACTCCCCACAAGTGACTCTATATTGGAATTTATCTAGGGTTTTCCTGGTATGTTAATTTTAAAATATGGTGGCATATGTGAGTTGTGTGGAGCGCATCATGTTGGCATATGAGAGTTGTGGAAAATACACCAGGTTAGCATATGTGAGTTGGGTAAAATACATCAGGTTGGCATATGCAAGTTGTGTAGAGTACTTTAGGTTAGCAAATGTGAGTTGAATAGTGTATATTAAGTTGATATATGTGAGTTGTGTCGAGAGTTTTAGGTTCCCATGTGTAAGTTGTGTAGAGTACATCAGGTTGGCATATGTAAGTTGTGTAGAGTCAGGGCCATATCTAGGGGGGCTGACGGGGCATGTGCCCCGGGCGCAGGCCGGCAGGAGGGCGCTGTCAAAGCTCCTGCTGTAGTGCCTGAGGAGTCTTCCCCCCGGCCGCATGTTGAGCCCCCTTCCCCCGTGGGAGTCAGCTATTCTCTGCTCCCGCGGTCAGATGATGACAGCAGGAGCAGAGAATCTGCACCCGCCGACTCCTGCTGTCCATGTACAGGCATCTATCGGACACCTGTACTATGGAAGCATCGTCTTCAGCCACCCTGTTCCCCGCACTTCCGGGTCAGGGGGACCTCAGCAGTGTGATCAGATCACCTGACCACTCTGCTGACTTCACTCAGCAGAAGCAGCACAGCACGGCAGAAGGCTGGGGAAGAAGAGTGCTCCACATGGAAGCTGAACAGAAGATTAATGTAATTAGGGGAAGGGGGCCAGTGTGGAGGGAGAAGGTGGGGGGAGTGTGAGCAACAAATTGGGGATAGAGGTGTGAGCAGAAAAGTGTGGGGGGGGAGTGTGAGCATGAAACTGGAGTTGGGAGTGTGAGCAGCAAATTGGGGTTGTGTGAGAAGAAAACGGGGGGGGGGGAGTATGAGCACGAAGCTGGGGCGGGGGTGGGAGTGTGGGCATGAAACTGGGGGGAGTGTGAGCAGCAAATTGGGGGAGTGTGAGCAGGAAACTGGGGTTGTGTGAGAAGAAAACTGGACTGGGGGGGGTTTGAGCATGAAACTGGGGGGGTGCGGGAAACAGGGGGGGGGGGCGTGTGAGCAGGAAACTGGGAGGAATTGTGAGCAGCTAACTGGGGGGAGGGCATATGATCAGGAAACTGGGGGTAGTGTGAGCAGAAAACTGGGGATGGGGGTGTGTGAGCAGGAAACTGGGGGATGAGTGTGAGCAGCAAACGGGGGAGGGGGTTGAGTCTGTGCAGCAAACTGGGGGGGTGAGTGTGAGCAGCACACTGGTGGGAGAGGGTGGGGGGGAGTATGAGGAGCAAACTGGGGAGAGATGATGGTGGGAAAATACGTGAGCCAAACTGGGAGGGGGGGAATATGTAAGCCAAACTGGGGGGCCTGGGTGGGGGCAGTATATGTGAGCCAAACAGGGGGGACAGGGTGGGGGGCAGTATATATGAGCCAAACTGGGGGGGGGAAGAGGGTGGGGGGAGGACATGTGGACCAAACTGGGGGGAGAGGGTGGGGGGGATATATATGTGAACCAAAGGGGGTAAAATTGAGGATCCAGTATAAAGGTGAGGGGGGAACAGTGTCGACACTGTATGAGGAGTGAGGGGGGATGAGTGTGACACTGTATGAGGAGTGAGGGGGGATGGCTGGATCACTGTATGAGCAGTGAGAGGGGGATGGCTGCGACACGGTATGTGGCGTGAGGTGGGAAGAGTGTGGACACAATATGAGGAGTGAGGGGGATGGCTGCCAACACAGTATGTGGAATGAGTAGATTGGTGTGGACACATGTGAAGTGAGGGGGAGATGGCTGCAGCACAGTATGTGGAATGATGGGGGGATGGCTGCGGCACAGTATGTGGAGTCAGGGGGATGGCTGCGGCACAGTTTTTGGAGTAAGGGGGGTGGCTGCGGCACAATATTTGGAGTGAGGCGGATGGCTGCAGCACCAGTATGTGGAGTGAGAGGGGGATGACTGCGGTACGGTATATGCAGTGAGGCGGTTAACATTGTGAACACAGTATGAGGAGTGAGGGGGGATGGCTGCTGACACAGTATGTGAAGTAAGGAGGAGATCGGTGTGGACAGAGTATGTGGAGTGAGGGGGAGGGAGTGAGGTAGTGAGGAAACAGTAGGGGATGAGAAAAATGTAAGGGTGCTCAGAATAGAGAGTGAGCAGTGTGGGGGTGTATGGAGATGGGCCACTGTGTGTGGACAATGTGAGGCCACAGCCAGGAGGGGACAGTATATTGAGTAGGGGGAGTGTGATGAGGAAGAACAGTATAAACAGTGGGCAGAATAGGGGGACACAGTGTGAGAGGACATTGTGAACAGAGAGCCCAGTATGGAAAGGAGAGAGCCGTGTGGAGGGTAAGTTCCAGATGAGGGACAGCAAGTAAATCATATTTTGTGCAGGGAAAAGTGAGGAGGAGCAATTATTTATTTAGGGACACAGTGTAGGGCAGATATTTTTACTGAGGAGAATTTTGATCATTCTGCTATTTTTAAGGATATTGTGCCAGGATGTGCTGAAGACCGGAGAAGATGGACGTCTTCAGAGACGAGCTGTGGATGTGATACGTTATCATAGTGTCTGGACAAGATGAAGAAAAGAAAAGGACGACTCCGATCAGAGACAAGTTCATCTATAAGGTACCTGGATGTAAATATTTGTGATACTAATTTCTCATCAGTGCTGTGGTTCCTGTATGGTCTGATGGTGACTGGTAACAACAACCCCCAGTAAATCCTTACCAATGTTAAGGATGTAGTAGGAGTTGTAGGGTTCATGCAGCACAAATGTGTATGAGTCTGGTATGACAATACAATTGTTTTACCATGTACTGATGAATTTCTGTACTGATGAGGGTTGTAATGCTGTGTTTCCATAGTGAAGAGGGGTTATATGGCTGTATACCTGTACTGATGGTTCTGATGATGAATTTTGTAACCAATGAGGGTTGTGATTTCTGCAATGATGGGGGTTGTAGTTAAGTATTTCTGTACCTCTGATGGGTCTGGTGATGTATTTCTGTACTGATGAGCGTTTTGACATTGTGTTTCTGTACTGATAGGGCTTTTATGGATTGTATTTATGTACCTCTGGTGGGTCTGGTGACCTATTTCTGCACTGATGAGGGTTGTTATGCTGTGTTTCTGTACTGATAGGGGTTAAATGGATGAATGTTTGTATCTCTGGTCGGTCTGGTGATGCAGTTTTGAGCTGTTATTGGTTCTAAACTGTACACATGTAACAATCAATGACTTGTAAAATTACGTTAGACATGGCTATGTTAATAAAGTTTTGTGCCATTATTACTATGTTTATTTGTTAGGAGCATTAAAGGGGTTGTCCAAGTCTGTGATAAGTCGGCAGTCACTTTATTGTTCTCTTTTAAACACTGTATTTTATGGCTGTGTGGGCGTGGCCAGCATGCCTCAGTGTCTTCCAGCACTGTGTGTATTTCCACAGCTTCTGAGAGCAGTTTGATATGAAGCAGTTTGAGGAGGGGTTACCAGAGATCCTGACTGAGCTGTGTGGAGTCAGATGACAGATTAGAAGCTTGTGCCAAGAAAAGAGGAGTTTGTCCTGATCCTAATATTGCTTAGCACTGTGCTGTAATCTGTGCTAATCTGATAAATTGTTTCCTCATCAGCTGCAATAAGGAGTGTAGGCCACGCCCACTCCCTTATATGGTTACATGCCCATATTTAGTGTGAAGACGGATCTGACAGAGAATTAACATATGTCTGTTTCACACACAGTCTAATGGGAATACCATGTGGAAATTTATGAATGGTTTTCAAGAAAAAGTAACAGTAAAAGTACACAAGAGGTCGCTGCAGGCTCCCAGTTGAAAATTGAAGAATCCAGATAAGGGTGAAAAGAGCTGGGATGTCACGCCACACTGACCACAAAGATAAACACAGAGTTAATCACACACTCTATTCATTTAAGCCTACGCGTTTCATGGCAAACACGCCACTTCATCAGGGCATCCATGAAACGCGTAGGCTTAAATAAACAGAGTGTGTGATTAACTCTGTGTTTATCTTTGTGGTCAGCGCGGTGTGACATGCCAGCTCTTTTCACCCTTATCTGGATTCTTCAATTTTCAACTGGGAGCCTGCAGCGACCTCTTGTATGCTTTTACTGTAGTTGTGACACTCACAACTACATCAGGTGAGTATAACCATTTGGGGTCTGTGGGACCTGTATATAAGAGGTACTACTCTATATGCACTTCTTTTCTCCCTTAATTTATATGAATGGTTTTCAAACAGATTTCATTAATAAAGTATATTTAAAAGTGTATTAAAATCACTTGCTCTATGTTATTATTACATAAAAATTTAAATGTCAGTTACGCTTTAAGTTGTGTATAGTACATCAAGTTCACATATTTGAGTTGCGTGGAGTACATCAGGTTGCCATATGTAAGTTGTGTAGAGTACTTTAGATTAGTATATGTGAGTTGTGTAGAATACATTTGGTTGGCTTATGTGAATTGTGTAGAGTGCATCAAGTTGGCAAATGTATGCGTAGAGTACATAACATTGGCATATGTGAGTTGTGTGGAGTACATTAGGCTGGTATATGTAAGTTGTGTACAGTACTTTAGGTTTAGCAAATGAGAGTTCTATACTGTACATCAGGTTGGTATCTGGGTTGTGTAAAATACATCAGGTTGGCGTATGTAATTTGTATAGAGTACATCAGCTTGTCATATGTAAGTTGTGTAGAGTAAATCAAGTTGGCATATGTGGTTTGTATAGAGTACATCATGTTGGCGCATGGGAGCTGTGTAGAGTCCTCTCTTATCGCCTTTCTTTAGCAAAATTGGCACTTATGTTGCAACCTTCCTTTCTTGCCAGTTTGGGGAACCCTATCGGGGAAATTTTGTCCTGATACTATATGGGCAATTTCAGTTTCAAAAGTCTGGAGCCCGCTCCTTCCTGACTTTGATATATTTGTGCCTTTATCATTACCTGATGAAACTGAAGGAATGTGCCTGCATATCCTGATAGCATGTAAGTGTTATTCTGTGCCATCAGTATGATATGCACAGTCAGATTTTTGTAACCACACTTGAGCTCTCCCCATGGCAGTGTAGGGCTAGAGAACTTGATCACAGAGATCAACTGCCCTCTTGTTATTGTACCCTAAGACAGTCTGGTTTGTGGACCCCATACAGCTTTTGTAGGTGCTGCCATCATCATGTATTGAGGGCAAGAAAGGGATATCCCTTTTGTCCTTGTACTTGACATCAAACAGGTTGTTGCTATATTAGTCTCTGCTCCCACCCTTTCTGAGCAGCTGCCCAATGAACAATCTAAGGAGGTCTTTCAAGTATTTGTGCCCAGTGGCGCATGTTGTGGTAGCACTGGGAGAGAGGGACTTGAATAAAGAAAGGCTGGTGTAAATGTTATCTATGTAGAGTTGATAACCTTCACCCAGTGGGTGCACCAATTCCCACACATTCCTTCCCTTCATAAACCCAAAATCTGTGGGTATATCCTCAGGTACTTTTGCAAAGTTTGTCCAATTTTACTCCATACCTTGCCCTATTATTGGGCAGGTATTGTTGGAATTTAACCCTCCCTTTGAAATGTATTATGGACTCATCCATACAGATGTCACTTTGGGGAATGTAGACCTCAGCAAAGTTGTTTCTGAAGTGACCAATGACCAACTGAATATTAAAAAGTGGGTCAAAATTGAGATAATTAAAATGCAAATATTTGTGAATGGCATAAAAGCATTTACAGGTCATTGCCATGCTGAAAACTGGAGTGTTGTACAAAACATCAACACTCCAATATTGCCGAATATGAGGCTTCTTCCCTATTCCAATGTGAAGGACAAGGTCCCAAAACTTCATTATTTACAATGTGTCTATAGGAGTCCAGTTAATAAATAATGAAGTAAGGGATTTTGGGCCAAAAATGTTTGGTCGTATAAATTTGTCTCGGCCACCAAGAAAATTACAAACATCCCAGAGAAAAGGACTTTGAAAAAGTTCATTTCTGTGAGGGTGGCAGTGTCGAATTCGATTCCTGATCAAGCCACAAAATCAGGAAACTGAGGCTCATAATCTTGGGGAGTGCTGACTCATTTCCTGTCCTGTGGTCCAGCACGGACACTGTTTGGTGAGTTGCATCACTGATCAGCACTCGGCAGCTGCAGGACACACACTTGGAGGTGACGCAAAAGAAAGACTGCAAAAAATTGAGCTATCAAGCAGTTATCAGAGATGAAGTACTAATCAGTGCTCAATGGAAGAGAGGGGGGTGAAGTGTGGGGTGGTGGAGGGTACACCAGCAGTGTAAGCACCACCAGGACTCTCTATTAAGACTGAGAATCTTTGGTAGGTCTGGTGTTATAGGTTAGTTCCCATGAAGAACTTCAGGTGTGCAGATGTACAAAGAACTAGATCTGTACCACTACAGAGAACCCGACACTCTATAGAGACTTTCCTGTTGCTAATGTGAGTTGTGCCAGTGTAACAAGTACCTTTATCATTACAGAGAGAATGATCACAAAGGGGCACATACAGTTGTCAGCAGGACTGAACCTACTCTTCAGCCCCTGTGCAGTGACCTTTCCAGAGGGTGTTCGGTAACCCAATATGGAATCTTCCCTGCATGTGCAAGTTAAAGCATCCAGCTCATCCTCCAAGACAAGACAATTGATAGCGAAGGTTAACCTTCCCATACATAAGTCCTGAGCTCAGGCCCCGCCACAGACAACTTTTACGGGAAGCGTGCACTCAATGATAGTGTTTGGCACCAAACTAGGTTGGAAAGAACTAAACACCTAAACATTTTACTAATACAGATTGCAGTCAGTGTTCATGTTTGGTGCTCGAGCATTCTTCTGCTATTGACGGGTTCAGGGGGGAGGTATAAAGCTTTGTATAAGTTTGTGAACTGCTGTGCCATCCCACTGACAGGCCACTTCAAGCACCCAGTAATTTACATTATGTCAACAGAGTAGTTCGCGCACTACTGTATTAGACACTTCCAGTACCATCTCGGATCAAAGTTGCTGGAGTAGGCAGGATGGTTGTCCCAGTCCATTCCGACTGGGTGTATGTTAAATCGTTTTGGTGTTTTTTCCTGTTGCATAGCTTCAATCTATGATCGGGATATCATTATGAAATAGATAATTTTTCAATACTATATGAGAAGCTTATGTCATGACTCAGTCTGGGGATTTGATCTGGTGACCTTCAGTTTCTGGGTCAGTTTGTCTGTCTGCTGGGCTGTTACCTTTTTATTTATCTTCCCAAATGTTGGTTGTTCTTTTTTCTTTGGACCCATTCCAATTTTTGATGTCCTTCCACAAGCTTCTCACAATAGTTGGTAGGATTTTGGACCCATTCCTCCTGACAGAACTAGTGCAACTACCATGTCATGCTATGTTTGTAGGTCACCTTGCTCGCACCTGCCTTTTCAGCTTTGCCCATACATTTTCACTTCTCAGTTTGCCCATACATTTTCACTTCTCAGTTTGCTCCTTACAAGGTGTCTCTCATTTCTCCACCATAATTTACCCTATCACATTCTGGATTGGGTTATAAATTGTCAGTGGCGGACTTACAGCCTGCCGGGTCCTGGTGCAGCCTTAGGTGAGGACCGGGGAAGGGGGGTGGGGGGTGCTGGCAGGGTAGGGCTAGTGTCGGGGGGGGCATTGGGGAATGTGCTGGAAGAGTCAGGCGAGGACCGGGAGAGGGGGGGTGTGCTGCCAGCATCGGGCGAGGAGCTGCGGGTGCTGGTGGTGAGAAGCGGGGGTGGTGCTGGCAGGGGGGAGCGTGCGTCCGGCTCTTACCTGCGCCGCATAGTAGATCTGGGTGCCGGGGCTGGGCAGGAGAGGAGGGGCGGGATCAGCCGAGGGAAGCAGGAAGCTTCCCTCAGTTAACCCCCTCTCCTCAGCCACAGGAACATGGGGTCGGCTGAGGGCCCCCCTGTAGGCTTGAGGGGCCCCCTACCCGGTCGGGGCCCTTGTGCAGCTGAACCAGCTGCACCACAGTAGGTCCGCCCCTGCAAATGTTCACCCAGGGGCATAACGACCATGTTCGCAGGGATCACGACAGGTACAGAGGCCAGCACCTGTTTCAGCTATATCTGTGTCCTCACCGAGGATGCAGATCCAGCTGAAATGCATCACAGTGCAGAGTCCCATTGGGACCCTGCACATGATACACGCTGCTGACACAGTGGCTGTGAGCTGACATCAGAGTGAAACACCAGGGGTCAATGCATGACAATGACATCATGCGGCATGGCATGCAGTCTGATGTCAGCAGTTGGGCTGTGTGCTGGCTCCAGAGGATATCAGTTGATGTGGGAACAGGGGAAAGGGTAGTAAATTGTTTTTAATTATGTGTTAGGGACAGAACAGAGACACATACTAGGATTAGAACCATGTAAACCAGGATAGAGATATATATACCAGATTGGGGATATAAATACCAGGATGGGAAACTTATATACCAGGATGAGGATCATATACAGTTAGGGCCAGAAATATTTGGACAGTGACACAAGTTTTGTTATTTTAGCTGTTTACAAAAACATGTTCAGAAATACAATTATATATATAATGTGGGCTGAAAGTGCACACTCCCAGCTGCAATATGAGAGTTTCCACATCCAAATCGGAGAAAGGGTTTAGGAATCATAGCTCTGTAATGCATAGCCTCCTCTTTTTCAAGGGACCAAAAGTAATTGGACAATGGACTCTAAGGGCTGCAATTAACTCTGAAGGCGTCTCCCTCGTTAACCTGTAATCAATGAAGTAGTTAAAAGGTCAGGGGTGGATTCCAGGTTTGTGGTTTTGCATTTGGAAGCTGTTGCTGTGACCAGACAACATGCGGTCAAAGGAACTCTCAATTGAGGTGAAGCAGAACATCCTGAGGCTGAAAAAAAATAAAAAATCCATCAGAGAGATAGCAGACATGCTTGGAGTAGCAAAATCAACAGTTGGGTACATTCTGAGAAAAAAGGAATTGACTGGTGAGCTTGGGAACTCTAAAAGGCCTGGGCGTCCACAGATGACAACAGTGGTGGATGATCGCCGCATACTTTATTTGGTGAAGAAGAACCCGTTCACAACATCAACTGAAGTCCAGAACACTCTCAGTGAAGTAGGTGTATCTGTCTCTAAGTCAACAGTAAAGAGAAGACTCCATGACAGTAAATACAAAGGGTTCACATCTAGATGCAAACCATTCATCAATTCCAAAAATAGACAGGCCAGAGTTAAATTTGCTGAAAAACACCTCAAGAAGCCAGCTCAGTTCTGGAAAAGTATTCTATGGACAGATGAGACAAAGATCAACCTGTACCAGAATGATGGGAAGAAAAAAGTTTGGAGAAAAAAGGGAACGGCACATGATCCAAAGCACACCACATCCTCTGTAAAACATGGTGGAGGCAATGTGATGGCATGGGCATGCATGGCTTTCAATGGCACTGGGTCACTTGTGTTTATTGATGACAAAACAGCAGACAAGAGTAGCCAGATGAATTCTGAAGTGTACCGGGATATACTTTCAGCCCAGATTCAGCCAAATGCTGCAAAGTTGATTGGACGGCGCTTCATAGTACAGATGGACAATGACCCCAAGCATACAGCCAAAGCTACCCAGGAGTTCATGGGTGCAAAAAAGTGGAACATTCTGCAATGGCCAAGTCAATCACCAGATCTTAACCCAATTGAGCATGCATTTCACTTGCTGAAATCCAGACTTAAGACGGAAAGACCCACAAACAAGCAAGACCTGAAGGCTGCGGCTGTAAAGGCCTGGCAAAGCATTAAGAAGAAGGAAACCCAGTGTTTGGTGATGTCCATGGGTTCCAGACTTAAGACAGTGATTGCCTCCAAAGGATTTGCAACAAAATATTGACAATAAAAATATTTTGTTTGGGTTATGTTTATTTGTCCAATTACTTTTGACCTCCTAAAATGTGGAGTGTTTGTAAAGAAATGTGTACAATTCCTACATTTTCTATCAAATATTTTTGTTCAACCCTTCAAATTAAATGTTACAATCTGCACTTGAATTCTGTTGTAGAGGTTTCATTTCCAATCCAATGTGGTGGCATGCAGAGCCCAACTCGCGAAAATTGTGTCACTGTCCAAATATTTCTGGCCCTAACTGTATACCAGGAAGGGGGTCATATATATCAGGATACACCCATATATACCAGAACAGGAACACATATACCAGGATGCCCCATATATATAAGGATGAGGACATATATACCAGGATTGCAACCATATGTACCAGGAAGGGGATCATATATACCAAGATGGGGGACATGCAGTTAAAACCAGAAGTTTACATATACCATGCAAAAAGATACATATGTTTGTTTTTCTCACTATTTGGAACATAATCAGAATAAACCTTTTCCCATTTTAGTTCAGTTAGGATTATCATAATTATTAATTTTGGCCAAATGACAGAATAATGAGAGAGAGAATGTTTAAGGCATTTTTATTACTTTCTGCAAACTCACAAGTTTACAGACATTTCACTAGTATTTGATTCCATTGCCTTTAAACTGTATGACTTGATGACTTGGGTCAACAATTTTTGATGTCCTTCCACAAGCTTCTCACAATAGTTGGTATGATTTTGGACCATTCCTCCTGACAGAACTAGTGCAACTACCATGTCATGCTATGTTTGTAGGTCACCTTGCTCGCACTGCCTTTTCAGTTTTGCCCATACATTTTCAATAGGATTGAGATAAGGGATTTATAATGGCCACTCCAAAACAATGAATTTCTTATCCTTAAGCCACTTTGTAACCAGTTTGGTAGTATGCTTCGTGTCATTGTCTATTTGGAAGACACATTTCCACCCAAGCTTTAAGTTCATGGCTGATGTCTTGAGTAGAGATGGGAACTTTGGATGGAACTTTGCTCAAACATGTTCACCAATTTCACATTCGGCACAAACAGTGACTTGGTTCAGTGATCGGAAACCCAAACATTTTCCTCAAAAGTCGGCAAATCCGGCTAAGATTGAAATTGAAAAATCGTCCTAAAACTTTACCTGTTTATTTGGGGCTAAAATGCTTACCAGAAGACCCATTGGCTAGGGACTACACCTAACCTAACGTTAGGAGTGTCCCCAGCCATCGGGGTTACCGGCTTGTTTTAAACTGTAGAATTTTGGGAATTTTTGGGAATTTTTTTAAGCTTGCTGGAGTTTGCAGGTGTTTTGACACCTGCGGGGTCTGAATTTTGTAAACAGTGCCAGATGTGAAAATCTAGGAAGCTTACAATGTCCTTAAAACATCACTTTAAGAGAGCTTTATATTTTTAAAGGAATTTTTTATAACTTTTACATTTATTATTTTTATTTCATTATTATTGTGTTTATTTATTTATGTATTTATTTTATTGGAGAGCAGACGTTTATTATTGCAGAGGGTCAACAGCATGCAGGGCAATCTGTTCTACACTCATGTGAAAGCAAAATATATATATATATAGTCGACGAGCAAACAGACCTTGGCCAATGTTTGTACTAAGAACTTCAGAATTAAAAGATGAGATTTTGAGTTTTTTCAGAAAAACGTAAGTTTTTAAACTTTTTTCTCAACCACATGGCTTATAGCATTATGCAACATTGGTGATAGCTGTGTGCAGGGTCGGACTGGGGTGTCTGGGGCCCACCAGGGAAATTGACTCCAGGGGCCCACTCATATGCAAATACCTGTTAGCCGTTATACCCATTATAGCGGTTACTCCTGCACATCACTCTGCGCTCACCATTACTGCGATGTACCATTACTGTAGTGTACATTAAAGGGATACTTTGGTGAAAACAAGTTACCAACAATCGTCAGGTTCGGCAGGTGATCACTTAGTTATTGGTGGAATCCGACCAATCAAAACCACATGGTCAGAAGAATGTGGCACTTTTACCCCTTTTATTAACTGCAGCGGCCGGTAATGATGTGACCGCGGCTCCATTCATTATCATTGGAGCTCCCAGAAAAAGGCAAACACAGCGCTCACAGCCACTGAGGGCGTGAAGGGATCATGGGCGAGCCGTACATCACCTCCAGTCTAATGGGGACTAAACAAACCTATGACTAAGGACTGTCTTTAAGGACACTGATGTAAATGTGTTTTTTAATACTTTTCTAATATAATGAATTTTTAAGGATCTAGATCTCAAGACTCTATGCTGGATATTTTTCTATTTTTTGGACACATAATGGGGATAAAAGCTGCACATTCAGCAGTCGCACCCCCACCAACTAATACCTTATCACATCCTTAGGCCATGTGCACACACTGAGTATTTGGTGAGTTTTTTACCTCGGTATTTGTAAGACAAAACCAGGAGTGGAGCAATCAGAGGTCATATGCATTTCTCACCATCTCCGTCTTATAAATACTGAAGTGAAAATCTCACCAAAAACTGTGTGAACGTGGCCTTAGACGAGATCATTACTTGCTTTCTCTGGAGAACCTCTGTAAGTGCATTTTGCTGCTGCTGTGCCACAGGACAGGAAGGGGTTAAGCAACCAAGTTTTTAATATCTACTGTAAATAAAGAATTTTCCCCTTACTGATCTCAGAAAAAAAACTAATAATCAACCACAATCCACTATACCAAGACCAGTAATACCACATATAAAGGAGACATACCACCACACTGTGATCAGAGCACATATTACTACTAAACTGTGATCAAATACTACCACGTGCGAGGTATAAATACTGCCACACCATGATAAGACCACATATAACCAACATATTGTAATTAAGTAATTCCACATTCAAGGGACAAATACACAACACCATGACCAGAGCACATAGTGCCACTACATAGTGACCAATAAAATCCGGTCAACCCATAGAAGCACCACCCAGCTCAAAATGGTTTGCCGTCACGTCGTCTGCTCCTTCCCCTCTCCTCTTACCTGATAAACCACAAGTTTGGTTCCAGACCCACTACTACATGTCAGTACTCTGTGGTGCCCAGCTGTTTCTTCTTCAGTGTGAATAGTGACCAATAATACTACAATAATGAAGATTAAAAAAAGCTCTGTATATTTGGTCAGTGTAAATACAGTGATTATCAGTGACATTATACACAGAAACCCTGTATATAGTGTCAGTGTACAGGTGATGCAGAGAACACCAGTGACATTATACACAGGAACTCTGTATAGAGTGTCAGTGTACAGGTGATGCAGAGATCCCCAGTGACATTATACACAGGAGCTCAGTATATAGTGTCAGTGTACAGGTAATGCAGAGAACGCCAGTGACATTATACACAGGAGCTCAGTATATAGTGTCAGTGTACAGGTAAGACTGTGATCCCCAGTGACATTATACACAGGAGCTCAGTATATAGTGTCAGTGTACAGGTAATGCAGAGAACGCCAGTGACATTATACACAGGAGCTCAGTATATAGTGTCAGTGTACAGGTAAGACTGTGATCCCCAGTGACATTATACACAGGAGCTCAGTATATAGTGTCAGTGTACAGGTGATGCAGAGAACACCTTTGACATTATACACAGGAGCTCAGTATATAGTGTCAGTGTACAGGTAATGCAGAGATCCCCAGTGACATTATACACAGGAGCTCAGTATATAGTGTCAGTGTACAGGTAATGCAGAGATCCCCAGTGACATTACATTATACACAGGAGCTCAGTATATAGTGTCAGTGTACAGGTGATGCAGAGAACACCTTTGACATTATGCACAGGAGCTCTCTATATATTGTCAGTGTACAGGTGATGCAGAAATCACCAGTGACATTATACACAGGAGCTCTGTATATAGTGTATAGTGTGCGTGGATAGGTAATACACCTACTCACCAGAGATGTATCTTGGTGAAGTCATTCATCTTCAGGTTTCTTCTTCCCCTCTCGCAGACAAATATCACGTCTTCTAGCCAGGGACTCATCTCTGCAGAAAATAACACAGTTATCTACTGTATAAAACTGATCACTTCCATAGCACATTCCACACTTTTCCCAAGATTTCTACACTACATCAAACGAGCAAAAAAGCGACATCGTGCCGCCTCGCACAGTAACAAGGCCTCCCTTTGGTTCCCCTCATGTAAAAGTAAATTACCGTATATTACAGCAGTAATAATGTCGCCTGATTGGCCCCTACAGTAAATATGTCCCCACTTCCCACCGTAAACCAATAATGTATGTTCCTCATTCTGGCCTCCATATAGTAATAACGTCTTGGGCCCCCATAGTCCCCCATTCTAGGTCCCCAGACGGACATGACAACTTCTTCAGCCATCTACATAGATTACAACAAAGACACATCTGACATCTCACATTTCCAGCCCGATCTATTCCAAAACTGAACAAACTCCTCATCCTACTGATCCCCCAATACTGAGCCGTTGCTGCTGTCCCTATTACTGCACATGCTGCGTGGTACAAAAACAGCACTCCTCTTACTGCCCCACATAATAATGTCACCACTGTGCCCTCCACATAGTAATACCCAGGGCCGGCTCCAGGTTTCTACGGGCCCCGGGCGAAAGAGTCTCAGTGGGCCCTCTTTAACACATACTGCTGTATATATAAATATTATATATATATATATATATATATATTTATTATGAAGGTTCACGTTGCAGACTGTAATATATATATATATATCCCCCATAAATTTAGTCCCTCGCATGCTGTGTCTCCCCCCTGTACACTGTCTCTCCCCTCTTTCACTGCACATTACACGCTGCACATTACACATTACACACTACACGCCGCACATTACATGCTGCACTCTAGACATTACACACCACACACTACACACACATTGCACACTACACACTATACTTATCTATGTGGAGGTCTTTTCCTTTTCCTTCCTGGTCTTCAGGACAGCACTTCATCTTCTTGTAGTCGAAGAACTGCAGGCATCCCTTCCCCCTAACTGACGCTGCTTACAAGACTGACAGATCGGAGAGCACAGAGGGAGGGGGAGCTGGGGCCCCTGCAGGCTTCTTGGAAGCAGGAGCTGGGGCCTCTGCATGCTTCATGGCAGGGGGAGCCTTCTTGAGAGTTGGGGTCTGGGGCCCCTGCAGGCTTCTTGAAAGGGGGAGCCTTTTTGGGAGCTGGGGCCCCTGCAGTCTTCTTGGGAGCGGGAGCTAGGGTCCCTGCAGGCTTCTTGGGAGGGGGAGCCTTCTTGGGAGCTGGGGCCCCTGCAGGCTTGACCTAACATGATGCCCCCTGAGCACTGTTTCCCCACCTGGACCAGGGGGACCCGTTCGGGCAGGGCCAGCTCCAGGTTTTTGTGGGCCCCGGGCGGAAGAGTCTTAGTGGGCCCCCCTTTAACATATACTGCTCTATGTGTAAATATATCATATTATAAACATTGCACTGCAGACTAATATATATATATATATATTATATACACACACACACACACACACACACATCTTCCCCCACAGATATAATCCCTCTTATTCAGTCTCTCCCCCCCATGTGTTGCATCTCACCCTGTGTGCTGTCTCTCCCCCCCACCGTGTGTATCGTCTCTCCCACTCCATGCATACCTTTTCCCCCTGTGCAGTCTACTCCACCCTGTGCCTGTCACCCCATGCACTCTCTCCCCTCCTGTGTATGTCTCCACCTGTGCACAGTCTCTCTCCCTCTCCCTCCGTTCACTCTCCCCTGCACCCATTTCCCTCCTGTGCGCTGTGTGTTCCCAATGCACGCTGTGCACTTATCCCGTGACGAGGGCCCCTGAGAGATGTGCCCCTGACAGGGGGGCCCCTGAGATATGTGCCCCTGACAGGGGGGCCCCTGAGATATGTGCCCCTGACAGGGGGGCCCCTGAGATATGTGCCCCTGACAGGGGGGCCCCTGAGATATGTGCCCCTGAGATATGTGCCCCTGACAGGGGGGCCCCTGAGATATGTGCCCCTGACAGGGGGGCCCCTGAGAGATGTGCCCCTGACAGGGGGGCCCCTGAGAGAGGTGCCCCTTACAGGGGGGCCCCTGAGTGATGTGCCCCTGACAGGGGGGCCCCTGAGTGATGTGCCCCTGACAGGGGGGCCCCTGAGTGATGTGCCCCTGACAGGGGGGCCCCTGAGTGATGTGCCCCTGACAGGGGGGCCCCTGAGTGATGTGCCCCTGACAGGGGGGCCCCTGAGTGATGTGCCCCTGACAGGGGGGCCCCTGAGTGATGTGCCCCTGACAGGGGGGCCCCTGTGTGATGTGCCCCTGACAGGGGGGCCCCTGTGTGATGTGCCCCTGACAGGGGGGCCCCTGTGTGATGTGCCCCTGACAGGGGGGCCCCTGTGTGATGTGCCCCTGACAGGGGGGCCCCTGTGTGATGTGCCCCTGACAGGGGGGCCCCTGTGTGATGTGCCCCTGACAGGGGGGCCCCTGAGTGATGTGCCCCTGACAGGGGGGCCCCTGTGTGATGTGCCCCTGACAGGGGGGCCCCTGAGTGATGTGCCCCTGACAGGGGGGCCCCTGAGTGATGTGCCCCTGACAGGGGGGCCCCTGAGTGATGTGCCCATGACAGGGGGGCCCCTGAGTGATGTGCCCATGACAGGGGGGCCCCTGAGTGATGTGCCCCTGACAGGGGGCCCCTGAGTGATGTGCCCCTGACAGGGGGCCCCTGTGTGATGTGCCCCTGACAGGGGGGCCCCTGTGTGATGTGCCCCTGACAGGGGGGCCCCTGTGTGATGTGCCCCTGACAGGGGGGCCCCTGGTGTGATGTGCCCCTGACAGGGGGGCCCCTGAGTGATGTGCCCATGACAGGGGGGCCCCTGAGTGATGTGCCCCTGACAGGGGGCCCCTGAGTGATGTGCCCCTGACAGGGGGGCCCCTGTGTGATGTGCCCCTGACAGGGGGGCCCCTGTGTGATGTGCCCCTGACAGGGGGGCCCCTGTGTGATGTGCCCCTGACAGGGGGGCCCCTGTGTGATGTGCCCCTGACAGGGGGGCCCCTGTGTGATGTGCCCCTGACAGGGGGGCCCCTGTGTGATGTGCCCCTGACAGGGGGGCCCCTGTGTGATGTGCCCCTGACAGGGGGGCCCCTGTGTGATGTGCCCCTGACAGGGGGGCCCCTGTGTGATGTGCCCCTGACAGGGGGGCCCCTGAGTGATGTGCCCATGACAGGGGGCCCCTGTGTGATGTGCCCCTGACAGGGGGGCCCCTGTGTGATGTGCCCCTGACAGGGGGGCCCCTGTGTGATGTGCCCCTTGTTATGGTCCTCTTAGTGCCGTTTTTCCACCCCCCTTCTCTCCCTCCTAATCTGAGCCAAGCAGCAGCAGCTGAGTTCTGACTCTGTCTCCGGCATCATTGTTGCTGTGCAGGAAGTAGAGATCTGCTGCTGATGCTCGGCTGAGTCGGCTCAGATTAGGAAGGAGAGAAGGGGGGCAGTGCTCAGGAGCCCCTGCAAGGGGATAAAACATACACAGACAGCTACCAGGGGGGGCCTACCTGCCAGATCAGGGCCCCGGGTGGCGAGTGCTAACTGTCTGGAGCACATGGAGGGTGAGGTGAGTGATCTTCCTGCTCCAGCTCCACACGGACTGCAAAAGGAGGAGGCGGAGCAGGGGCGCCTCTTCTATGCGTTCCAATTGTGGAAAGCACAGAGAGGAAACAGAAATGACGGGCAGGAAGCGGGGGCGGAGCTTGGGCTCACTGGCTAATGAAGCCACCGGTACGCGCCGCCGGTAAAATAATACCGGCGCGATGCGGGTGGGCCCCTGGGGCACTGCCCGGATACGCCGGGTGCTGCCGCCGGCCCTGCATTCGGGCCTGTTGGGGGGCGGGGCTAGGGGGGTGGGGCCACAATACCTGGGGGCCCACCATGACTTTTATCCGGTTACCCGGCGGCCCAGTCCGAGCCTGGCTGTGTGCTGCTAGGAATTTTTTCTACTATATATATATATCTCTGTGTCCCTGCTTGCACCAGTTCACACTGGTCTGTGAGTGCTGTGCAGTTTTTTTCGTTATATATTACATAGAGTTGCAGATACTCTGCTGCAAATTGCACCCTCATCGTAGACAGGTGATGGAGGGTATAGATGGTGTCCGCCCACTTAGTAGTGGGGTAGGGTGGACAAGGAGGACTTGGGTGTCAGCGATAGGACTCGTCGTGCCTGAAGTCACTTTGTCACAGTCGACGAGCAAACAGACCTTGGCCAATGTTTGTACTAAGAACTTCAGAATTAAAAGATAAGATTTTGAGTTTTTTCAGAAAAACGTAAGTTATTAAACTTTTTTCTCAACCACCATGGCTTATAGCATTATGCAACATTGGTGATAGCTGTGTGCTGCAAGGAATTTTTTCTACTATATATATATATCTCTGTGTCCCTGCTTGCACCAGTTCACACTGGTCTGTGAGTGCTGTGCAGTTTTTTTTCGCTATATACAGTATATGTATATATGTATATATAAATATATATATATATATATATATACACACATATATACACACAGGGTTTTTCCCAGGTGTTTCCATTATTTTGTCCAACCCCTGTGTGTGTATCACACAGGGGTTGGACAAAATAATGGAAACACCTGAAAAAATCAACTAAAGTTAGTTTAATATGGTGTAGGTCCACCTTTTGCGGCGATTACAGCCTTAATTCTCCGAGGTATGAATTCATACAAGGTGATATCATTGGCCCGGCGGATCTCCACGAAAAAGCACCCCAGATCATCACAGAACCTCCACCATGTTTTACGGTTGGGAGGAGGCAGTCTGGAGGGAATGATTCTTTCAGCGCTACAAACGAACACTCGGCCGGAGGTCGGAAAATGGGGTAAACGATGTTTCGTCTGAGAATATCACATGTTTCCACTGCTCGAGGGACCAATTCTGGAGATTTCTACACCACTCTAAATGCTTGGAAACATTGGTCATTGAGAGCAGCGGTTTTCTAATTGCAGCTCTTCCGTGGAATCCAGATTTGTGCAGCTCCCGACAGTTTTCATGGACACTGGGTTATGTAGGTGTCATTGAGCTCAGCAGTGATTTTCGGAGCCGTGGTCTTGCGATCCTCTCTCACAATTTGCTTTAGATTCAGACGGCCTCTCTCAGTCAACTTCGACTTTCGGCCGGACCTGTGCTTTGCTGCGGACGTTTTTCCTTCTCATTACTTTGGAGACAGTACCTCTTGACACACCAAGCATTCGGGCTCTTTCTTTTACACTAGCGCCTGCCATACGAGCACCAACAATTTGGCCTTTTTGAAAACCCGAAAGGTCTGCCATTGGTATCAGGTTCTCATCAATGTTCTTACAATTCGGCAAAACAAACAGTTAATTTACATACACATATCACTTAACTCAAATAATCAACTACAAAACATTAACATATGTCACGGTTTGCATGTTTATAACATGATCAAAGATTATGATGCCAAAACGTTAGGTGTTTCCATTATTTTGTCCAATCCCTGTGTTATATATATATATATATATATATAATATATATATATATATTATATATATACATATATATATATATATAATAAAAATGAAAAACAGCACAAGTTATCAACAAATTGTGGACCTTTATTGCCTGTGGCGTGGCTGGCGACGTTTCGGACTAAGTGCTTTCCAGGTCCAATGAAAGGACTTAGTGTCCGAAACTTCGCCAGTCACGCCACAGGCAATAAAGGTCCACAATCTTTTGATATTTTGTGCTGCTTTTTCATTTTTTATTCTACTTATTATATATATATGTATAAATTGCATATGGCCATTATGTTTCACATCCATGATCTTATAGGTCTGTTCACACTGATGAATCCATATAGTACGGCTATTGCTTCTTAAAAATGTGCAATCACTATTTAAATGTCATAATAACCATAATACTACTACTAATATGTATTCATTTATATAGTGCTGTTAATTCCATAGCACTTTACATACATTTGCAACACTGTCCCCATTGGGGCTCACATTTCATGCATATTCCGGTTGTCCTCCTGGCATTTCTGCAGTTCCCAGTAGTCTAATTCAGCATTTCAAGTGAATTGGTGGTGAATGGTGACCTGAATAAACTAATTCATTTTCATCAATATGTTTATTATGAAGATGCCACACTTCAATAATGGCTGCAAATAAGTATCCACAACCCAATTTATACACATTGTGACCTGACATACAATCCATTGTTGTGTTAATTAGCAGCTTGGCATTAGGCAACAATAGTGTGCAAATATTCAACTCCAGTACTGATTGCTCAGGCCTGAATCATGGCCAATCCAAGAGGCGGGCTCCTTAGGGAAATAAAACACCCCCAAAGCCGCAGAATTTTAACAGTGTCTCCCACCATGTTACCTTTGTCTGTACTCCCAGCGGCATGCTGGTATGCTGTCTGGATTCCGCACTGCAGTTGTTTGCTTTCTTTCTGGATTCCATGCAAGACATGGCTGACTTCGATTCAGAGCATGATATAATCTACCTAACCACCCCGGAGACAGAAGGTGGGTCGGCAGAACCAGACCCAGAGTGGCATCATGGAGAGGAGATGGAGAGTGAGACCTACCTATATCAGCTGGAGCTCCACCGCACTTCCCAATTTGGGCATCATCTGTAATGAGGTCCAGATCCAGTCCTGGGTTCTGATGCGAGCCGCAGATATGAGGAGTAAGTCCCAGCAGTCAGGTGAATTTTATCCTACGGCATCCAAGCCCAGGAGCACCACATGTCAGACTGCAGAGGATCTGGCAGTATGTTTCACTAGATTCCAGCTGCAGCCGATGTCGCAGTCTCAGCTTCTGGATCCCATTCCCCGAGACCACCAGGACCTTTCTGGGGAGCCGGAGGAAGAGGAACAATAAGAAGGCAATGCTTTCCAGCTGTGTGGATCACCCTCACCACCTCCGGAAGCATTCAACTGGAGCAACGCCATGTGGGGACTCCTACCCCCTCCAACCACCTATCCAAGAAGGCATCAACCACCCCATTCTCCTATGTAATTTGCTGAGGAAATTCAACATGCATATGCCATAACCCAGGACTGGCTGCATGGACCTAAGGCTAATGACTTCTTCAACCTATGGACGAAAAGCAAGGTTGTGCTATTCAAATAGGAAAAAGGGTAAGCATTGGTGCTACAACAAACTAATCATTGGTGCTACATCAACCACGCCACCCTGCAGCATGATCATCTTCCCCAAAGACTACGTACCATCTTTGTTGGGGATGAGATCACATTCATGAAGGTGCAGGGCATGAAGGGAGGTTTAAGGTGGGTGTATTACGGGTTGGCACCGCCGCCCAGATTGAGAAGTAGCAGGAGGAGGCTGACGTGGAGAGAAGTTGGCTTCGGGTGCGGCCTAAGTCTCTCTTAGTTGGCCAGCCAGATGCACATGTAGATGTTCTCAAAGATGGTCCTTGTACTTTCTGTCCTAGAGGGGTTGCTCATCCCCTAGTTTCTCCATCATCCTCTACAGCTGTGCCCATAATGGATGTGTGCTGTGAAGCAGGTGGTTGCGGAGAATGTATTTAGAGGAGTAGCCCTTGCAATTTCCCCAAGTCCGTCCGGCAGCAGATTACCATCCAAAACTGCACCAACCGTCCAGGACATGGATAAAAATGCAGATAAACATACCCAGTGGACCTTCCTAAAGGCATGTTGCTGGGTCTGTCAGACAGTGATCTGTCCCTTACTTGGCTTTTTGGACAAAGAATGACTTTTGGGACTTGATGTATTTCCAGTTTTTTGTTGTCCATGACCAAGGCATGTGTTTTTGTTAGTTATGTGTATATACTATGTATATTGTTATTTTTTTTGTTTCAGACTTATAATCTGTGTGTATAGAGTAGAGTTTTTAGAGATCACTCTATGTGTGCTGGACTATTTCTGCAAACAGGTGTTTTGATACTACCCTATGTGGCACCCCAGAGTTCGGATGCCACAATGCAAATGCTGTCCTCGAGGGAGGGGGGTAGTGTCATACCTGGGAGCAATGAAGGGTATCCACACCAAGTGAGTCTAAGCACACAACACCTTTCCTGCCTCCAGGCCTGAAGGGGAGCTCTAAACCTTGGTTCAGGGCAGCTCCCCTATAAATTCTGGTCTGGGACGGAGTTAGTTCAGTACAGAGCAGTACTGAGGAAGACATCCTGTGGACTTGAGTGGTGCTAAGCTCATCCCAGGGTAGCTGAAAGCTAGCTTGAAGGACCCATACATCTGTGATTTTTTTTTTCCTGAAGAAGGGGGCTTGTACCCCCGAAATGTGTAGAAAGTAAAAAATCACCATCAAATTTTCTGAGTTTTGGAAGTGAATATTTTCTTCCAGCGGTTTGCGCGTTTTGGATACCGCGTTCCACTGTTTTTCTGCTTTCCACTTTAGAAGTTGCGGGAGCTGCTGCAGACCGTCATCAGGATTAAAATCCGCATATGTTGTTTGGTGTGGTTGTGCCTGTCACAACCTGGAAAAGGTGAGCAATATTCTATTTTTGTTCTCCTCCTGACCACACAGGTATATCTTATTTGTGCTTTCTCTTTTCCAGACACTGCACCAAATTGTTTAAAGGCATAGTCATCATGGTGTATGTAAACTTGTGACTTTGCAGAAAGTAATAAAAATGCCTCGAAACATTCTCTCTCTAATTATTCTGGTATTTGGCAAATATAAATAATTATGGTAATTCTAATTGACCTTACCATGTAAGGGTTATTCTGATTTCATGTCAGATAGTGAGAAAAACATGCATATGTGTGTTTTTATATAGTGTATGTAAAGTTCTGGTTTCAACTGTTTGCTTTCTCTGCACTACAGTTCTTTGATCCTTGGACTCCTAGCTCTTTGTCCAAGGGGTTTACCTTTGAAGAAAACATCAGTTGTGTGTCTGCTGTTATTGGGTGTGTTTTCCTTCCCAGCTACTTGTCCTTGCATCCTATTTGAACTTGTTGCAGTATACTATATAAGGAGTCACGAGAAACCTATCAATGGCCTTTCAGGAAGTCAGGTCAGAGCTATTATGCCACTAGGATGTGTTTAAAAGTTATATGTTCATAACAATAGGATACACTGAGACTGCTCTCTATACATCTATCAATGATTTCGGCTGCCTTCAGACTTGCGTTCCCCGCTGCTGCATATTGCGGCAGGGAGTGCAAGCTGAGCGCATACACCGCGCGTCCCAATGTTTAACATGAGTACGCAGGTGTATGAGCTCGGCTGTGGGTGGGCGTGCGTACTGATAGACTTCCATGTGTGATGCGAATGCGTGCGTACAAATCATACATTCTCATCCGCACCATGAACGCAAAGGCTGAAGGCAACCTAAGACGAAGGAATTGATGCTAAACTGATTACATTTGCTGATGACACAAAGCTCGGAGGGATAGCAATTACTAGAGAGGAGAGGATTCAAAGAGCGCTAAACAAACTGGAACAGTGGGCAGCAACTAGCAGAATGGTTTTTAACAGGGAAAATGCAAAGTCTTACATCTGGAAAAGAAAGATCAAAAGAGCATATACAGAATGGGAGGAATGGGGCTAAGCAATAGCATGTGTGAAAAAGACTTGGGTATACTAATAGATAACAGGCTGAACATGAGTCAACAGTGTGATGCAGCAGCAAAAAAGGCAAACACAACTCTGGGATGTATTAACAGAAGCATACAATCTAGATCATGTGAAAAAATTATCCCCCTCTACTCCTCTTTGGTCAGGCCTCATCTGGAATACTGTGTCCAATTCTCGGAACCACATTATAAAGTATACATTATCAAACTGGAATTAGTTAAGAGAAGAGTGACCAGAATGGTAACCAGTCTGCAAACCATGTCCTATGAGGAACAGTTACAGGATTTGGGAATGTTTAACTTGCAAAAAAAAAGACTGAGAGGAGACTTAATAGCTATCTACAAATATCTCAATGACTGTCACAATGAAGAGGAATCAGCTTTATTCTCATTTACACATGGAAAGACTAAACACAATGGGATGAAACTGAATGGGAGGAGACACAGATTAGATAGTAGAAAAAGCTTTCTGACACATAATGAGGTCTGCTGCAATCTAAATCGAAGATGGTTGTTTTTACTTATTGTTCCTCAAATCTTTTAATGTTAAGGGCTGGGTTTAGGGTTAGCCAGTAGTGATGGGCAGGTCTGGATAACCACATACTCTCATTGGGTCATCTCATACAAATAGTGACAATCCGCCCTCGTCACATGTCTCTGATGTAAGCAAGGTCTCTGTGTGTTTGGAAGTGGCTGGAGTCGCCATCTTCCTGAAGACACATGGTCATGAGACTGTGTCTCTCAGTGCTTGAGAACAGGCATCCCAGGCCGGAGACCATAGCTAGAGAACCTGGGATGGCTGTCTGAGTTCAGGAGGCTAAGGGTCTGGAACAGACAGGAGTCTTTGATCCCAGAGTGGCAGCTTCTTGTGAACTAACGGTGGACAAGACAAAAATGGACTAAGTCAACATATTGATTGCGGCCAGTTTGTGTCTCGCCAGACATTGGAAGCTACCATCTTCGCCTTCCAAAGAAGAGCTGATAGCTCAAATAAATCTCCAATTTCAGCATGAGTCTATTTTAGTTCACGAACTGTCCACTAAAAATAATAAACTTAATTGGTGGGACCCCTGGGTATCTTCATCGTACGGTTCCTCTCCCCAATAAACTTGCTTTATGGTGGTACCTAAAACATGTTTTTGTTCCCTTCTTTTGAATGCCATGTACATATTGTATTGCTGAGCGGCTTGATTTATTGAAACATGTTTTATTGCTTATTATGCTGGTAATTTCCCTATTTTCCCTATTTTCCCTTACTTCCTACCTCCCCCTCCATGTCTTGGTTCACATTTCAACATTGTACTGTTTATTCCAACGGGAAGTTTCTTCCACCTCTGCACTTTGTTTAGTGCAGTGTTGTTATATGTCTTCTCTTGTATTTCATTTCAATAAAAATTAATTGTTTTAAAAAATAATGGACTAAGTGTGAAATGCCATGCAGGCACACCTGCCCTTAGAACAGGCCAGTGGTCATAATATATTCTGTCGATTTATATGAACTATGTTATAGTGGTTTATGGTTGTCAATAAACCAGCTGTACTGACTTAAACATGAGACTGTTCTTATGTGATTTACTTCTGCTGCCAAAAGTGTATTCCCTAATACTCTCAGCAAGTGCTACCTCACAATATAATACGGTAATTGGTAAAGTGTGGGCAGAAATCATCTTGAAACCACTCCCTTATTCCCGCTGTATCCCAATCAAACTCTTCAGTTTTTACACTCCTTCTATAGAAGTCTTCAAACAGAGGCTGGACAGACATCTGTGTAGGATGGTTTAGCGAATCCTGCATTGAGCATTGGGTTGGAGCAGATGACCAAGGAGGTCCCTTGCAACTCTATCATTCTATGATCACATAGGGTACACTGAGACTCTGCTGTATACATCATCTAAGCTCACTAAGGTTATTGAAAACATAACTGGATATATCAAGACACTGCATATCACATATAATACAATAAAGTTGATGTGTACATCACAATTGAGACACTGAGGCTTTGCTATATACATCTGGTAACAACAGTTCTATTTCACTGTTCTGTCACTGCTGCAATTAGTTAGGACATTGGCTGGTCCAATGTCAGTATGTGCAGCGATGGAGAGTTAGATCAGGCAGCTATCCAAAGTGAGTGCTAACAAACACCAATAGGGAAGAGCAGAGTATTACAACTTAGGGGGTGAAAAGGTGCACCAAGCCCTTAGCCACACCAAGGGTGCACCAAATCCTCCTCAATTAAATATGAAATTTAACCTTTTTTCTCTAAAACAAACATACTAAACTGTATAGTACCAGTATGATTTTTATATGGATTGACTCCCTTATATGAAGGTCTAGATACAGTAGTTGAATTTTAGTAGTTTTGGGGCTAAAAGACTCCATTAAATTGATTGTGCAAGGAAACAGTCAAAGGACCACTGGATTTCTGCATGAATGTCAACATGATAGTTATAAGTATCCTAATTTGTAAGGATCACTGTTGAGGCATCAAACTGTATTGGGGGAGTCCTTATGCCTTGTCTTGTCCCTCTGAACAGACAAGCCATGCAATCGGGTGACCCCTGATGTCACCGCAAACACAGCCAAAAACTGAAGCGGTTCTTGGCAGCGAAGTGAATATCCCCGGGAGTTAGTGAGCGTCACTGGAAGTAGATGCGGCTGGGACAGCGGGACGACAGGACTTGTGCCGAGGGACCTGGTAAGTATAATGATAATGTTTATTAACTATATCCTTTCTTTTACAGCTCCATCCTATAACTGTAAAGTCCAAGCTCAGGGTTCAGACACAAGTTTGAGACCAAACTTGGACTTTACTAAAAGGCCCGGGCAAGTCTGCCGATCCCGAGCATCAGCGGGTTCGCCCATTACTACTGTACAGGAATACTTCCCATTACACATTGCATGATAACATTCACATTTAGACAACAGGGCCAGGCTTTCAGATGTAGATGTTTCCTGGCATCGACCAGACCCTTACACTCCCCCCCTCTTTGCATATGGTTGTCCTCGACCACATGGTTCTGTAAAACATAAGACACTATACACAACACATACAATAGCATTAATAACAATTTCTCTTCCTCAGCATAACACCCTCAAGTATGTCATCCTGACTCTGGTCCCACAGAGATTGGCCACAGGGGTCACATGACATCACACTGTTATGCCATTCCAGGAGAGACAATGCCAACACCGATGGAATGACATTGGCACCACAGGTGAGTATGAGTGTGATTATTTTCAATGACACATTTAATGTATCATTTGTGTGGCTGTGTAGAGTCCTAACACTAAATGATTTACCAATCTGCCAGTTTATGGTTTGGACCTATCAAATGCAACAATATAAAAATAAATAGATAAAATAAAACAACTGTAAAAAACAATATGAGATTCATTAATCTGTTTTCTGGATGTGAAAAAGAAAAGAAGGCAAACAATGACTGGGCAGGACACAGAAACAAGCCGTTATTCGCTAAGCAGAAGGATAGTTTGACAATCAAATGACAATACTTGGCTAACTCCCTGCATATTTCTCGATCTTAAGAAAGTCTCCCATGTACCAGTCGTATTGGCAACACCTATAAAGTAGTGCTTGATAAGTCTGTGTCACCAGCCATTCCTCACTCCGAGGCAGCCTCCAAACAAGACTTCCTGGGTGGTCGTACTGGGGGAAGACAAATTCATGCCAACTGCTAGTTGGAGAACAAAAGGAAAATGTAACCCTGAGTTCTAGGCCTGTTGGAAGCATTTGTTCCAGTCAAGATTTTGCATTTGTTCAATCCTGGAATAATAAGTGATTGACACCTCCTTAGAATGTTCTTTAGCTCTGGGGGATAATCAGACTAGGGTCTTTGTTGTGAAGGCTTTTCAACGGTTTCAATGGGAATTAAACCACTATCGACTCTAGCCTGCATCTCCAGCAGCACAGTCCATACAAATTTATATAGTTATGTCTTTTTAAATGAGATTAAATTGAAATGACTTTTATCCCTTCCTCCCCTAGTTTTTCGGAGCTCCTTCCCCTTGCTAGAGTGTATTCATGTAGAATTCAGAGTGTTCTTTTTATTCCTATAGGTACAACGTGACGGTCAGCCTGCGGCTGTACCCTGCAGTCAGTTACACTGGGAATTGTGACTTTCTAAGGACACCTGGATGCACAAGACCTAACACACTGAGCCAAACAAACATATGAGAAATCCGGCAATTGCCGTAATGAAGAAAAATAACAATAGGGAGTCTTATGTCTTTTATGTAGAATCAAACAATGCGCGGTATCAGGAAGTCAACGCGGATGGTCCATTACTATAAAATAGTGAATTATTCAAACTTAGTTAAAAAAATCGGAACTTTCAAATAATATTTAATTTACAATTATATTTTGAAATGATGTAATTACATAAAGCAAATAGTTTATAAGGAATAGTTTGAACATTTTTTATTTCATACTGATTCTATCTTGGAAGCAGTGAATCAAGAGAGGAGCAACTTGGATTGTAAATGACCCAATACCCTAATGTTTGTATGTCATTTAGGAAACAGTATCTTTTATTGATTCTGTAAGAATTAATCAAATCCAAATTTGCAATATAACCAGAAAAAAAATAATAGTGCCCATCTGTTTCTAAAACATATATTAATGGCAAAATGCCATAATGTTCATTATGAAATCAAAATACCATATAAAGTTAACCCAGGATAGATTGACTCTTGCAATAAAATGCAACAGAAATGCAAATACATGCAAAATAAGTACAAAAAATAAATGCTAAAAATTCATAAAAAAAATAAAAGTGCAAAAACAGTTAAAACTAATTCTATTTCTCTTTATATATGTTTAAAAATCAATATTTTAATCATTTATATTTGTCTTATCGCACAAATTATAAGTGCAATATGTTAACCTATTATGGCTATTCTAGTAAGTAGTATTGCCAAAAGGTTGAAAATATTAAAAATATCCAAAAACGTGATTTTTCACATGGTTGATATTTTAGCACTCTCAGTGATAGCTGGAATAATTATTAATTTCTACTGTACATTTGAGCTCATGTGAAAGTCCAATATCGGGGAGAGAAAAAACTACAAGGTGAATGTTAAAGTAATTCTTATAGGTGACTTTTTCAAGTCCTTTAATCTAGTTGACATCCTGTGCTCACAAATACAAGTAGACCTTGGTAATGGGTCCTCTTAGCTGCTCAAGAGCTCTCCACTATTAAATATTTGCTCTAGCTCTTAGGGAGATTTTAGTTCAGCTATTTAAACCTTAAAGAGAAATCAGCTGAAAGAAGAAAATATCCGGAAATCTTTTATCTGTAGCTTGAATTTGAAATAATTTCAGTTTAGAAATAAAGATGAGTGGATTGTTATCCATCACAATCACAGATTTAGGTATATTTCTATACTTTATATTCTAGTTCTCGATTTTGCATTTGTCTATCATTTTATCTCCAATGTGCCACCCCTGTCACAATCCTCCCTCACCCCCACCAATTAGATAAAACCATCTTTAACCAAATTTTCCTCAATTTAGTTTTGATATACTTTCCAGAAAATATAGGAACAAACTTAGATAAATCTATGATATCACTTGGCATAAGAATATTTTTTTTTTTTATTTCCTATGATGCACAGTATTACATTTATTGTTAAATCTATAATATTGTTCAGGCCCCATTCCTGATGAGAAAATCTGAGCCCTAAGCATAGTCCATGTTTTGTGGATGTATTAAAAGCAGCTTAACTCTTTGGGAGTTATCACCTTTGCGAGTTACATCCTCCATGCAACAAAAAGACAACGGCACTCTGAAATTCCAAGACTTGTCATTTTGAATGTAAAGGAACATAGAACATAATTATAGCTAAGTAGATCTAAAAAAAAAATGAGACACTTGGCTTATTAATAATGCTATATCGATAACCGCCCAGTGGCCATGTCGAGGCGTGTCTCTTTTAGTTGGTCCCTTTGCTTAGTCACAGCCTCTCTTTGGATTTAAAGACTAAGTGAAGTTCTAAGTGTATGGGGGGAATAGGTGAGGTACATGTACCAGTCTACCCGCATCTGCTGTCCATATAGACTTATTTTGTAAAGTGTGTAATGTTCTTGATCTTTGTTCTGCTGCTGTAATACTGTAATTTCCTCCGGGATCAATAAAGTTTATCTAATCTATCTAAAAACCTCCTTTTGTACAGGCGAGCAGGAACCTGTTAACAGAGAACAATAACACCTAAGGCCTGTGGGTGAAGGGTGCACAGCAGAGGGTGTGAACCCATAATCTAAACAAGAAAAAACTGTCGCACTCTATGTGCCAAATGGAGTGACACAGCTTTTTCTTGTTTACATCCTCCATGTATCGGACTTATTTTTACAGAACATCCCACAGATACTCAATAAGATTGGGATCCAGGGAACTGGAGGCCAAGTTATCAGGTTGAACTCATTGTCATGTTCATCAAATCATTCATTCCTGTATAACAGGAGTAGCTGTTCACTACTCCCTACTGGTTCTCCTGGATCTCTCTGCTGCATTTTATACTGTGGATCACAAGCTTATTCTCACTATACTCTGCTCTATCAGCCTCAAAGATATGGCACTATCTTGGTTTTCCTCCTACCTCTCTGGCTGCTCCTTCACAGTATCTTTTGCTGGCTCCACTTCCCCAGGGTTCCTCAGGGTACATTCCTAGGCCACTTCCTCTTCTCTCTAAACATCGCCCCTATTGGAAAAGCCCTCAGTAGATTTGGTTTCCGGTATATTCTGTATGCTGATAACATTCAATAATACACACAGTCTCCTGACATCAACCCACCTTAATACAAAATATCAGTGATTTCACGCTGCCTCTAACATCATGTCCTCCAATTATCTGAAACTGAATCTCCAAAATTGAACTTCTCATAATTTTTCCCTGTACTTAACTATCTATACCTGATATAGCAATTTCCCTGTGTGGTTAAACCATAACTTCCAAGGGGCACGCTTGCTGTCTTGGGATCATTTTTCACACAGAATTTTCCTTTATTACCTGTATATGATCAGTCACTCACTTATGTCACAACATGTCTAGAATCCGACTTTTTTCACCACTGAAACTGCAAAAACACTCAGTGTCACTCTTATTCATTCTTGTCTGGACTACTGCAACTCTCTACTGAAATATGTCACTCTAAACAAACTTTCTCCTCTCCAATCGATCCTCAATGTGGCAGAAAGAGCATTATTTCTGTCCAGCTCTTTCACTGATGCACCCAGCTTGTGGCAGTCATTACACTGGTTGTCCATCTGATATAGAGTACAATATAAACTTCTCACCCACAAAGTTCTCCTCAGTTTTACACCAACATACATCTCTTCCCTCATGTCTGTCTATCGCCCTACCTGTGCCCTCCATTCTGCAACTGATCTAAGATTAACATTCTCTATAAGCTAAATCTTGCACCTCCGCCTCCAATATTTCTCTCATCCTGTGCCAGTTTTCTAGAATGCACTACCCCAGAGGATACAATTAACATCCTGCCCCACATTTTTAAGTGTGTTTTAAAAACACATCTCTTTAGACAAGCCTATCATCTCACTTCACTAATCTAACTCGCCCCTGTTCCCTTTTCTCATTTTTCCTCAGAATCTGTTCACTTTTATTCACCTGCCTCCACATCCTCCATTCATCGAATATCACTTGGTAACTACACTTAGAAAGATACTGACTGGTATTGTGGTGCCCCTGTGACTAGGCGCCACAGGGTAGCATTACAGCTTAATAATAATGTGTTAACCTTGTAAAGTCATCAGTTCAAGGTTCACCTTATGGAGTCTGGTTTTACACCCACCTAGGACCACACCACTTAGAATAGGGGGGGCGGTAATTTAGTAGGTCCCAAAGGGGTGGGAGTGGAGCCTAGGATGGAGTAGTGGGAGGGAAATTGACAGTTAGTCAGACAGTGCTGGGAAGGCAGTCAGTGAGGACTAGCCTGACAGCAATGCTGCAGAGAGGAACCCCAACCTTCACCGGGAGAACCAGGAGGGCAACGGGCCAGGACTGGTTGGAGCCGGCTGGTCACGTTAGGGAAGCATCAGCAGTGCGGGTAGCCGAAGTAGCCAGAAGTTCATCTCTGACTGCAGATCGACAATCTGCGGGCCCAATATAAGCGGGTTGCCGTACGCACCACAAGGTACCTCGCCCCTCAGGACCACAATAGATCCAGGACCGCAGGGGTAACGGCCAGAATACTGATGTTGGGGGAGTGACTGGTCTCCTCTTAAATCCAGGAAAGGATGACCATGCCCCACCATGGGAGATCAGGGGACTGGCGGGAGAACTCTGCGAGGGTGGAAAGTAAGAAGGACAAGTTTAACCCAGAAAGCCATAGAAGGAAGGACATCTAGAGACTCCATAACAGGGAACCTGGAACTGGTGACCGACCCCCGGTAAACCGGACTTTACCGTATATCATCACCATCTGCCGGTACTCATTAAAGTGGAGTAAAGTTGAATTGGACTCTGTCATCCTTATTGTGGTGCCCGGAGGGCTCAGCATCATGAGCAGCTCAGCAGAGGGGTAAGAACTGCAGCACCAACACCTACTACTACTCCCCTCATCCACATATCCATCACTGCTGCCCTGAGGTAATAGCTCCACCTGTAGGGAGCTGTCCCACACTCTGCTGCACCCACCATCACCTCAGCGGCCGGCTTGCAGCGCCGGTACCATATTACCGGGATCCACAGGTGGCGTCACGATCCCCTGTAAATACCCCCTTCTCCCCTATCATCAACATCTACTTCAAATCATCACCAGGGCATGGAACCGGGATCCAGACCCCCCGTGACTTCCCCACAAAGCCATCAGCCCCGGTGTCCGAGTACCCCTAGCCCTGGCAGCATCAGTATCATAACCCATATCTATAATATAACGGTGAACGGCATCTGTCTGACGTCTGAATAACCACTAATGACAAGATGGCAAGAGGACACGCCCCCAGCTACTGACTGACTGCATCAGTCTCACTTTCTAAGCACAAGCTCCTCCCACTTAGCTAATCCCAACTGTCATTTGCCATGCAGTTGGTTGCCGGGCAACCTATTTACAACATCCTATATTTATACCCTTATATCACTATTAGCACTGATACACTATTACATTTCACCACCCCTAATGCATTATTAGTTATAATATCACCTATAGCAACCAGAGTGCAGCTTTCAGCATTGAAGCTGCTGAGGTAAAGTGAAAGCTGAGCTCTGATTGGTTGCAATAGACAACTAGACCCTTATCAAGTGTCGCCAATAATCTATAATATAATGGTGAAAGTGTCCTTGTGTCCAAAGCCGGGATCGAGCCATTTTTTTTTTTCTTAAAAAGGTTAGCCACTACAGAAGCAATTGAGGCCTCGTTAATGATAATTTCCTCACAGTAAGAGCGTGCTGGTTGCCTATAGCAACCAGAGTGCAGCTTTCAGCTTTGAAGCCGCTGGGGTACAGTGAAAGCTGAGCTCTGATTCGTTGCTATGAACAATGAGATCCTTATGAAGTGTAACCAATAATCTAGAATATAATGCTGAATGTGTCCTTCTGTCCAGATCCGGGATGGCCTATGGCTTATGCAGTCCTATGTTCATGATGTAGTTGAATTCTTCAATAAAATGGTGCCAGAGTCAGCGCATGCACATAACGCCAACAATGACGCCATTTTATTGTAGACTCTGTCTCTGTGAATATCAACAGTCTCCGATGATTTTCACAAAGACAGTGTCTTCAAGATAATGGCGCCAGAGATTCCGGTATGCACATGTGTGGCGCCCCTGCAGGTATGCGCCACAGAATGGTATTACACTTGAATATAAAATGTGTTTTTACTTGTAAGTTGCCAGGTTACGATTTAATGCTTATGGAGTCTATTTTTAGCACTCACCTAGGACCACACCACTTAGTGTAGGGGAAACTGACTTTATGGTAGGTTCCACAGGTGGTGGGCGGAGCTTAGGATAGAGTTAGAGTGACAGTTAGGAATTTACCTCAGACGGCGTTGGGAAGGCAGACAGTGTGGTCACGCCTGGCAGCCTGAGCTGAGTGGAGGGTACCCCAACTATATGTGGGGGCCCAGGACAGATGGCAACGGACCTAGACTGGTAGGAACCAGCTGGTCAGGTTGAGGGTTCACAGGTGGCACGGATACCGAGGCAGCCAGGAGTTCATCCCTGACTGCGAAGCCGACGAGCTGCAGGCCCAACCAGACCGGGTTGCTGACAGCACCACAAGTTACCTCACTCCTCATGCCCAAAAGACGGTCCTACACTAGTGAGGAAAGACTGAAACCCGGTGTCAGGTGGGAAACTTGTGCGTTCCTGCTGTTCCCATTTGGACCGGTAATAGTCAATTTAATCCTACTAGACACAGACTGCAGGACTGGCGGGTGAGCTCTTCCAAGGTGGGAAAGACAGAAAGATCTAGAAAGAGAATAGAAACCCTGAAAGACAGAGAAGGAACATCTAAAGACTCCTTAAGAGAAATCCTGAGTTGGTAACAACACCCTAAACCGAACTGTACCGTGTATTGTTATGCCATCAGCCGGTACCAAGTAAAGTAAAGTTAAAATGGAAACGGTTTCTGTTATTCTTCCTGCCGCAGCTCAAAGGACGTAACATCATCAACATCTACAGCAGAAGGGTAAGAACTGCACCACCATTAACATCACTGTCCTCCCTCACCGTCTCATCACCATCATAGCTGCCCTGAGGTAAAGCTCCACCTGTGGGGAGCTGTACCACACACTGCTGCCCCCTCCATCACCTCAGTGGCCGGCTGGCAGCGCCGGTACCACCTTACCGGACTCTACAGGTGGCGTCACGTTCCCCTGTAAATAACCCCCATTTACCCCCACCGTTTACCAACAACACCTGGTATAATTGTTCGCCAGGGCACGGCACCGGGGATACCGACCACCCGTGACATCCCACACAGAAGCCCCGGTGACCGAGTACCCCATGCACCCCAGCTCTGGTTGAAACAAATTGGCGTCACGAACAGGATGAGCCAGCCTGGTACCTACCAGGTGAAGTGTGCCTTAAGAACTTTATTACTGTTTAACTGTGTGGATTATAAGAACTGTGCCGAGCCGCCATTACATCGCCTCACAAAATTCAAACTGCGTCACTGCAGCAGGAGAAAGAGCGGGAAGATAAGCCCCGCCCCCTTCGCTCTGCCGAGGAGTGACGAAGGCAGTGGCGGGCTTAAAAGGGCAGAAACAACAAGGTGCCGGCCTAGGGGTGTGCCTCGGCCCCTCAGCATACTTGGGCCATTTAAGAGGCGTCAGAAAGTCTCCCCGCCCCCATTGCTCTCAATCAACCAAGGGGGCGGGTCGAGCGCCAGCCCACACCGGTTATGGACTATAAGAACTAAGCAGGATGCGGCCGGGAGCGGACTCAATATACCTGGTCAGGCTCCGGACCTGTTACCTGTAACCGGCTGTGAGGCAATGGCAGTCCCAGCTGCTGATTCCCTGGGACCGGTTTATGCACCCCTTGTGGAGCCCGGAAAGGAGGATATCACCGAGGCGGAGGACTTCATCCAGTTCCTGAAGGAGCCGGTGGTACGGAGGAGGCCGGGCCCCGCGAGCTATGGAGGGTCGCGGTACCAGCATCAGCAGCAACGGTTGGAGAGAGGAGAGTCCATCTATCTGCAGTTCCCCAGGGCCACCTGGACCGGGACCTGTATTGTGGGGATAAATAAACGCCACGCAGGTCTCAGTGGGAGGTTTGCAAACCGGGTCAGTAAGTTGAGTAATAAAGAGTTAACCCGGTATTGCACTGTTCAAAGTGTGAGCAGAATTGTTTAAAATGCATATTTTTCTGGAATTGCACTATTTCTTTTTCCTTTTCAGCACTTCATGGACAGTAACCAAAGAACTTGTTACCTGGTCCCAGTTGGGCCAGTATGGACTAGATTATAGTCAAAGTTTGATGCAACGTTATAAGCAATGCGCCTCCCTAATAGGGAAGAAAAGAAGCAATCTTATTGTTGATATCTGTTTTAAATGTTCAATGTTATATGTAAAATGCATTTTATTCCAGGTTTGGTTTGACACCCGCGGACGGGTGTGTTTCACCAAGGGGGTGTGTGGCGCCCCTGCAGGTATGCGCCACAGAATGGTATTACACTTGAATATAAAATGTGTTTTTACTTGTAAGTTGCCAGGTTACGATTTAATGCTTATGGAGTCTATTTTTAGCACTCACCTAGGACCACACCACTTAGTGTAGGGGAAACTGACTTTATGGTAGGTTCCACAGGTGGTGGGCAGAGCTTAGGATAGAGTTAGAGTGACAGTTAGGAATTTACCTCAGACGGCGTTGGGAAGGCAGACAGTGTGGTCACGCCTGGCAGCCTGAGCTGAGTGGAGGGTACCCCAACTATATGTGGGGGCCCAGGACAGATGGCAACGGACCTAGACTGGTAGGAACCAGCTGGTCAGGTTGAGGGTTCACAGGTGACACGGATACCGAGGCAGCCAGGAGTTCATCCCTGACTGCGAAGCCGACGAGCTGCAGGCCCAACCAGACCGGGTTGCTGACAGCACCACAAGTTACCTCACTCCTCATGCCCAAAAGACGGTCCTACACTAGTGAGGAAAGACTGAAACCCGGTGTCAGGTGGGAAACTTGTGCGTTCCTGCTGTTCCCATTTGGACCGGTAATAGTCAATTTAATCCTACTAGACACAGACTGCAGGACTGGCGGGTGAGCTCTTCCAAGGTGGGAAAGACAGAAAGATCTAGAAAGAGAATAGAAACCCTGAAAGACAGAGAAGGAACATCTAAAGACTCCTTAAGAGAAATCCTGAGTTGGTAACAACACCCTAAACCGAACTGTACCGTGTATTGTTATGCCATCAGCCGGTACCAAGTAAAGTAAAGTTAAAATGGAAACGGTTTCTGTTATTCTTCCTGCCGCAGCTCAAAGGACGTAACATCATCAACATCTACAGCAGAAGGGTAAGAACTGCACCACCATTAACATCACTGTCCTCCCTCACCGTCTCATCACCATCATAGCTGCCCTGAGGTAAAGCTCCACCTGTGGGGAGCTGTACCACACACTGCTGCCCCCTCCATCACCTCAGTGGCCGGCTGGCAGCGCCGGTACCACCTTACCGGACTCTACAGGTGGCGTCACGTTCCCCTGTAAATAACCCCCATTTACCCCCACCGTTTACCAACAACACCTGGTATAATTGTTCGCCAGGGCACGGCACCGGGGATACCGACCACCCGTGACATCCCACACAGAAGCCCCGGTGACCGAGTACCCCATGCACCCCAGCTCTGGTTGAAACACATGCACTAACTCCAGCACCATTTTATTGAAGAATTCAACTACAACGTGAACAAAGCACTGCGTACACACTGGCCATAGGGAGAATGGCAGCAGCCACGGTGTGAAATATGAAGACAGGGGACAAAAGCAGCCAGGGTAAGGATAAAGAAGACTCGACCCTCAAAGTCCCGACCAATATGATGACTGACAGAAAGACACAGAGTTCACACCATAAACGAGCTTCACAGAGGAGTTCCTGCACAAGAAAGACATTTTGTATTCAGGTAAAGCTGCAATAAAGTTTAAAAAGTGGCAATAAAAATGCTTGAAACCCGGGCGTAGAACGGGCTCAATAGCTGGTTTATTATGATGATGACAAGCACTTTTTACTTATTGTGTTCCCTCCATTTTATTGTACTGTAGATTATAAGCTTGAAAGCAGGACCCTCATTCCTCCTGTAATTTGTGAACTATGTACCGTATTACTTTTTATTGTCTTTATTGGTTGCACGTCCCCGTCTATGGTAATGTCAGGGCCAGCATTAAGGAGGGATACACTGGAAAACTACCCAGGGCCCCCACTCCCCTGGGAACCCCCTGTGTCTGCAGCAAGAGCTACACTGATAAAATTATTAAAACAATAAATATTCATTAAAAATACTCATATTCGTCATCATTGCACTTGTAAAAATCAGATCTATCAAAATATAAAGTAAACTGATCTGATCGGTAAATGGCATAAGTACAAAAAATCAAAACGACAAAATTATGTTTTTTGGCCTCTGAAGCAATATAATAAAATACAATAAAAGGCGATCAAAACATCACATCTTCTCAAAAAAATTATCAATAAACATATCAACTCTGACACTCCAAAAAAAATTAGTTTTTTTATCTGTTTACTGAAACATATTCAAATAATAGTTATATAAAGGACACGGACATTTAGTCCAGACTATTAGCTTTGATTTGAGGGTATCCACATTAAAATTGGATGAAGGGTTTAGAAGTTTCAGCTTTTACATGTGCCACCCTGTTTTTAAAGGGACCAAACATAATTGGACAATTGACTCAAAGGCTGTTTCTTGGGCAGGTGCGGGCAATTTCTTCATTATTTAATTCTCAATTAAGCACATAAAAGGTCTGGAGTTGATTCGAGGTGTGGCGCTTGCATTTTGAAGATTTTGCTGAGAAGTAAACATGCCATCAAAAGAGTTCTCCGTGCAGGTGAAACAAGCCATCTATCTGTGAAAATGGGAAAAATATCTGAGAAATTGCTACAACATTAGGAGTGGCAAAATCTACAGTTTGGTACATTCTAAGAAAGAAAGCGCTGATGGCCTCAACAACGCAAAAAGACATGGATGCCCACAGAACAAAAAAGTGGTGGATGATCGCACAATAATTACTATGGTGAATTACCTTCACAACAGCCAACCAAGTGAACAACACTCTGTCACACTGGGTGTAGGGAGACACCCAGCGCTGGATGATGACAGGGGAGGGGAAAGGAGTCCCTGATGCTAAGGGCAAAAAGGGGGGATGGTGACCCCTAGAACAACTAGCGCTGACACCTGGCTCCCCTAACATCCCTATACAGTTTTTGCAACTGTCGCTGCCAGGATACCTTTTCCCTGACTGTCCCTGGACTACCACTACACAGGGATCAGAGCGGGTGATCACTAGTCAGCCCGACTAGCAACTAGAGAAACACACAAGGGAAACAAACAAAGAGGGAAGAATTACACTTAGCTTGAGCAGATCCAAGCTCCAAAGCAGCAGACTCCAGGAAACACTGCTTTGAGCTAAGATGCAATCAGGAACACCTGAACAACTATCACCAGCAGTGCATCCTGGAGTCTAGGGAAATATATAGGCAGCTCAAGGTAAGGAATCTGCTGGGTCCTAGTGACCTCCAGCTTTAACTAAAAGGGGAAGGCCTCTTAAGGCCTCGTTACACGGCACAACATCGTTAACGACATCGCTGATACGTCACGGGTTTGGAGGCGTACCAGCGACCTCATTACGACCTCGTTACGTGTGACTCTGGCAAGTTGGAACGATAAATCGTTACATTGCTGATCGCAGGTTTGAAAACATGTTCTAAAACCACACGACCAACGATCAGCCAACTTGCCATATTTTTGTGTGTATGACACCGCGATAATGATGTCGTGGACGACTTCGCCCATCCACAGCAGCGAGCAGGGATCGTTAGCAGGGTTTGCGAACAATACCTGCTCACAACATCGTTGATGAGTTGTCCACGATATCTAGATGTGTGACATCTCACCAACGATGTCAAAACGATGTCTGCAATGACCGCGCGCCCACGAGATCGTTGCGGACATCGTTCCAACTTTGTGCCGTGTAATGGTACCTTTAAAGCGACAGAGACATTTTCTTAGGATTTTGACTGTTTGGCCAAACGCTGGGACCTTCTGCGAGTGGCCTCTACAGTCTCATTCGTGCCTCCTGACACACCCGTGACACACTCTCCATGTTGGAATCAATATTCAAATCTACCATAAAGAGAAGACTGCATGGAAGTGAAGACAGCTGGTTCACTGTACAATGCAAGCCACTCATAAGCCTCCAGAATATGAAGGCTGGATTGGACTTTGCTAAAAAAAAAGCATCTTTCAAAAATAGCACAGTTCTGGAAGAACATTCTTTGGAGAGATGAAACCAAGTTCAACCTCTACCAGAATGACAGAAAAAAAAAGTATTGCAAAGGCGTGGTACAGCTCAAGATCCAAAGCATAGTACATCATCTGTTACACATGGCGGAGGCAGTATGATGGCTTGGGCATGCATGACTACCAGTGGGAATGGTTCCCTAGTGTTTATTGATGATGGGACATACGACAGAAGCAGCCGGATTAATTCTGGGGTTTTTAGAGACACTGTGTACTCAAATCAAGCCAAATGCAGCCAAACTGATTGGTTGGCGTTTCATAATACAGATAGATAATGACCCAAAACATAAAGCCAAAGCAACCCAGGAAAGAAAAGAAGTGGAATATTCTTGAATGGCCAAGTCAGTCACCTGATCTCAACCCAACAGAGCCACATTTCACTTGTTAAAGACTAAACCTCAGACAGAAAGGTTACAAACAAACAGCAACTGAAAATTGCTGCAGTAAAGGCTTGGAAAGCATTAAAAAGAGGAAACAGGGTCTGGTGATGTCCATGAGTTCAGGCAGTTGGAAACAACGGATTTTCAACCAAGTATTAGAAATTAACATTTTATTTACAATCACTTAACTTGTCCTATTACTTTTGAGCCCATGAACTGAAGGGATTGAGCTTTAAAAAAATGCTCTAGTTCTTCACATTTTTATGAAATCATTTTGTTCAACTCATTGAATTAAAGCTGAAAGTCTGAACTTAAACTGCATCTGAATTGTTTGTTCAAAATCCATTGTGGCAATGCACAGAACTAGAAAAATGTTGTCCAAATATATATGGATTTAACTGTATGTAAATGTAACACAAATGGTTGAGTATGATGGTGAAATATTTGAATCACAATGGGCACTATAACGTGTATTCAGTTATCATTCTCCATAGCCAGCAAATTGCAATGCACTGTGCATGCAAACATATTTAGCATTAACTTTTTCAGTTGTTTGTGTTACAGTAGCTCTTCTGTGGGATCACACCAGATGGACTAAGATTTTATCCCTGTGAAGACCGGAGAACCTTGGACAGCTATGACCTGTTCGCCAGTTCATCAATTGTCCTTTCTTGAAGCATATTTGGTAGCTGCTAATCACTGCATACCGGTCATCCCCTACAATACTGTCATGGCTCAGTTTAGAGATTCAATACGGTGACCTGCTGTCAGTTCCTCTGTCTGCTGGGCTATTGCCTTTTCTTCACTGTCCTAATTCTGATGCTTCCTGTTGTCTTTGTCCTTCCTTTTTGGTTCCTAGGTGGTTCTAATTTCCCCATTGTGGTCTGCCTTACATCCCGGGTTTGGTTATATATGTTCACTATTTACTGCACTTCCTTGCTGACTATACCTCCAGGTGGACTTTTTTAATGTGTTCTTGTTTCCATTTCTATTCCTATTTTATTTTTCTAGATAATTATTTAAACATAAAAACAATAAAATAGCAGTGGAAATAAGACCATGAATCATTTAAGTTTAGAAAATAGATTCAAATGGAGCCTGGTGACCACGTACAGTCATGGCCAAATGTTTTGAGAATGACACCAAAATTATATTTTCACATGATCTGCTGCCCTCTGGTTTTTATTTTTGTTTGTCTGATGTTTATATCACATACAGAAATATAATTGCAATCATATTATGATACCAAAAGGTTATATTGACAGTTAGAATGAGTTAATGCAGCAAGTCAATATTTGCAGTGTTGACCCTTCTTCTTCAGGACCTCTGCAATTCTCCCTGGCATGCTCTCAATCAACTTCTGGACCAAATCCTGACTGATAGCCGTCCATTCTTGCATAATCAATGCTTGCATTTTGGCAGAATTTGTTGGTTTTTGTTTGTCCACCCGTCTCTTGATGATTGACCACAAGTTCTCAATGGGATTAAGATCTGGGGAGTTTCCTGGCCATAGACCCAAAATCTCTATGTTTTGTTCCCTGAGCCATTTAGTTATCACCTTTGCTTTATGGCAAGGTGCTCCATCATGCTGGAAAAGGCATTGTTGGGCGCCAAACTGCTCTTGGACGGTTGGGAGAAGTTGCTCTTGGAGGACATTCTGGTACCATTCTTTATTCATGGTTGTGTTTTTAGGCAAGACTGTGAGTGAGCCGATTCCCTTGGCTGAGAAGCAACCCCACACATGAATGGTTTCAGGATGCTTTACAGTTGGCATGAGACTGGTGGTAGTGCTCACCTCTTCTTCTCTGAATAAGCCGTTTTCCAGATCTCCCAAACAATCGAAAAGGGGATTCATCAGAGAAAATGACTTTACCCCAGTCCTCAGCAGTCCACTCCCTGTACCTTTTGCAGAATATCAGTCGGTTCCTGATGTTTTTTTCTGGAGAGAAGTGGCTTCTTTGCTGACCTCCTTAAAACCAGGCCTTGCTCAAACAGTCTCCACCTCACAACGCGTGCAGAAGCACTCAACAGCCTGCTGCCATTCCTGAGCAAGCTCGGCACTGCTGGTAGTCCGATCCCGCAGCTGAAACAGTTTTAAGATACGGTCCTGGCGCTTGCTGGTCTTTCTTGGGCGCCCTGGAGCCTTTTTGACAACAATGGAAGCTCTCTCCTTGAAGTTCTTGATGATACGATAGATTGTTGACTGAGGTGCAATTTTTCTAGCTGCGATACTCTTCCCTGTTAGGACATTTTTGTGCAGTGCAATGATGGCTGCACGAGTTTCTTTACAGATAACCATGGTTAACTGAAGAGAAACAATGATACCAAGCACCAGCCTCTTTTTAAAGTGTCCAGTGGTGTCATTCTTACTTAATCATGACTGATTGATCACCAGCCCTGTCCTCATCAACACCCACACCTGTGTTAATGGAACAATCACTAAAACGATGTTAGCTGCTCCTTTTAAGGCAGGACTGCAATGATGTTGAAATGTGTTTTGGGGGTTAAAGTTCATTTGGTAGGCAAATATTGACTTAGCAAGTAATTGCTGTTAAGCTGATCACTCTTTATGACATTGTGGAGTATATGCAAATTGCCATTAGAGAAACTGAAGCAGTAGACTTTGTTAAAATTAATATTTGTATCATTCTCAAACCTTTTGGCCATGATTGTATGGTAATTTGCACAACCAAATCAAAAAATATATATGCACAAATATTGGTTTATATTGAAAAACAACCCTATCCTTTGTTAGCATCTTCCTACCAACCCCTTCGTGATTTTTAGACGAAATTAAAATGTAAAGACTTTTGTGGCACCAAGTATCAAACAAGTGACTCTAGGGAAGCAAAATAACAAAAAACCTTTTTGTAATAATCAAGTGGGTAATTTTAGGTATGGAAATGTGAAATGCCTATGTTGTGGTGCTATTATATATAGCAACAAGACATTTATATCAAACACCACTAGTGAAAGTTTTAATATTCATCAGAAACTTAGTTGTAATTCCACATATGTAATATACCTGCAAGAATGTGGGTGCAAATTACAGTATGTGGGAAGAACCATACAACCACATTGCAGGTTAAACAAACACAGACACAATATAAGATAAGGTGTCCTGACTTCTGACCCACAGTGTGTCTAAGCACTTTCTATTAAATCATTAAAAAATTCCTGAAAGTCTATAATTAAGTATCATAGAACAAATTACTGACTGCCCAGATAGATATTGCAGATTAGAAAATAGAGAATCCTTTTGGATATACAAATTAGGCACACTAAAACCATGAGGGTTAAATATCTGACAACACATGCTGGCAAGGGGTAACAAATAATAAAGGGTTAAAATGCATCTAGACCAATCAGCGGTAATCGCTGATCGTGGCAGTTGCAGTGAAAAAACACAACTGCCGCTGTTACCGCATAAAGGCCGCAGTTGCAGTTCACCTATGGCAAGCCCCATGCAATATCTATGGGGCTTGCGGTAAGGGTGCTGCAAGTGCGGTTTCGGCACTGCGGTTTTTTTTGCGGCCACATCTGCGGCAAGTGCTGAAACCGCAACTATCCTGCACCTGCCGCAAACTCCATAGACATTGCATGGGGCTTGCCGCAGGTGAACCGCAAGTGTGGCAGTTATGCGGTAACTGCGGCAGTTGCGTTTTTTTCACTGCAACTGCCGCGATAGAGATTACTGCTGATGTGAAAGGGCCCTAAGCTATCCTGATTGAATGTTTTTACTTAATTCCTTCAAGACCAAAGACGTACATCTATATGTGTCCCGCCCCCTGTTGTGAGCTCACGCTGTGAGCTCGCATTCTCCCCCCCACATCTCAGCTTATCTCATCAGCTGAGATGTGCAGCTAACACCACCGATCGGATCAGTGATCCCATAAGTGGTGTTAACCCTTTGGAACGCGCAGTGACTGACAGTGCGATTCAAAGCCCCACGACTGGGATCGCGCTGTTCCCAGCCATGATTGGAGGTCCAATGATGTGATCACTGGACGTCTGCCTGTTACTTGGACAGCCCGGGGTCTTCTGATGACCCCGGAAGCTGTCTGGAGGTCACCAGCCGAAAATGATCATTTCACCTAGCTAGATAGATGCAGCAGCATGTCTCTAGAATGGAGAAGCGATCAGTGTGTGCAGCACTGAGGCTCTCTAGTGCGCCAAGTAAAATAAAAAAACTTTTTTTTTTTTTTTCTTTAAATAATGAAAAAAAACACAAAAAGTTCAAATCAACCCCATTTTACCCCATTGAATATAAAACCATTAAAAAATAAAAAATATACACATATCTGGTATTACCGCATTTATAAATGCCCGATCTATCAAAATATAATAATAATAATAATAAAGCTTTATTTATATAGCGCCAACATATTCCGCAGCGCTTTACAATGTAGGGTTAGAGTACAGAAAATACAGTAAGTAATTATAGTAGAGAACAAATAAAGTACAATAATTGGATACAAAATAATAGGCATAGAATCAATGTGGAAAAAAATACAATAAATAAAGCAAGAAATGAAGGTGACCTGCTCAAAAGAGCTTACAATCTACAACGGGATAGGGGTCGCACAAGGTGCCGGGGCTTATTGCACTGATGGTCCAGGCATCTTGAGGAGATGGGGCATAGGGCTAAGCTTACATGGATGGTCATCAGACAGTCTGTGTAGACCTTTATGGTTTGGTGGAGTTTGTAGAAGAGTAATGTCCAGAGGATAGCCCATTCACTATCTACAGTACAAAGGACCTCTATTAGGGAGTATGATAGGCCACCTTAAAAAGATGCGTTTTTAGGGATCGTCTGAAGCCATGCAAGTTATGGATAGTCCTGATTTCTTTTTGGTAAAGCATTCCAGAGGTTTGGTGCAGCTCTGGAAAAGTCTTGGAGCCGGGAGTGGGAGGATCGGATTAGTGCAGATGTCAGTCGAAGGTCATTTGAGGAACGTAGAGAGCGGGTGGGGTGATAGACAGAGATGAGGGAGGAGAGGTAGGGGGGTGCTGCTCTGTGAAGAGCTTTGTGGGTGAGAACAAGCAATTTGAATTTGATCCTGTAGTATACGGGCAGCCAGTGCAATGACTGGCACAGAGCAGAGGCATCTGAGTAACGATTGGCCAGATGGGTGATCCTGGCTGCTGCATTAAGGATGGACTGGAGAGGAGAAAGTCTGGTGAGGGGGAGGTCGCTTAATAGAGAGTTGCAATAGTCAAGGCGGGAATGGATTAGGGCCACGGTGAGGGTTTTTGTTGTTTCCAGGGTGAGAAAGGGGCGGACTCTATAGATATTCTTCAGGTGTAAGCGACAGGAGCGGACGAGAGATTGCGTGTGGGAGGAGAAGGAGAGATCGGTGTCAAACATAACACCCAGACAGCGAGCCTGCTGCCTAGGCGTTATCGTGGTGCCGCATACTGATAGAGAGATGTCAGATTTAGGGAGGTTAGTGGATGGGGGGAGCAGAAGAAGTTCAGTTTTGGAAAGGTTTAGTTTCAAATAGAGAGCGGACATGATATTGGAAACTGCAGCTAGACAGTCATTGGTGTTCTTTACTACCGCAGGGGTAAGGTCAGGGGCTGAAGTGTATAGTTGTGTGTCATCAGCATAAAGATGTTACTGAAAGCCAAATCTGCTGATGGTCTGTCCAATCGGGGCCGTGTAGAGAGAGAAGAGGAGAGGGCCAAGGACTGAACCCTGAGGGACTCCAATAGTGAGGGGAAGAGGGGAAGAAGTGGAGCCAGCAAATGATACACTGAAAGAGCGGTCAGAAAGATAGGAGGAGAGCCAGGAGAGAGCAGTGTCCTTTATGCCAATGGAGTGCAGTATAAAGAGTAGGAGCTGATGGTCGACAGTGTCAAAAGCCGCAGAGAGATCAAGGAGAATAAGCAGAGAGTGGTCACCATTACGTTTTGCTGTCAGAAGGTCATATAAAACCAATTAATCAGATCTGTGAACTACTGTATGTAATGGACAAAAGAAGTCGAAACACCAAAATTACATTTTTTTTGGTCGCCGCAACATTGCAATAAAATGCAATAAGGGGCGATCAAAACATCGCATCTACCCAAAAATGGTATCATTAGAAACATCAGCTCAAGACGCAAAAAATACATCATCACACAGCCTCAGATCCCACAAAAATGAGGACGCTACGGGTCATGGAAAGTGGCAAAAAAGTGTAATTCTTTTTCTTTAAAAACGTCAGAATTTTTTTCACCACTTAGATAACAGTAAAAGTAACATGTTTGTAATCTACGAACCCGTACTGACATGAGGCATCATATCTACACATCAGTAGTTTAAACATAACATTAGCAAAAGATAAGACCTCATATGTCTATATTGACGAAAAAATAAAAAAGTTATGACTCTGGTAAGAAGGGGGGTAAAAAACAAATATTGGAAAGGGGTGAAGGGGTTAGCACATGTTTCCTATTTTTGGATAATTATTGAGTTTTTAAAATGTATAAATGTATCTTATTTGTATTTTAATATTGCACCTGAGCAAGGGGGTAATCCTCCCCCAAAATGCGCAGTGTTTTATTTTTTTACATAAAAACTTTTATTATCTTTGAAATCATTTGAAGTCTGTGGCACATATTAAACCGTTAATTGTTTTTGATATTTATACTATTTATCTCCCCTTTCACTGCATAGAGGTTAGCGGTGGTGCAGCCACGGTTCTTAGATTTTAATTTCCCACTATCCATTGTGCGGATCCAGTTGGGAACTATTAGATGAGATCTGGTGGGTCATCTCCTCCTGACAGATCCCACTATTCAGCTCCCAGACGTGGAAATCACACACACACGGATGCAGACAGCCGGAGGAGACGACCCCTACATACTCTGTTACCTGTGTTGTGTAGGCTTGCACAACCTAAATAGGTGAGTGGATCCAGCGATTATAGGAATTGTTTCCAGTATTATACCCATTCACACAGGAGTGCTTCTTTGTCCACGTTTTCTTTTGCTTACAGTTTGCTAGTGTTAATACTAGTAATACTTCAATACATGGAAATAAAAATGCACAACCATATGAGAGCATTAAAAGAGATTGGATTATTATGTCCTACTATGCAATTGAAGATAAAGTATATCAGATAGCACAGACTTCAACAGTAAATGGTATATGCACATATGTTTATCTATGTAGGGAAGTACTAAATTCCACAACATTCACTCCTACATGCTATGTAGAGGGCAAATTGTTCCTTTTTCCCAAGGCTGTAGCACTCATCAATGATTCCCAATATACATAAATTAGTAAATATTGGCAACACTTTATAAAGATACTGTGATCCGCCGGTTATGTCCTCTCCCCCACCCTAATGCACGTTTCATGTGGTTTCTTACCCTGGATAGTATAGATCTGTCTAGTTCATACGTTTTGGGTGAACTGCAGTAACGCCAAAAATTTCAGACTGCAATTACCTGGGGACTGCCCGGGAGGTTTCCTTCAGTGAAGTCCAGATCATTCTTTATTGCATAAAAGGTAAATATGTGACACCCCTGCAGGGATTGCCACAGGACCCACCGGAGCAGGGCAGGATGTACACCTTGGCACACACAGCACACAACACTTTCCACCCCAGGGCTGAAGGGGGAGCTCCACTTGCTGCCTTAAGTAAGATTCCCTATAAAATCCAGGTCTGGGGGGAAGAGCCAGTTCAGTCAAGGAGTGACAGTTGAGGAATCAAGAAGGAGGAAGAGCTGGTTGCTCGGAACAAGTCAGGCCCAGAAACAGAAAAGACTGACACCGGAGCTGTGTAATACCCTAGAAAGGGACGGAGGCAAGTGGAAAGTTAGAAAATTCTAGAAAGAGGGGAACAGAAATAATTGCCCTTCAGCCCACCCGGACACCGGAGTCCGAAGCTGCTGTTGATCCAGTCATAAAAGAGAAAGCCCGGACAGACCGGAGGGTTTTATCCCCCTGGAGCTCAGGAAACAGAGACCCCAAACCTGACCAAACATAGGATCAGGGACCCAAGGAAAGGAGTAGGGATCCCCACAGAAAAGGTCCTCATCATCAGTTGTGGAGTATCATCCTGAGAGAGAGAGAAAATGGCAGGTTCAGCTTGAGGCAGAACTTTCCCAAATCACCACACACGCAAATAAAGGAGGCTTCATAACTTTCAAAGGTGGATGTCCCAAACTGCACCGGCCACCTGGTTACCCTCCTGGACCGTACCTGCAACCCGCCATCAGTAAAAAAGGTACTGAAACAGAGACTATTGTGTGTGTGTGCCTGATTCACTGCCGCCTGGAGAACTTAAACAGAGCCAAGGACTACTACTCCCTTCATTCACGCCACCTCCCTGAGGAAAAGCTCCGCCTGTGGGGAGCTGTATCACCCAAAGCTTCATCACCATCACCTCAGCGGCCGGCTGCAGCGCTGGTAACTACATTACCAGGTACCACAGGTGGCATCACGTATAATAATCCCCCATCCCAGCCGTGATCCCCACTGAGGTAACAACCTGTCCCGGTATCCGAGTACCCCCCCACCCTGTCAACCGACTCAAATACTTTGGCAATAGTTTAATCAAATTGGGGCTTGGAGCCCTTTCCCAATTGAAGTGCAACAACATCTACCATATCTCTAGTGAGGTGCAAAACAAAATTCTGAAGGAAAAATGAATGTTACTTTTCAGCACCTCTAATAACTACCTGTGTGACACGTGACAAACAGGAAAGGTCTACAGGAATTTACCAAGTATGAAGTTGGATATGCATCAATTGTAATTCTATATATCCAAGGAAAATGGCTATAAATATTCCCCAGGAGCTGTTAGTTTGTTGTAAATATAAATCTTTTATTTATTTTATTTAACGGTCTTCAGCTGAATCTCGAGACATGGCAACTTGATGGATGAATGCTCTGTAGAAAGATCAATCTTGCGCATCCTTGATAGGTCCACCAGGCTCTTCTCCAAGTCTAGATCACCAGGGTTTACTGGAAGCCTAGATAGGTCCACAGGGGTCTTCACAGCTGTTATCTTGATTGTATCAAGCCATCGGGTTGCTGGTGTTCCTCTTTGCCTTGTTCCTTCTATTCTTCCTATCATGATGTCCTTCTCCAGTGATTGCTCTCTTCGTAGCTTGGTGATTGTTGCTTCGAGTGACATATTTGGCTTGATTTGTTCCATTATTGATGTGTTTGCTCTTCTTGCCATCCATGGTATTGATAACATCCTCCTCCAGCACCACATTTTGAAGCTGTTGATTCTTCAGTACCTTTCTTTATGTAAACATGGATCCTTTAATTGTACATGCAATACATTTTGATCATCACTGGGATCTTAATCAGGCAAATTCTAAAGAAGATCCCGGTGAAGATTGAAATATCTTGCATGTATTATGTACAATAACCCATATTCTTACTGTTAGCCAAGTTGTGACTGCTTTGATAGGCTAATCATCAATCTAAAAAATGACTAAGGATTAGGAATTGCATGTTTATCGGTCTATCTGTTATGGTAGTAATTCATGTATTATACATATATCATGCAAAGGTGTGTGAGCTGTAGTGTAAGGGCAAGACGCATTAAATACATGGGAAGAAACAAAAGCAAAAAGTGGCCAAAAGTCAACAATTATAAAAAAAATCTATATATAACTTTATTAGAGACCTGTCTATGGTAAAGGGATAGTATACACACATTAAAAAGGGTGCACATTCCACAGGAGAGATATCTCATCATAATGTACATATGTCTCAGGGACTAACGCATATAGTACTTTCAGAGTGACTCTTTAAACAATATATTAGCCTGGTATCTATGAATATTTGGGTGGTATGCTATACAGTGTATCAGCATATGCAGGGCCGGACTGGGACCAAAAAGCAGCCCTGGAAAACAAGCCCCAGCAGCCCACATACTATATCACCCATCAGCCCCGATCAGTGAAGTTTGCTTTTACGTTGTCGTGGCCTCATCACTTTCTTAGGGCCCTTTCACATCAGCGTTTTTTGAAATTTGCGGCAGATGCGGTGAAAAAAACGCATCTGCCGCATAACCGCTGCACTTGCGGCGCGGTTGCGGTAATCCCCATAGAAAGTATAGGGGGACTTGCGGCAGGTGCGGCAAGTGCGGTTTTGCACTTGCGGCAGGTGCGGCCGCGAAAAAAACCGCGGCTGACCGTGTTTTTTTCGCGGCCACACCTGCCGCAAGTGCAAAACTGCACTTGCCGCACCTGCCGCAAGTCCCCCTATACTTTCTATGGGGATTACCGCAACCGCGCCGCAAGTGCAGCGGTTTTGCGGCAATTGCGGCAGATGCGTTTTTTTCACCGCATCTGCCGCAAATTTAAAAAAACGCTGATGTGAAAGGGCCCTTAAAGGAGTTATCTGAAGAGCCACATGTGAATGGTGCAGCAAAGGGAAATGAACCGCAGCTCCATTCACATGGTGATCTACAAAGCCACATTTCTCGGGATTGTGGGGTCCCAGCGGTCAAATCCAGAGCGAAGGAAAGTCATCACCTGTATAGAAGAGACGTGATGACTTCATATTGGGGATAATTAATTTAAACACCATTTAAATGCTGAAAATCACAAAGTCCAATACTGCCTCTCTGACAACAGGACAGGAGAAGTGGTACTGTGCAGAGTATATATACAGAATAATACAGATACTGAGGATTACACCCAGTATACAGGACAGGAGAAGTGGCACTCTGCAGTGTATATATACAGAATATTACAGATACTGAGCATTGCACCCAGTATACAGAACTGGAGAAGTGGTACTGTGCAGTGTTCACCACACACATCCAGATGTACACACATACAGTATGGGCCTTTGCATATCTGCGTTTTGCATTAAATGAAGCCAAACACAGCCAAAACGCAGATGTGCACTGGGCACATATATATATATATATATATATATATATATATATATATATATATATGTGTGTGTATGTATGTATGTATGTATGTGTATATATATATATATATATATATATGCACATACATTCATATGACATACACATCCATATGTGCACACATACATTATATATACGCACACATCCGTATGTACACACAGAGTATGTGTGTATATACAGACACATCCATTTGTACATACATATACATTATCTATTATATAATCACGAATGCAGCGAGTGCCCCTTTTGAGACCGCACTCGCTGCGAGTCAGCGTGGTCATGTGGATACGAAAAATGCATTGGCCGCGCAGCGGCCAATGCGAGCAGTTGTAAGGCGACTCGCTATGCCCGCGCAGCGGGCATGGCGAGTCGCCTTAGCACCGCGAAGCATTGGCCGCGAAGCGGCCATTGCGAGCAGTTCTAAGGCGACTCGCTATGCCCGCGCAGCGGGCATGGCGAGTCGCCTTAGCAGCGCGAAGCATTGGCCGCGAAGCGGCCATTGCGAGTCAGAGACTCGCTCGGCTAGAATCCCGATGCATTGTGCATCGGGCACCCATCTAGTATATATATATTTATATATATACCATACATATACACATCCATATACACACACACATCCATATGCACACACACAGACACATGCATACACACAGACACATGTACTGTACACACAGACAGACACATGTACTGTACACACAGACAGACACATGTCCTGTACACACAGACAGACACATGTACTGTACACACACACACATGTACTGTACACACACACATGTACTGTACACACACAGACACATGTACTGTACACACACAGACACATGTACTGTACACACACAGACACATGTACTGTACACACACAGACACATGTACTGTACACACACACACACACAGACACATGTATTGTACACACACACACAGACACATGTACTGTACACACACACATGTACTGTACACACACACACAGACACATGTACTGTACACACACACACAGACACATGTACTGTACACACACAGACACATGTACTGTACACACACACACACACACAGACACATGTACTGTACACACACACAGACACATGTACTGTACACACACAGACACATGTACTGTACACACACAGACACATGTACTGTACACACACAGACACATGTACTGTACACACACACACACACACACATGTACTGTACACACACACACACAGACACATGTACTGTACACACACACACACAGACACATGTACTGTACACACACACACACACACATGTACTGTACACACACAGACACATGTACTGTACACACACAGACACAGACACATGTACTGTACACACACAGACACATGTACTGTACACACACACACAGACACATGTACTGTACACACACACACAGACACATGTACTGTACACACACACACACAGACACATGTACTGTACACACACACACATGTACTGTACACACACAGACACATGTACTGTACACACACAGACACATGTACTGTACACACACACACAGACACATGTACTGTACACACACACATGTACTGTACACACACACACAGACACATGTACTGTACACACACACACACACACACAGACACATGTACTGTACACACACACACACAGACACATGTACTGTACACACACACACACACACACACACACACACACAGATACATGGAGGGATATACATGGTCTTACAGTGCTGCTCTGCTGCCTGAGTCACAATTACCATCCAGGACAGGACTCTGCTCTCCGGTCCGTCGCTCTGTCTGTGGGATTGCTGGAAGTTGCTGACAGGTCACAGATCTGGGGGGGGAGGGAGGGCAGAGAAAGTTTAAACTGGCAGCCACCAGACAGCATCCAGACATCTCACTGCAGAAACCTCCAGGCCGGAGGCATAATACTCCTTCTTACCGCCCAGGATGAAGGAGCTCAGCAGACGCAGGAGATGAAGCTGGAGGACGTGCCCGGTACCAGCAGACAGTGCAGGTAGTGCATGGCCCCTGGTCAGCAGCGTGTACAGTAGCTTCAGGGAGGCGTCCATCAGCTGGAGCCGCAGAGGAGTGGAGGAGTATCCTCCAAGAAGCAGCTGCAGGAACACAGCCGGAAGCTCCCCGCCACCGGAAACGCGGCTGCGGCTACTGTGCAGCTCCCTGGCTGTGCCCGGCCGGCGGCCGCAGAAGGACAGAAAGGGGCCGCAGGCGACCTCTTAAAGGTAAAGAGCGGCCGCAACGGCCCAATTCCCATTCAGCCCACCGGGAAAACTCCCGGTATGCCCTATGGCCAGTCCGGGCCTGAGCATATGTAATATTAATGAATATTAGTAACAATCATTAGAGCACAATATCTGGAAATGTATAAGGACAAATAAAAAAGCTCCCATGGGAATGGTGTCCACCCCAATGCACGTTTCGACACTCAGCCTTCAAACCTGTAAAGCAGTGTTTTGCAAGAAAGCAGCCATACCACTTTTTTATTTATATTTATAAACTTATAAATTCTAGTAATCATGAATATTTGAGCAAAATAATGATTTTAACATTAATTTTAACATTATTTGATTTTCACATTAATTTTTCCTTCAGAATCTTGTTTTGCACCTCACTAGAGATATGGTAGATGCTTCAATTGGAAGAGGGTCCAAGCCCCAATTTGATTAAACTATTGCCAAAGTATCATTATCATTATTACCTATGCTGAACCAAATATTAGAAGAACATTACTCTGGCTTTTACCTTACACATATCATTGTTAGTCACCTAATCTTTTTTTCTTGGTGGATATATTAATTTCCATTACCCATGAGCCAATGTTTCACTTTCTTAATCAGTAACAACAAACCACATTTACTTTGGGTAAGGTGTCCCCGAAACGTCTGCCCCCTCATATATAACCCTCAGTTAAGGCTGGAAAAATAAAAACATCAATCTTGATCTAAAAACATATAAACAGGACGTTTTTTTTCCCCTGCTAACATTGAGTACCGATATCGCAAAGGATAAAGTAATCTTTAGCTAACATTGCAAAATCAAAGATATGCTTAGAACTTTCGGAATGTCATTACAGATAAGATATCACAGATTACATGTCAATTATTTGACAATTTTTTCTGCCTGCTATATTGCTCTAGTTTTATTGTATACCATTGGTAGTTTTTTGGCATCAGTGTAAAACACAAACAATTATCGTTGTTTCTGTTCCCTTTCAGTTGCTCGGCAGAGTTGATCCTACTAAAAACTTCCGTAGGAAACGTTTTCTCCGTAACAGACCCCCTGAGCTCTCTAGCTATGAGCCAAAAGGCTGAAACTCAGCCTAATCACTGAGAGAACTGTGCAGCTATTTAAGAGCTGCACAGTCCTTCCTACCTCCCTGCACTCATCTATGTGACCCCAGCAAGGAGCAGGATGGTAAATGACACAACCAGTGTACACATTCCTGCTATAAAGGTGAGACTAAGAGCAAAGGATGAAAGAGGGAAACATTGGGAGCAGTCTGTGAGAGAGGCAGGGGATGGAGAGTGGTTTAAGATAGAAGAGGATATGAAGAGTAGCCAGAGAGAGGAGATGGAGAGCAGTCAGAGGGGGATATGAAGAGCAGTCAGAGAGAGGGGGATATGAAGAACAGTCAGAGAGAGAGGGGGATATGAAGAACAGTCAGAGACAGGGGGATATGAAGAACAGTCAGAGAGAGGGGGATATGAAGAGCAGTCAGAGAAAGTGGGATATGAAGAACAGTCAGAGAGAGAGGGGGATATGAAGAGCAGTCAGAGAGAGGAGATGGAGAGCAGTCAAAGGGGAATATGAAGAGCAGTCTGAGAGAAAGGAGGATATGAACAAGAGTCTGGAAGAGAGGGGGATATGAAGAGCAGTCAGAGAGAGGGGGATATGAAGAGCAGTCAGAGAGAGGAGATGGAGAGCAGTCAGAGAGAGGGGGATATGAAGAGCAGTCAGAGAGAGGAGATGGAGAGCAGTCAGAGAGAGGGGGATATGAAGAGCAGTCAGAGAGAGGGGGATATGAAGAGCAGTCAGAGAGAGGGGGATATGAAGAGCAGTCAGAGAGAGGGGGATATGAAGAGCAGTCAGAGAGAGGGGGATATGAAGAGCAGTCAGAGAGAGAGTGGGATATGAAGAGCAGTCAGAGAGAGAGGGGGATATGAAGAGCAGTCAGAGAGAGGAGATGGAGAGCAGTCAAAGGGGAATATGAAGAGCAGTCTGAGAGAAAGGAGGATATGAACAAGAGTCTGGAAGAGAGGGGATATGAAGAGCAGTCAGGGAGAGGGGGATATGAAGAGCAGTCAGAGAGAGGGGAATATGAAGAACAGTCAGAGAGAGGGGGATATGAAGAGCAGTCAGAGAGAAAGGAATATGAAGAACAGTCAGAGAGAGGGGAATATGAAGAGCAGAGAGCGGGGGATATAAAGAACAGTCAGAGAGAGGGGGATATGAAGAACAGTCAGAGAGAGAGGGGGATATGAAGAACAGTCAGAGAGAGAGGGGGATATGAAGAGCAGTCAGAGAGAGGGGGATATGAGAAGCAGTCAGACAAAGGGGATATGAAGAACAGTCAGAGAGAGAGGGATATGAAGAGCAGTCAGAGAAAGAGGGGGATATGAAGAGCAGTCAGAGAGAGAGGGGGATATGAAGAACAGTCAGAGAGAGAGGGGGATATGAAGAGCAGTCTGGAAAAGAGGTGATGTGAAGAGCAGTCAGAGAGAGGGGGATATGAAGAGCAGTCAGAGAGAGGGGGATATGAAGAGCAGTCAGAGAGAGGGGGATATGAAGAACAGTCAGAGAGAGGGGGATATGAAGAACAGTCAGAGAGAGAGGGGGATATGAAGAGCAGTCTGGAAAAGAGGTGATGTGAAGAGCAGTCAGAGAGAGGGGGGATATGAAGAGCAGTCAGAGAGAGGGGGATATGAAGAGCAGTCAGAGAGAGGGGATAGGAAGAACAGTCAGAGAGAGGGGGATATGAAGAACAGTCAGAGAGAGAGGGGGATATGAAGAGCAGTCTGGAAAAGAGGTGATGTGAAGAGCAGTCAGAGAGAGGGGGGATATGAAGAGCAGTCAGAGAGAGGGGGATATGAAGAGCAGTCAGAGAGAGGGGGATAACAAAAGCAGTCTGGAAAAGAGGTGATATGAAGAGCAGTCAGAGAGAGGAGGATATATGAGGAGCAGTCAGAAAGAGGGGGATATGAAGAGCAGTCAGAGAGAGGGGGATATATGAGGAGCAGTCAGAGAGAGGGGGATATGAAGAGCAGTCAGAGAGAGGGGGAAATGAAAAGCAGTCTGGAAAAGAGGTGATGTGAAGAGCAGTCAGAGGAGGGGGATATGAAGAGCAGTCTGCGAGAGGGGGATAAGAAAAGCAGTCGGGAAAAGAGGTGATATGAAGAGCAGTCCGAGAAAGAAAGGGATACGAATAGCAGTCTGGAAGAGAGGGGGATATGAAGAGCAGCCAGAGAGAGGAGATGGAGAGCAGTCAAAGAGGGGAATATGAAGAGCAGTCTGGAAGAGATGGGGATATGAAGAGCAGTCTGGAAGAGATGAGGATATGAAGAGCAGTCAGGAAGAGAGGGGGATATAATGAGCAGTCAGAGAGAGGGAGATATGAAGAGCAGTCAGAGAGAGGGGTATATGAAAAGCAGTCTGAGAGAGAGAAGGATATGAAGAGCAGTCTTATAGAGAAGAGGGTATGAAAAGCAGTCTGAGCAAGAGGGGGATATGAAGAGTAGTCTGTGAGAGGGGGATATGAAGAGCAGTCTGGAAAAGAGAGGGATATGAATAGCAGTCAGAGAGTGGAGGATATGAAGAGCAGTCTGAGAGAGAGGGGGATATGAACAGCAGTCTAGAAGAGAGGGGGATATAAAGAGCAGTCTGGAAAAGAGGTGATATGAGTATCAGTCAGAGAGAGAGGGATATGAAGAGCAGTCAGAGAGAGGGGGATATGAAGAGCAGTCAGAGAGAGGGGGATATGAAGAGCAGTCAGAGAGAGGGGAATATGAATAGCAGTCAGAGAGTGGAGGATATGAAGAGCTGTCTGAGAGAAAGGGGGATATGAAGAGCAGTCTGAGAGAGAGGGGGATATGAACAGCAGTCTAGAAGAGAGGGGGATATAAAGAGCAGTCTGGAAAAGAGGTGATATGAGTATCAGTCAGAGAGAGAGGGATATGAAGAGGAATCTGAGAGAGAGGAGGATATGAAGAGCAGTCCGAGAGAGGGGGATATGAAGAGCAGTCCGAGAGAGAGAGAGAGGGGGATATAAAGATCAGTCTGTGGGAGGCAGTGTAGAGAACACTCTGTGTGAGGGAGTTTTGAGAGCAGTCTGCGAAAGAGGGAGTCATGAAGAACAGTTTGTAACGGGGCGGGAAGATTGGGGTCCAAACAGTTTGTGATAAAGGGTGGCATGCAGAGCAGCTTTGAAATTTCTGTCCATGTTAGTCTCAGACTTCCTCCTACAAGGACAAAACTTGAGTCTTGAGAGGTAGGTATCTCTCTGACTACAGATATGATAAATCATCCTGACTCTGCTCTAGTCCAATGGGATTCTGATGTTAAACTGGTTGGTAGTGAATGAGACAAATGTGAAGAACCCTACTTGGGCACTACTGTATGTAGTATGTAGGGATACAGAGCAATATAAATAATGAAAAGGCCACAGTGGTACCGTCATATTTGGACCCCAGCAGACCTGATATCCATGGCCTCCTGTGTTAACGGGCGATCAATAGGGGTCTGAAACGCTGTGTTAGTGTTGCCATAGAGTAATATGGGTGACGGGATCCGAAGGACATGCAAATGTAGGCACAAAATTGCCTGTGTTTGAAATCTCGCGCTATTTTGTAGCAGACATCTGATTGCCGTTTGTCACGTTCAGCTGTCCGCTACAAACAGCGCGAGACTTCAAACACGGGCACTTTTGTGCCTACATTTGCATGTGCTTCGGATCCCGTCACCCATATTAATCTATGGCAACACTAACACAGAGTTACACTATGGTAAAGCTGCGGTAATGCTGCTCCACGCCGGATCCATCCTCACAAACACCCGACGCAAATGTGGCCCTAGCCTCATATATAATCTGCTAAAAGACACTAACACATTTATTGCCTCCATATTCTACCCTAGTACATTAAAATTAGTGCTAATGACCTCTCCCTTAAACACCGCCAGTGAAGTTTTAATTACAGGAGAAATGTTTTTCCTACTTTCAGTTGTCTAAACCTGAGGCGTGGCTTAAAGCGTAAATGCCATTTCAATGAAGACAAAAAAAAAACAATACTGCACTGATTGTTAATGGTGGGTCACATAACAGCTAAGATAATGTTTTTTTGTGCCATATGACTTATTTTCTCACATTTTTTTGTACTCTTTTAAAAACTGCATTTCATGGCTGTGTGGACAAGGTCAGAGTCTGCCAGCACCGTGTATTTCCACAGTTTCTGAAAGCAGGCTGATAGCGAGCAGTGTGATGTGCCAGCAGAGAAGGGGTTAACAGAAATCGTGGCTGAGTTGTGTGGAGCCAGATGACAGATCAGAAGCTTGTGCCAAGGAAAGAGGAGTTTGCAGTGATACTGACATGCTCACATTGCTTAGCAACTGTGCTGTAGCCTGAAGTAATCTGATACATTGTCACCTCATCAGCTGCAGTTAGGAGCTCACACACTGTGTAGGCCTCGCCCCGTTTCCATTATATAGTTACATTCCTGTATTCAGTGTGAAGATGGATCTGACTGATAATGAACATATGTCTGCTTCAGACAGTCTAGTGGGGGCTCCATGTGGAAGGATTATGAATGATTTTCAACCAGAATTCTCTAATGAAATACATTTGAAAGTTTATTAAAATCACTTGCTCTACTTATTATTATTATTATTATTATTATTAAATAAAAATTTAAACAGCAGTTAAACTTTAAAGTACGAATGTGCGGCAACAGCAGGTGGGGGGCAGAGTGTTAAAGGGTCCCACTGAGACTGTTTTGCTTAGAGCCCACAAATCCTGGAGCCGGCCCAGTCTGTGGCCAAAGGCCAGTTCTTCATGGTCTGGTTCACACTGTCTCTGGCTCAATGTGCAAAGTCAGTAAGAAGCAGTCCACAAACAACAGTATAAAGCAGGTCTTTAGTCTAGAGGATATCTTTCTGCCTAGCCCTGTAATTAGCCTACTTCACCACTGTCCACATGGTTAACTTTGTTTTCAGAGCTTAAGGTTGCCCACTGGTACCTCCATTCTCCTCCTTCAGCTCACACTGCAGCCTGTGCCCGGTCCCCTCCAACCAGGGGCGTAATTACAATAGGTGCAGGGGTTGCGATCGCACCTGGGCCCTGCAACCTAGGGGGCCCCAGAAGTCCCTTTGGCCTATAGAAAAAGACTAATACTATTAAAGATTTGCAATAATTGGGGGCCCCATTGGAGCTTTCGCATCGGCGCCCTTGAGCCTGAAGTTACGCAACTGCCTCCAACTCCCTCCTGCACTGCACTTCTGCTTAGATTCACTTTCTTTCACTTTCTTCTTCTGAAAGCAGGAAATGTCTGACCCTATATCTCCTTCACTGGGGGACGGCTTCCTAGTTAACTCCCTCAATCCTCCCTGAGCCCAGACTCTAATACGCTTAATGATCCTGGCACTGGTGACATCTAGCGGTGGCTGTGCACACTGCATCCTTTTCCAGGCAATTGAACACACTATTACATATATATATATATATATATATATATATATACAGACTACGTGGGGAGTCCCTACAGGTTGTATTGTTGTAGTGATCACTGGAGCATTGCAAAGTGTGAGAGTACCCCCATTCTGACACGATCAGCGATCTCACAGCGGGGGCCTGGTCATTGCTGCGTGTCACACTGAGCGAGATCACCAGCACCAGTCGTGGGTACTTCCGCTGCGAGCAGCCGGGAGATGAGGTCTACCGGCTGTGTCGCCGCTGACCTCTGTGCGGCAGGAGATGACCCGTGGCTACCATCGGGAGATCAGCAGCGAGCGCCACTCATCTCCCGACGGTAGCGGTGGTGTGGTTCAAATCTCGCGCCAATTTGTGGCCGGATTGCACCTGTTGCTGATTGGTCGCACCTGGCCGGGCGCGACCAATCAGTAACGCGGGATTTCCGTAACAGACAGACAGAATTAGACGATTATATAGTAGATATACATTACACATAATAGATATGTAAATACTAGGACACCTTCAGGGATAGGAACTTCCTGGCATCGACCACCTACTTACACAGAATCCAAAGATATTAACATACTGCGCAGGGGCAGGCAACTATACTGCTCTTATAGCCTGTGAGTGGATGTGGCCTGGTTTATATAGCAGATACCTGCTGGTAATAGCGGTGATTAAAGCAGTCTGTGGTTAGCAGTTTAAAGAGAACCTATCACCAGGTGAAAAGTGCTCAGTTTTGCTCGTATTTTATTCCCACTTCTTCCTTGGGAATTCAATTTTTATTTATTTTATTTAGATATTTAAATCTTCCATACGGTTCCAGAGATATGGACAGTTTTATTTGGTGATACTTTTTATGGTTTTATGTTGTAGTTGGATTATGGATTGGGTTGAATGGTGGTTGTGAAAATTTGCTGGATTGTCACTCCTGTCTATGGAGGGTGGACAAACATTCATGATCAGCTCCATTATACAGTGATTGTTTGCGCTAAGAACCATCCTGGATGGCTTAACGGCAAAATAAGAAAAGTGATGGTCCCTTAATCTGGTTCAGTAGGCTACACAATCATGGGATGGACTGCTGACTTGACAGCTGTTCAGAAGGCAGTCATTGACACACTTCACAAGGAGTTTAAACAACAAAAGGTCAATGTCAAATCAAGGTCCCAGAGTCTGGAGGAGGAAGAGTGGAGAGGCCACAATCCAAGCTGCTTGAGCTCTAGTGTGAAGTTTCCACAATCAATAATGGTTTGGGGAGCCATGTCATCTGCTGGTGTAGGTCTATTGTGTTTTATCAAGACCAAAGTCAGCACTGCCGTCTACTAGGACATTTCAGAGAACTTCATTCTTCCCTCTGACAACAAGCTTTTTAGACATGGAGATTTCATTTTTCAGCAGGATTTGGCACCTGTCCACACTGATAAAAATACCAATACCTGGTTTACTAACCACATTATCACTGTGCTTGATTGGCAGAAAACTTGCTCAACCTAAACCCCTTAGAGAATCTATGGGGTATTGTCAAGAGGAAGATGAGAGACACCAGACCCAACAATGCAGACGAGCTGAAGGCTGCAATCAAAGCATCCTGGGCTTCCATAACACTTCAGCAACCACAGGCTGATCACCTCTATGCCACGCTGCATTGATGCAGTAATTCATGCAAAAGGAACACCAGCCAAGTATTTAGTGCATTTACTGTACAGACTTTTCAGTAGGCCAACATTTATGAGTTAAAAATCATTTTTTCAGTTGGTCTTATATAATATTCTAACTTTCTGAGATAATGACTTTTGGGTTTTCATGGCTATAAGCCATAATCATCAACATTAACAGAAATAAACACTTGAAATAGATCATTCTGTGTGTAACGACTCTATAATATTTGTGTTTCACTTTTTGTATTGAATTACTGAAATCAATTAGGTATCTTTTTGATGATATTCTAATTTATTGAGATGCTCCTGTATGTTTGAAGGAATTTTTCAGTTTCTTTTAAAAATATCTTCAAGCAAGATACCGTATATACTCGTGTATAAGCCGAGTTTTTCAGCCCAAAAATTGGGCTGAAAAGTCCCCCCCTCGGCTTATACACGAGTCACTATACGGGGTGAGTGGGGTGGGGGCTCTGTCCGGGTGCTGGGGAGGCAGGAGGAGGCGGGGGGAGGCTGCTGTATGAGCGGCCCCGTCACGTGGGGCCGCTCATTACATATGCACTGCATCCCCCTGTCAATCAGCGCCAGGGGGAGCAGTGCATATAGGTAGATAATGCCCCACATTAATGCTGGCACACGTCCCCCCTGTTGTAAGGCCCCCCTGCTGAATACTTACCATCCCTGGTCTTCAGCAGCACCCCGTCGCCGGTCCTCTGTGCTCCGGTCTTCCGCGATCCCGTCCTCTGTGCTCCGTTCCCCGGCTGTATCATGTGACCAGCCGCGTCGCAGACACGATGACGTCATTGCTTCTGCGACGCGCGGGGAACCCGGATGCAGCCGTGGAGCACAGAGGACGGGATCGCGGAGGACCGGAGCACAGAGGATGGGATCGCGGAGGACCGGAGCACAGAGGACCGGCGCCGGGGTGCTGCTGAAGACCAGGGATGGTAAGTAATCAGCAGGGGGGGGGCCTTACAACAGGAGGGGACGTGTGCCAGCATTTGTGTGGGGCTGCTGTATATAGGGGCTGCAATACCACTGGGGCTGCAATACCACTGGGGCTGCTGTATACTGGGGCTGCAATACCACTGGGGCTGCTGTATATAGGGGCTGTATACACCACTGGGGCTGCAATACCACTGGGGCTGCTGTATATAGGGGCTGTATACACCACTGGGGCTGCAATACCACTGGGGCTGCTGTATATAGGGGCTGTATACACCACTGGGGCTGCAATACCACTGGGGCTGCTGTATATAGGGGCTGTATACACCACTGGGGCTGCAATACCACTGGGGCTGCTGTATATAGGGAGTGCAATACCACTAGGGCTGCTGTATATACCACTGGGGGCTGCTGTATATACCACTGGGGGCTGCTGTATATCATACTGCTGGGGCCTGTATACCACTGCTGGGGGCTGTATACCTGTGCTGGGGTCCACCCTCGGCTTATACGCGAGTCAATAGATTTTCCCAGGTTTTGGGGGCAATAGTAGGGGGGTCGGCTTATACACGGGTCGGCTTATACACGAGTATATACGGTACATTAATGTGAACATTAAAATATAAGATAATAAAGTTCACCAGTAGCATTATTGGAATAAGGGTCCCGTCACACTTGGCGACGTTCCAGCGATCCCGACAACGATACGACCTGGTAAGGATCGCTGGAACGTCGCTATGTGGTCACTGGTGAGATGTCAAACAGTCAGATCTACTCAACGACGCAGCAATGATACGGCGACCTGTATAATAACCTCGGCAGTCGTTGGGACCCTGTCACCCAGCAGCTAGTCTGACGACTTAGACCTACGTGGCTGAGTTCTGAGTCACCAACGATGTTGTTGTTAAGGCATCAAACACACCGATGCATACTGCCCAGCGGGAACCTGACGATCTAAAAATGGTCCAGGACATTCAGACACGATCGGCGATGTCACAGCGTGAGCCCGGTCACTGCTACATGTCAAACATAGCGAGATCGCTAGCGAGGTCACTGTTGCGTCACAAAATCTGTGACGAAACAGAGATCTCTCTATGTGTGACGGGGCTTAAGAGGCGTTTTCAGCAGAGTCGAGAATGACCAAATAAAGGAAGGTGTGACATGTTTTCTTTATCAGGTCCATAGTAAATAAAACAAAGTAGATCTTATGTGTATATATACAGACTTTTAGTAAAACTGGAGAGAAAGAAAGCGCACATAGTGTATACCTGTGTATAAAAACAATTGAAGTGTGTGAACACTGCTCACCTTAAGGAGGTTGTGAGGGTCACAATCAAACCAAATCACCCGTGATATCCACTAATATAATGATGACGATCTGCAGCAGTCTCCCTTTAGATAGGACAGCAGAGCCAGTTTGAGAAGGAAAAGGGTTTTACGGCCGCGCTCCCGCCTTGATGAAAAAATCTCAACTCACGGAGATTTTTTATATGTGATTTTTATTTCTATGCATTTTGGGAAATAACCCCTTCATCAGGAAAAATCACAAGGATAAATGACAGATGTACCAACACCCATAATTTATCCTTGTGATTTTTCCTGATGAACTGGTTATTCCCCAAAACGCATAGAAATAAAAATCACATATAAAAAATCTCAACGAGTTGAGATTTTTTCATAAAGGCGGGAGCGCGGCCGTAAAAACCCTTTTCCTTCTCAAACCGGCTCTGCAATATACACACACTAAAAGGGAGCTGCCACTTCCTATGTGACAGGTCAGGCAAGGATTTAACACATTATAATGGTTTAAAATCACATACAGGGTATAATACATAAAAAACAATGAATTATAATGTACAAACAGACCTTAGACAGTACAGAAAAGAAAACAACAATAAAAGCAGATTAAACGTAATAATTACTATAGATTACATGATCATCAATAGTGGTCATCAATCTGATATGATGACTATGGAGAGAACACATTGACATATCGTTACCAAAACGCGTTGTCTTGGAATAAGTATTTGGTGCACTGTACTTAGCTTGGATGTTCCTGACTGTCTCCTGCAGTGCATTTTACCTCCATTATTTATATACATACCATTCTGTGCTACTTTGGTGGACATTGTAATGCAAGCTGAAGGATTGCAGAAGCCCTACCAAACACCTACACTAGTGCTGTGATTAAAGCAGTACTTGGATTTAAGGCCATGTCACACGTGTCAATGTCGCTAGCGACATCGCCGAAAAGTGACGCATCAGCGATGCGATTTATTGCTGGTCGCAGGTTGACAGGTTTACGAGCATGAACGTAAACCTGTCAATCTGCAACCAGCAATTAGGCTGGATCGCGCCGTCTGACACCGCAATAATGATGTTGGCAGTGATCCAGCCTATACCGCAGCATTACTGCGGATCACTTGCTGGGTTGATCCCAGCCCAGCAAGCGATGGCTCCGCCCGCATCGCTGCGGCGTCACCGGCAACATGTTGCCGTGTGACACCAAGGCTGCGATGTCGGAAGTGACCGCGCACCCGCACAACGCTTCCGACATCGCAGCCTTGGTTGACACGTGTGACGGGGCCTTTATTCTTTTCAATCTGAGTGTTTACCCCTGTTAAAATACCAATGCTTATACTCACCTCTGGTGCTGACACTTGCTCTACTGAGGCTCACGTGAGGTTGTTTCTTCATGCCACCCCTTTGCCCAATAAGCACTAGCTCCACTGTCCCCGACTTCAGAGGAATTGAACATCAGAGCTGCGGCCGCTCATTTCCTATTGATGTTTGATACATTCAAGGTGGGGTCGATGAAGCCAACGCTAAACGGGCACAGGGCCCATGTGACGTAACAACCTAACATCAGCCCCAAGAGAGCGAGTACCATCATCGCTGGAATGACGGAGGTGAGTATAAGTGTTTCTACTTTAACAGGGGCAAATATTCTGACTGAGAAAGGATTGTCCAAGTAGTGAACGATCCCTTTAGGTAGATACAACACGGACAGGTAAACAAATGCCATTACACTCCAAAAGTTTCATTCTGCTCCTATATACTACCCTAAGGTGTGGCTTGTGTATTTATAGACAGTTCTTTACTATATCTCTTGTATATCTGCATGCTATAAGATGAGAAAATAGTAAATGCTCCACAATTTGTATCATCCAAAGGAAAGTGCAATTCTGTATGAACTATCCTAGTTATACAATGTATAAAAATCCATATTTAATGTGCAATTGCTACATTCATGTGTGCGCAATATTATCATGATAACTATAAAAGAAACATTCTTGGTAGAACATAGTTGTCAAAAGCTGTGGTGGGTTCACGTTAAATGCAGGTAAGTCTTAGGGTACCTTTACACGCCACTACTGGCGGGTGGATACAACCAGCTACATGCTACAAATGTAGCTTGCATCGGCAATGTACCCGTAGTAGCGGCGTGTGAAGACGGTAGGAGGCACCCGGCAGTAGATGCATCTGTTTCCGAGCACTGCCCTGAAACAGGTGGCTACCCAGGCGATTGTAGCGAGCTGTATCGGCGTGTAAAGAAGCAACAGAAGGGTTGTTTCTACACCATGCTATGTACCTGGTATGTAGCTGGGGCGTGACACAGGCTCCGGGTTACCGCGCCCCATCAGCGATCATTGGAGGAAGCTCCTGCATTACGATTGGCAGCCGCTGCATAGGGCGGCATATTTAAGGAGCTGACCAGTCACACTACACAATTGCTCGAGCATCATGTATTAAACAGCCTCCTGCGCTGCCTGCCCAATCATGATGTTCTTGCTTTGTCCTATCAGCGTACGGACGTCTCGTAATCCACAATTGTGGCACGCCTATGTGCTGTCCCTGCTGCACCAGGTCCGCCCATATTAGCTTGTTGTAGCGGTGTGTAAATGAGGTAAGGTAAGCTACAGATGGCTACTTGTGGCACCCGGCGGTGTATCCGGGGATAGATGTCACGTAGCGTAGCGCACCTTGTTGCGGCGTGTAAAGGTGTTGCGTTTACCGTTTGTAACCGTTTGTGCGTGCTCGTGCACGTGAAGTAGCTGGTTGTATCCACCCGCCAGTAGCGACGTGTAATGGTACCCTAATGGCCACTTTACACGCAGCTACAGGTAACAGGTTTTCCACAGGTAACTTACTGGCTGCAGTGAAATCATGGCGACATAGTTCCATTTGTACACAGCAACAAGATAGAACCATGTCTCCATGATTTCACTGCAGCCAGTAAGTTACCTGTGGAAAACCTGTTACCTGTAGCTGCGTGTAAAGGGGCCATTATGGATCAATCGCATGATTCTCTACAGTAGTATGTAGTGTATTATATCTTTACAATGACATCTTAGGTATAGAGTCATTCATTGTCTTCAGTTTAGCTGTTATTCTTACTTTTTCTTTTTCACCTGCCTGCTGATATTATCGAATCTTGAATTGTTGCTTTAGGGTATGTGCACATCAGTCGTTTTGTGGGCTGGTTTTGCACGTTTTCCGTCGGCGGTTCCCGCTGAGTTTTATGTTAATTTATGTTAATCCTACCCACCGGTAGGATTAACATGCTAGTCAATGGAGTTTAGAAAACGCTGTGTACATTACAACGTTTTTCTTCTTGACGATTTCAGTTTATTCACCGGTTTCCGACCGGTTCTCAAAGATAGAGCAAGCGACTTCTTTTTAGCGTTTTTCCAGCGGGTCCAGCTGAACAAGTGCAGCAAAGACCAGTCTGGAAATCGCTAAGGAACACGCCGGGAAAATCGCCAAGAACACGCTGTACGACCGCTAGTAAAGCGATCGCAAAACGTTAGCAAATCGCTAACAAAACCAGGGACACTAGCGAGTGCAGAAAACTCAGTTTCTGCTAATCTCCACCGGTTCCCGGTCGGTCTGCAAAGATGCAGAAACGACTGATGTGCACATACCCTTACTGTTAACAGTACAAGATTCATTTTCTATATGTAACTATTTATGGTAAAGATAGTTCTATGTACCATTTATAATCAATGCTTTTTACTATTTCTATAGGTGCCTTCATTCTGAGGATTTACTGCCGGATCTATGTCCACTTGTCCCCAGGAGAGGTAAATGTGTGTCTTTAAGGAGATGCAAATGTCTCTTCAGGGAGGATGTAGACAAAATCTAGTGCCACCTATTGAAAGTAGCAATCCTAAAGGTCATAACAGACTCTTTAACGAGTTTATCAATACGATTTAGGAGTTATGCCATATCATTACCCCAATCTGCAGATGCTGCAATTCAGGGGGATTTCGCCCTCATCAGTGCAAAGTGTGAGATCTGATTTGGCTGTAAGATGACAAGACATTATGGATATGTTCACATTGAGTTTTTAACACGTCAGTGACTCCGTTGAGGCTTCTGTCTGAAGCCCAGAAAAGAAAGAATTTTGGGCAGAGCCGGCAATGTGGCCATTGACCTTAACAAGAGAGACAACAAAAGTGAGATCCCCATAAGAAGATGAATACTACCAAAACAGAGCACAAAACTGCCCGATCAAGGTCAATGGCCCCATTGGTGGTTCCACCCGAATTGCCTTTTTCTGGGCAATATACTATATACGATAGTTATATCATTGGCATTGTAAACTGTCCAGGTGTCATTGGAAGATAACTGCTTTCTACATGTTAGAAAATGAGTCCATTTTTCATTACATTTTTTTAGAAGGAACCATTTTAATAGGGAATTTGTCTCACTAATATATAAAGATTTCAACACAAAATCATTGTTTGCGTCACAAACTTTTTAATGTAACTTTTATCCTGAAGCCCCCTCTACTGGATCTACTGAACATTACAGGAAGTTGTCTCCAGGGGGAGCTGCCAGGTCAGGTCGTTTTAAACAATGAACAGATTTTCAAGCTTATAAAGAAAATGATCTAAAATGTCATGGAATATTTTAATACTGTAGGAAATAATGTGTTTTAAAAGATACATTTTTGTGTGATAGAATGTTGGATTGTATTAATTGTTACAATGGAATTTAAAGAAAAAGTTGTCCAAAGTTGTCCAAAAAAGACCAACATTTTTCATTTGAATACTTTTAGGGCAGGAACTTCACGGATATTAGGTAAAACAAATACCGATAGTGCAATGAGAAAAAAAGCTATAAAATCATTACAAAGGAAATGTATTGTAGATACCATGCAATCCATTAGTGAGATATAGGTAAATGTTTAAGACATCACTGCCCTACAAAGCGTTGTGTACAATATGTGCAATGATAGTTTTGAGCCACAATCTGTCAAAAGTCCTTCTTGAAAGGTACAGCATTGTGTTTGCTGGACATTGTATTATATAGTTAGAATTATTACTGATTTACTGTTTATCAAACAGAAAACTAGAAAATAATAATATGCATTATATTATATCATATAAGTGATTATAAAGTGATCCTCATCTGTTATTACACAGGTAGGTCAGTGTTTCCCCAGCAAGTGTTTGTGTTTAGGGTCTCCCAAAATACAATAGTAAACAGTTGTTATATCTATGGCCTCGGTACCAGTCTTCAAGGACATCGGTGTCCACAGCATGGCTCTATGCAGTCTGACCGTCCCTCGGCTGTACGTCCACAGTGTACTCACCTTGCCTTTGGTCCCACTCTTCGCTCTCGCTCTCCTGCTGTGTCTTCTGCCTCCCGGGGTGCATCCTCCCAGCAGGTCTTCTTTCCGGGTGCATGCTTAGGTGGACCACGGCGCACACTGATAATATTTAAAGAGCCAGTACGCCCTAACCTGGAACAAACTCTCAGCCTATGGGTCAGTTGCCATAGTTTACCCTGTGGTCCAGTGGGTCCACTACCAAATGCTCAGCCTCCAGGTGAAAACAACAACTGTTACTTTTCCAGCCTACTCAGAGTAATTGCAAGGGTGTCCCAAGAGGTAAAACAAGTTAAGAAGGGTTTTGCACTGACGAGAGGCAATACCTCGAAATAGTCTCTACAAATTGAGATTCTGGTTTGGTTTTAACCCTAAAACATATGTAAAGGCCCTTTAAGGGGTCAGTATTGACTTTTAGGATTTCTACTTCCAGTAGGAGGCATTAGAGTTTAAGTTCACTTCCTATCTGAAAAGGCAATCAATTTGCATACCCGAGCTGCACCAATTCTCTAGAATGCTCTACCCCAAGAAATTAGGACTATCCACAATTTACACAGTTTTAGGCGCTCCCTAAAGACACATCTTTTTAGAGCGTCCTATGATAAGTGTTTTATATATAGCCCATTCACCAGGGATGTAACTACAAGAGGTGCAGGGGTTGCAATCACACCGGGCCCTGGAGCCTAGGGGGCCCCAAAAGTCCTTTAGGTCTATAGAAAAAGACTAATGATTTGTAATAATTAGGGGCCATGTTGGACCTTTAGCTTCAGGGCCTATGAGCTTCAAGATACGCCACTGCCAGTCACCATTTTCTGAACATAATACTCCGTCAAACTCTATCGCACCCAAAAGCTCTGCACAGATCCCCGTTTCTTCTAGATGGCTGTACCATCATTTTAAAAAAGCCCCTGTACTTTGTGTCACCCCCACCTCATTGTAGATTATAAACTCCTATGAGCAGGGTCGTCATTATTTTTTGCTTTAATTATTATATTATCTATAACTGTTTCTTATGACTGTTTGTATATGAACACCTGAATTGTAAAGCTCTGCGGAATATGTTGGCCCTATATAAACATACCGTAATTATTGTTATTATACCTGGATTAGGAAAAATGATCTGCAGTTTTCCATTCCCAGCTCCCCATCTCTGAATCATCTGTGACTGATATTGGGAGTCATCTCTATTCCAGTTGATTGGGTTATAATGCAATACCAGATATTGATGATGATTAAACCGATTCAATGCAAATAAAATTTGAGTAAAACATTAAAAAATTCACAGTTTTCCGATTCATGCGAATCACCAAAAAAAAATGCCCCATGCTTTTTTGCATATTTCATCAGTAACGGAAGACTGCTATGACTCCAGGCACGATAGCACAGGCTTTCCCATAATGCCTTCCAGTTATCACATCAAATGCAATAGCATAGCCAAACAGAAGGGACTCTGATAGCCTGTATAAAAGCCGTGGCAGGCAATGCAGCAGCCATTTAACCTTCCTAGCGTTATTCCCGAGCCTGACTCGGGGTTAACATTCACTACCAGAAGCGTTAACCCCGAGTCAGGCTCGGGCTTACCCGCGTTCGCGGCAGATGCGGTAAAAAAACCGCATCTGCCGCACTTGCCGCACTTGCCGCATAGCTGCCGCACTTGTGCCGCACTCGCGGCGCGGTTGCGGCGCGGTTGCGGTAATCTGCATAGTAAAGGGAACCATGCAGTAGACATGAGATAATGATTGTATACACTTACATGAGGGCGTCTCCCTGTGTGTGCTGGCACTTGTGAGCTGTGTTCGTCATGCCTGCTCTCCCCCTCCCTTATGCCCGCCCCCTCTCAGCCTGCTATAGTGATGTGAGGCTGATCTCGTCATAAAGGGGCGGGGCTACTGGGATGCGCGATTTAGCCCCGCCCCTTTATGACGAGATCAGCCTCACATCACTATAGCAGGCTGAGAGGGGGCGGGCATAAGGGAGGGGGAGAGCAGGCATGACGAACACAGCTCACAAGTGCCAGCACACACAGGGAGACGCCCTCATGTAAGTGTATACAATCATTATCTCATGTCTACTGCATGGTTCCCTTTACTATGCAGATTACCGCAACCGCGCCGCAACCGCGCCGCGAGTGCGGCACAAGTGCGGCAGCTATGCGGCAAGTGCGGCAAGTGCGGCAGATGCGGTTTTTTTTACCGCATCTGCCGCGAACGCGGGTAAGCCCGCTTTTAGCAACAAAAACCAGACCTAAACAGACCGCCAGGGAGGCTACCAGGGACTTTTCAGCAACAGAGATCAATAGGAAAGGCCTTAATGCAAGGGTGAGCAACTCCGGTCCTCAAGGGCCGCCAACAGCGCATGTTTTCAGGATTTCCTTAGTATTGAAATCCTGAAAACTTGCACTGTTTGTGGTCCTTGAGGACTGGAGTTGACCACCCCTGCAAATACTACAGACAGTAGTGTGTTGTAGAACTGAAAAACTGAAGAAGATGAGAGTTGTAGTCTGTGAATGAATACGAGATTTAACTGACAGGGGAGAGAGATAGGAGATGTACCAGCAGCAGCAGCATACTCTGTGATTGATCAGTGACATGGTGTAGCTTGCATCCATTCTTCTCAATTTGAATTGCAATTATGAATCGCCTATACCCGGGGCTGTGGGATACTCGGAACCGGGCTATGAGTTCTGCAAGTCACAGTGGTCAAGACCTGGCTTCCGTGACCCCGGGAGAGTCAGCGTACTGTCTGGCGGGGAATCAGGTTCTGGGATTTTGTTGGAGGGGAATAAAGTTTATAGGGGAAATGTTCGTGATGCCACCTGCGGTTCTCGGTCAGCATGGACCGACGCTGAGGGTCAGACCTCTGGGGTTGTTGGAATGGCAGCTAGATGTCGTCGCTCCCCATAGGTGGAGCGTTACCCCAGGGCAGACATGTTTAGTTGAAAGGGTGTGTAAGGTCATGATTACGCTGGGCCTTTCGTGTCTCATGTACTGAGGTAGTCGGTGGCTCTGCAGGCGGGGAATAACACAGTCTCACACAGCTTTGGAATTCTGTACCCGGTTTACTCACTTTAGTTGCAATTGGCCACCGGGCGGTTCTCTCTACCAAGTCGAGTCTGGCCAGTCCACAAGGAATTGGGATAGCTCGCCCAGGACCCATTTGTGTGCCTCTCTGTTCTCTGGTCACTCTCTCAGCGCTACTTCTTTGCCTCTCCTGACAGCGATTCCACACGTAGTAGCCAGATCTAGCAGCCATGGGTCCTGTTGAGTGACTGGTACCTGTCTCCTGATCCTAGTTCAGCTACCTTCTCAGCAGGTGCACTGAGTTGAGGTCACCACTCCTGGAGATTGCATGGCCTCCGGTTCGGTGGTTCGGGCTCACAGTGTCCATGCCACGCTCAGGGCCAGTTCCCTGGTTCTTGATCACCCCTCCGTCCGACTATCTTAGTCCCGGATCTGGGCGCCCAGGCTGTTCTCGCTCCATCTGTGCCCCTGGAGTTCTCTCTCTCCATTCGCCTGCGCACTTTGCATCAGCTTGCTCCTCGCTCGCTCACTTCTACTCACTACTAACTTCCAACTTCTTAACTAACTTCCCATCACCTGTTCTTCCCTTGTCCCCTTTTGACTGGGCCCTCCCCCCGGGTTCGCCCATGGTCGCCTGGGTCCTTGAATATGTGTGGGTGTGTTTGGTGGGGTCTAGGTTCACCATCCCATTTCCTTTTGGACTGAGGCCCCACACTCAGTCAATGAGTGCAGTACCCCTATGTGGCGACCAGACTGATGGGGCAACACAATTACACATTTTTTTACTCCATTTTTAATGCACTAGAAAGCATTATCAAGAAAGCCCAATAGTTTTTACATTAAAAAATTAAAACTGTGTCAAAATCTTCAATAGTGAATATATTAAATTTTTGCATTTCTCACACAATTCTTTTATGTGAAGTGGGGAATTATTGTTTTTCAAAAATACAAAAAAATTCCCCCAAATCCCAACATTTAACTGCGACTGTCTACCTCACTAGGTGTATGTGTCACAAGAAATTTCTTTTTGCACATCTGCTTTACTGGTAAATTTTAAATCAAAAACTAATGTGTATGACAACCAAGCACAGACACCAGTGCAGACTGGGAGCGCAGTTGTTACGTATTGACTGCCTTGTTGTATGGAAGATCAGATCCAGGGATGGTGTAAAGACAGTCCGCGCTGCTTTAAATAATCAGTCACAAGTCTTTAGGTAAAAGACCCCCCTTCTTTATTTCCACCTACGCATTTCAGTGCCACTCCGGGCACCGTCATCAGGGTATATATATATATATCCCTGGATCTGATCATCTTTACACGTGCTACGTGGCGGTGGAGGTCCTGCAGCAGCTTATAAACTACATGCAATAAAAACTAGTTGTGGGTGCACACAACTAGACCAGGTGAGTGCACCTCGTTTTGATCTGAGTGTGGAATCAGTGTCATATTGATAGGGCACTATTGCGCCTCGCTTGTCTCCTTTATCTTTTTCTATTGTTGTATGGAAGTGCTGCTTCTGTGATTTAAATGAAGCTATTTTTTCCCTGCTCTCAGTGTGGAGAGAGGAAGATAATGAGCAGGAGCTGAGAGTGCAGGTGTGTGTGATGAATATGACTCATGCTTGGGTGAGCTGAGGGGCATATCTGGGCTGGTTGCTCCACACCACTCGGCCATAAATGGGTCAGATCACATCCACCTGATGTTGCTGATTCAGTTCACTTCTGGACTGTGACCTGTTGTGAGAGGACGCTGATCTGAAGCTGCTGTGTTTTTTTTCACTTGGAAGTTGCTGGGCTCCGTTGTCCATGGGTGGAGGTAGGGGCTTAGGCCTAGGGCTTCTCAAGAGCTTTAGGGACTTAGGCTGGCAGCTCGAACCTCCTCACCTTTAGAGGTACCTTCGAGATCAGGGCGAGCCAGGACCCCAGTATCAGGGCCAGAGCAGGCTCCCCTGATCCCCTTCCTCCAGCTCCTGGCTACCCAGACCCCTCCCAGCGTGACAGCAGTCTGATTGCAACAGCCTGTTACAGACACTCTCGCAGTGGCCATTGCCAGTCAGTGCCATGAACAGGGCTGGTGTCAACACCTGGAGTACTCAGGCAGGTTCCAGGGCCATGGATAGGTTAGGGGGCCCAATCCTCTGTGCGCAAAAAGGAGAACCACACAGAAACAGCTACCCTCTCTCTCCTGCTCTGTACTGATCTATGTGATTGATACAGAGGAGGAGAGGAAGTATGGCACCAGTCCAGCTTTCAACCTGTGGGGTCTGTCCTTACACACACTTAGGACTAGGCCACTTAGAATAGGGGGGACCAGTAATTTAGTAGATCCCAAAATGGGATGGAGCCTAGGGAGAGTGTGACAGTTGAGATCAGACAGTGCTGGGAAGGCAGTCAGGAAGGACGGGTCTGACAGTGCTCTGACAGGAGGAATCCCCATCTTTAAGTGGGGGCCCAGGACAGAAGGCAACGGGCCAGGACAGGTTGGAGCCGACTGGTCACGTTGAGGGAAACACTGGCAATGCGGGAAGCCGAGGCGGTCAGAAGTTCACCTCTGACCACACACCGACGAGCTGCGGGCCCATAGTAACCGGGTTGCTGACAGCGCCACAAGGTACCTCACCCCTCAGGACTAAGAACCGGTTCAGGACACTAGAGGAGAAGGGCGAAATTCCGGTGGCAGGAGGCTTTGCTTACTTGGGTCCCCTGTCCGGTACGGTAAAGCACAGACCTTGCCTACTAGCTACAGACCGTAGGACTGGCGGGAGAGCTCTGCGAGGGTGGTAGAGACTGGGAAGAGTGAAGTTAACCCTGAAATACAAAGAGAGAGAACACCTAGAGACTCCATAAGGGGGACCCTGAGCTGGCAACATCCACCCGGTAAACCAAACTGTACCGTGTTCCGTTTTACCATCTGCTGGTACCTAGTAAAGTGGAGTAAAACTTGAACTGGTCTCTGTTGTTCTTCCTGCCGGCACCCGGAGGGCTCCCACACCATCACCAGCAGCTCATCAGAGGGGTAAGAACCATCACTACAACTCTTCGTGATCATCCCGCACCACTGCCCTGAGGTAATAGCTCCACCTGTAGGGAACTGGACTATTCTCTGCTGCACCCACCATCACCTCAGCGGCCGGCTTGCAGCGCCGATACCATATTACCGGGAACTACAGGTGGTGTCACATTCCCCTGTAAATACTCACTTCTCCCCCACCGGTGTCCGAGTACCCCTAGCCCTGGCCACATCAGAAGATTACCAGGAGGAGGCAGCAGGAGCCATGCAGATGAAAAATCTTCATCATGTGATTGATCACATGACTGAATTGAAAGTCCTGGAAGATCCCACAGCTGCTCAACATCTCCAACCTCTGTGCAGCTCCTAGTGACTCCTCTTTCCTGCTATGCACCGATCAAGAACTGCAAGATGTGGTAATGTATAGTGTGTGTGTGTGTGTATGTATCTATATGTGCATATATTGTGCATGTAGCAGAGCTGTGTCTGTTTGTATGTGCATGTAGCAGAGCTGTGTGTGTATTTTGTATGTACATGTATTGTGCATGTAGGAAAGCTTTGTGTGTGTAATGTACATGTAGCAGAGCTGTGTGTTTGTATGTGCATGTAGCAGAGCTGTGTGTGTATCTGTATGTGCATGTATTGTGCATGTAGTACAGCTGTGTGTGTAGTGTGCATGTAGTGTCCATGTTGCAGAGCTGTGTGAGTTTGTATGTATATGCATGTGCATGTAGCAGGGCTGTGTGTAGTGTGCATGTAGCAGAGCTCTATGTGCATATTGTGCATGTAGCAGGTCTGTGTGTATCTGTATGTGCATGTAGCAAAGCAGTGTGTGGTGTATATGTAGCAGAGCTGTGTGTATCTGTATGTGCATGTATTGTGCACATAGCACAGCTGTGTGTGAATTGTGCCTGTGGCAGAGTTGTGTGTATCTATATGTTCATGTAATAGAGGGGAAGAAAGTGCACTATAGCAGGGGTCCCCAACCTTTTTTGCACCTGGGACCGGCTTCATGCAAGCCCGGCGGGGCTTTGAACTTATGGGGTGGAGCTATGGAGAAGGGGTGGAGTTTACTACCCTGTTTCCTAAAAAGATGTGCTACATCTTATTTTCATATAGTATAATGCAGCGTCACAGCCCTCCACATGGTATAATGCAGCCTCGCAGCTCTCCATATAGTACAATGCAGCATCACAGCCCTCCATAAAGTATAATGCAACCTCATATCCTTCCATATAATATAATGCAGCCTCATATCCCTCCATATAATATAATGCAGCCTCATATCCCTCCATATAACATAATGCAGCGTCACATCCCTCCATATAGCATAAATTCTCCCCCCGCACACACATTGCCCCTTGTATAACCCTTCACACACACTGATCCCTGAATACCCCACACACATATTGCCCCTACACACACACACACACACACACACATACTGACCCCAGTACAATCCACCCCCCACACAGACTGACTCCTGAATGCCCCACACACATATTGCCCCTACACACATACAGTGACATACTGACCCCAGTACAATCCACCACCCCCACACACACAGACATTGCCCCTGAAACACACACTCACACACAGATGCTCTTCTGCTGATGCTCACCGCTCCTGCCAGCAGCACAGCTAAGCAGCTGAAGCAGAGACGTGGCGGAAGTTTTTTCATATCTTGTGCTATTGCCACGCGCATCATGTGACGCAGAAGTTCACGTCACAGATACGCTTGGAAATAGCACGAGATATGAAACTCCCGTCACGTCTCTGCCTCAGCTGCTTAGCTGTATGATCGAAGCTGTCGGCCAATAACAGCGCGGCAGGGCAAGCTGCTGCACTGATTGGCCGACAGCTCCCCTCATACATCTATGCATGCAGATGAGGCAGAGGCCTCAGCACAGGGTGGCATAGTTCAGGAGCTGAGGGTTGCGGTGGGCGGGGACGTCACAGGGGGCGGGGAAGCCGGCAGCTTGCTGTGGACCGGCACAAAGACCCCGACGGCCTGCTCCCGGTCCGCGGACCAGTGGTTGGGGACCCCTGCACTATAGGGTCTTTTCTCAATTGTATGTAGTCAATTTTCTATATGGATCCACTCACCTGGTTTAGTTGTGTATGACACAACAACCATATGCACCTCCTAGTAAAATCCACAGCATCCACAGAAGTGCAGCAATCCACCGGTATAGCAGATCAAATAAAAAGGAGAAAGAAAAAACGGCTTCACGATCGCGCTGTCCTCAAAGATAATAAATCCACGTACCCATGGACTCCGACCAACTCTTTATTCCACTGTAAAATGTACGCGTTTCGTGTACACACTGTACACTTCCTCAGGAGTTGAAGTTACCAACTTCAACTCCTGAGGAAGTGTACAGTATGTACATGAAACGCATAGAGTTTACAGTGGAATAAAGAGTTGGTCGGAGTCCATGGGTACGTGGAGTTATTATCTTTGAGGACAGCGCGATCGTGAAGCCGGTTTTTTCTTTCTCCTTTTATATATATTCATGTAGCAGAGCTATGTGTGTCTACATATTCATGTAGCAGAGCTGAGTGTGTCTACATATTAATTTAGCATATCTGTGTGTGTGATGTGTGCATGTGGCAGAGCTGTGTGTATCTAAATGTTCATGTGGCAGAGCTGTATGTGTCTACTTGTGCATGTTGTAGAGCCATGTACAGTAAGTCTTTGGGCATATAGCAGAACTGTTTGTGTCCAATATATAATTTGCAAAAAACACTAACAATAGATTTCTTCTATTCTACCCAAGTACATTAAAATTAGTGCTAATGATGCCTCCCTTATACACCACCATGGAAGATTTAATTCATTTGAGGAATGTTTTCTCTATTTTCTGTCTAAGGCCACGTGCACACGTTCAGTATTTGATGAGTTTTTTACATCAGGATTTGTAGCCAAAACCAGGAGGGGAAAAATCAGAGGAAAAGTCTAATAGAAACACCTGCACTATTTCTGTATTTCTTACCCACTCCTTGTTTTGACTACAAATCCTGAGGTAAAAAAACTCATCAAATACTGAACGTGTGCACGTGGCCTAAAGTGTGTGGCTTAAGGTGTGGACATGTGTTGCGCCCAGGCTTTGGGGTACTCGGTGTCAGGCTGCAAGGGTTAACGCTCCTGTTGTCACGGGGAGTGGTGGCCGCACCTGACCCCGTGTCCTGGGCCTATCTTCCAAAAAGGGGTTAATATTTACAGGGGATTATGTACAATTTGTCGTGACGCCACCTGTAGTTTCTGGTGATGATTCACCAGCGCAGATGGTATCGCGGCTGAGTTGGTAAAGTCCTCCACAGGTAGGACTGGACCTCCTGGGCAGCGTTCCTGTATGGAAGCAAGTTCATGCAAGAGAGGATGCAGCAGACAAAAGTTCACTTTTTCTCCGGGTACTTTACTGTCATTTGCATTAGTCGCATACAAAAATTACAGTTCAGCACTCCTGATGGTATGAGGACAGGTAGCTTAACAGATGGCTGCAGGCAGATCCTAGGTGGTATGGTGGAACCCTCAGTGTGTGCCTTCATGCTCAAACCCCATCTGTTCCTTCCTTCTTTCCAGTAAAATTGTGAAGCCTGACGACTTGAAATCTGTCTGACCTCCTTCCTTCTCTCACCCTTGCTCCTGTCGGGTAACTATTTGCTGGCTGGCCGCTCGTTCCTTTCGGTCTGCTCAGATGCCCAGGAGAATTGTAGACCCACGGGACTCTGGATTCTCTGTGGTCCTAAAGTATCCCACAGGTGCGAGCTCCGGTGCCCGGTAAGCTGTCTGGGATAAACGTCCTCAAGTTCCTCACTCCCTTAGGCTGTCTGCGCCTGGAAAACTTTCTTTCTTAAGCCCTTTCTTCTTCTTCCATCTCTCCTGGTCCCTCAGCCGAGAGACCCTAAGCTCAACAACGTAGACGCAAAGACCTCCTTGTTCCCCCTAGAGGTAGTTTTATTCGCTCCCGGGTAACCTCCCACCGTGTAAACTAGTGTGGGAGTGCTGGTTATGGGTACCACCCACCATTCTAGAGTCCACCTGCAGCTGGAGCAACTGCACCTCTTTTACGGGTGCAGTACCCCTCTGTGACACCTGCTTGGCAGGGCGCCACACATGCAGCAGCGGGGGTCGTGGGAGGGTGGAGTGTTAAAGGGGCCCATTGAAACTCTTTCACCCGGGGCTCACAAAAACCTGGAGTCGGCCCTGGCAGTGAATATTCATGAACCTTCATGAGCTTCACCAGAAGTAGCAGCAGGAGAGCAGGAGACTGGTAAGCTCGATCTATATCTGTCTGATATCCCCTCAGCCTAAGGGGTACTCGGGAACCAGGCTGCTGCTGTCTCTCTGGGGTATCACTGTAGTTGCAACCCAGTCCCATGGCCTGGGATCAGTCCAAAAATGGATTATTTACAAGGGATTGTCGTGACGCTACCTGGGGTATGTGATTAGTAGAACCACCGCTGCTGTATTCCTGCTGGGGACGGTGACTTGGGGCAGCGTGGATGGTAATCTCTCCTCGGGTAGGGCTGAGGGTCCCCAGGGCTGGCGTAGTTGTGATGGATGGGCCTGGTGAGGGATTGTGTGCAGTTCACTTACTTCAAAACTGCAGCTGTCCAGCCATTGTGCAGGGATGACAGTCTGTGGCTCCTCAGGCGGGACTTTACTGTGACACTGGAAGTAAACAGTCTCAGGCAGTAATGAGCTTACTGGGTATTTTACCAGGTCTTTCACAGCACAACAGTTCACAAGTTACAGTTCTTTCAGCTCTTTCCAGTTACAGTTCTCACACTTTAGCTCTGTTCCGGGTAACTCAAACTTTGCAGCTCAGGTAGCGTTTCTGTGTTGCTCCATCAAAGTCCTTTCAGGCCCCTCTCTGTGTTAACGTAGTACCTCACCCACATGTTCAGTCTGGTCGTCGCAGACTCACGGGTGAATATATTTCCCTTACAGTCAGGGTCGCTAGTCCTAGTATGACAACTGTGTTCTTAGACCGTGGTGGAAAGTTAGGCTTCAGCACATAAAGTTTCTGCCCCCCACCGGTGTGTCTCGTGATTAGGGTCTGGAATTCCCGGTCACTTCTTCAGGGCCGGTTCTCTGGTGTTGGCCTAGCCCTCCAGTGTCCCAGGTTCAGATATTTGGGCACACCAGGCTCCTTCTGTCAGTCATTGTTTCTAAGGGTGCCTCCGGCCAGCTAAGATGTAAGCGGCTGCCGGGCCCTTGTCCTCCCACCTTCTCAGCTGTGGGCTCTGTTTTAGTCTTTTTCTCCTTCCTGTCACTTCCAGGCTATGGAGTGGGCTTTCTCTCCCAGAGTCTGTGCCTCTCAGGATTCTGAGCCTCCAGGGAACCCAAAACTTCCTGGGAAGACTCTCTCTCTCCAAATGCTCTTCACACATTCTCTCCCACTGTTCTGCTGTTCTGCTCTCTAACTGTGTTCCCGGGTTTTTATTGTGTTGGTCACTCCACCCACTTTGTCAGTGTTCACCTACGTTCCATTTGGAAAGAAAAGATGGCACTCACCGGTCAGCGTTGCACTGGTACCCCATTCCTACCTGGCTGCACTTCCCTCTTGTGGTCAACTGCTCACAGGGGCGCCACGTGTCTGTGGTCAGCTGTGACCTTGTCACCATTGTAATCGTGTCACCCGGATCTGGCAAAAAGCCGGATGCAGTCGAACACATTTGCCGCTTTATCAAAACGGAACGCCGGTGTGAAACTAGCTTAACATACATTCACTTCACTGAGGTAACAGAATCAAAAAGAGAAGAAAAAATCATGGATGAGGACTTAGGGTACCTTTACACGCCGCTACGACAGGATGGATGCATCCCGCTACAGGCTACAAATGTAGCTTGTAGCGCCAATATAGCCCGTCGTGGCGGCGTCTGAAGACGTGACGATACAGCCGGCAACAGATACATCTGTTTACGACCTCTGCTCGAAAACAGAGAGCTACAAAGCCGATGGTAGCAAGATGCATCGGCGTGTAAAGACGTTATGGAAGGGAACTCTGGACACCCTGCGATGTAGCTGCAATGTAGCTAAGGCGTGACCCTGGCTCCGTGTTACCGCGCCCCATGTGCGATCATTGGTGGAAGCTGCTGCATGACGATTGGTAGTCGCTGCATAGGGAGGCATATTTAAGGAGCTGACGAGTCACACTACACAATCGCTCGAGTGTGCTGTATTACTCAGCCTCCTGCGTTGCCTGCCCAATCAGGATGTTATTGCTTTGTCCTATCAGCGTACGGACGGCTCGTAAACCACAATTGTGGCACGCCTATGTGCTGTCCCTGCTGCACCAGGTACGCCCATAGTAGCTGGTTATAGCGGTGTGTAAATGAGCTACAGCTGGCTACTTGAGACACCCGGCGATGTAGCTAGCTATAGATGTCACGTAGCGTAGCGCACCTTATGGCGGCGTGTAAAGGTGATGCGTTGAGCGTTTGTAACCATTTGAGCGTGCTCGTGCACGTGAAGTAGCGGGATGCATCCATCCTGCCGTAGCGGCGTGTAAAGGTACCCTTACAGAGCTCCAAAAGCCCACTTATACTAAAAAAGCACTGACTTGAGTGGACAATCAAGATAAAATATAACTTTTATTATCATTATATTAAAATGAAACATTTTCAAAGAAAGAAGGAAAGGCATTAATAAAGATGCTACTTTAATATACCATTAATAAAAATCCAACCATTGTTATAGTTTTTACCTTTTGTGTAATTATTAGGATTGTGTTTAGTGTTATGGATATTTCCTTCAGTCATTGTTCCTGTAGTTTTCTCTGCAGTATTTGACATCTTTTAGAAACGCTGAAAATATCATGTACGCGGAGCCCCAGGTTTTTTTTTGTTCCCATTAAGCCGCACACAATCTAAGATGAATGCACTGCACTAACCTTGAACTAGTTGAGAATTTGCGCCTAGAGCTGCCAAGTTGGCATTACCCCTCCAGTAACTCTCCCCATTATATATAACCAGAGCTTCAGTTCCTATATAAGCTGCTTATGCAATAAGTACACTGCAGTTGATGTTGATTCCCCCGATAATACATTTATAAGGCACAACCTAATAATAAAGAAATGTAGGCAGATTTATAATAGCCAGCACCTCAGCAATCAATGTTGATAAGTGTTCTCACCCCTTTAAATGTAGTATTGCTGCCATGACGCTATTGGTGCTGTATTTCTCACCTACTAAGTTAGCAGTGCCAATAAGATAGAGCCAGAGAAGCCAATTACAGCTTTCAGTGCAGGATTTCCCTTATCTGTGAGTGAATATTTTGACGTGTTTTATTGCTGGCGTCCCTCTTATTACTGCAGCTCCTCAGCTGCAAACACAAAGTCCCCCTCTTTAAATAAAGTGGAGACGGCACTCACCCGTGTGTTGTTCGGTATTTATTCAGGGAACTTTAACATTCAGGTGCAGGGAGGAGAGGAAAGAGGCTGAGATGACGACGGCATCGTTTCGCACGTGGAAGCGCATTTGCGCGAAACGGTGCCGTCGTCATCTCGGCCTCTTTCCTCTCCTCCCTGCACCTGAATGTTAAAGTTCCCTGAATAAATACCGAACAACACACGGGTGAGTGCCGTCTCCACTTTATTTAAAGATTGGATGTATGTTTGCCTTTGAGACAGGCACCTCCTATGGACTACTGATTGCTCCTGAAATTTTTCCGCCCATGAAGCGGCTTGCCTTGGTGCCCTAAATCTCCTCCTGCATTGTTGATTGACAAAGTCCCCCTCTCTTTATCATCATTTACTCATAGATGTTCCTGAATACGGTAAATTATAATGCTGAGACAGATACCTGCAAAAGCAAATCTGTATTCAAATCCACGTCAGCCCCCACACGTGGCATATGTGGATTTAGTGGCAAATATGCTGTATTGACTTATCTGCTGTGCCACACATGAAATTTACTCCAACAACTGCTCATGGGGCTTTCAGTAGATGAACTGTGATTTCCATGATGACTTCTTACTCTTAGAGTGGCCTATTTCATCACACTTGTACCTATCTACAGAATTGGGGCTCAATCCCCTGTAATCACTAGATTTGAGGCCACAGTGATGGGAGAAGTAGCAGCACGTTCTCGGCTTTTTGCATTTTTGGGTGTTTCAACTTCGGAACTCTTACAGTATTCAATGGAGAGAGCCGCATACGTGTGACCTCCTCTCCCGTCACTTCATCTTTCATTGAGATCGTGATTTGGGGACCACAGTTCTGGAGATAAGTGCATGGCCCAGAGATGAGACCTGCATCTGTTAGACATTTGTAAGGGGGTAGAATGTGTCTGTACACTCCTGCCCTGAAGACACCATTCATGTTGTATATATTGATGTGAACTGGGCCTATGTATATTATATCATGTCTCCATTTGCATGATTTAGCAGTGTTCATGTATAGCGTATAAAGTATGTTGTGTCCCACAAATGGGAACAACCTCTTATATGTATTTTCTCTGTGTTGAGCCTTTCCTCCTATCAGTGAAATTCCCTAGTTGTTGCTAGGCAGAATTAGACTGTGTGAAGATTGTCCCCATGTTCCTCCCATGGTTGGGCACTGTATTAGGATGCTCCTCCCTTCTTCCCAGTTTTAGTCTGAAGAAGCCATTAGTCAAGACACATGTCTACTACCCTGTACAGATTACTCCTTTTTGCCTGGTGCTGCATAGTAACTAATACAAGATTTTGGAATAAAATAGCATTGTTTCTCCTGGTCTTCTCTACAGTTCAGTGTGTGAGTTTAAAGCTGTCTGTGGATGCCTTGGTGTGCGAGTACAAGCTATACAATTATCTAAGAAGCTGATAGTTAGAACGCTTGGGATTCGCAGCCCCAGGGAAGAGACAGAACAAAGTATAAAGTATAAGATGTGACATAGCACTTAGAATAAGGTAGGACTTGACCCATAGATGTAGACTGTTAGTTAGATAGCTTGTTCAGCTACTTACTGTAGGGCAAGCAACAGTTAATTAGTAGGATTAGCCCAATAGGGTTGGAGCTAGCCTCTAGGCTAGTTTAGTGAGCAAATGGTGTTCTAGTAGTGGAGTGTAAAGAAGAACTGGTATGCAAGCTGGAGAAATACCTGAGTCACAGTAACTGGCTGATTGTGGCACTAGTCATTCTACTATCGGTGGACAGCAGGAACAGACCTTCTGTGAAGAACTCAGGGAGTGAGGACATTTATAGAATTAAGCTCTGTCCCACCCCAACGTACTCCAGGCCCTGGGCTCTTCTTAGATTCCCCTGTCAGTGGACTGACTCCAGCAGTACATATACTTAGGGGGAGACTTGGCACAGGCCTGGGCAAACAGATCAGCATGGAAGGAAACATTAGACAAGGTGAGTCCGACGACAGTCTTAACTGTTAAAGAGAACAGATCCCCGTGGGTGGGAAACAGTGAGAATCAGGGAGAACAATATGACTTTATTGTTTGGGACTGAGATGCTGAGAGGTAGGAGTAGTGGAGCAATCGAAAGCTAACAGTTGCCGTAATACTAAGAACGTACTGAAAGACTTTGTAAAACATTGAACATGCAGTATGAGAGTGTTCGGGGTGCTGCGGGAAGTGTTCTCTCTAAAAAGAACTGTGAATCCATGTCAGCAACACCGCAGTGGAAGAATCCTGGCTTCAGGTTTGGCTTTAACACTCAAAGACCTCACACCCAGAGCCAACCAAACCTAGCTCTGTGGAGATGGACAGGGTGTGAACCACGATAGGAGTGAATTCCTCACTTGTGACTACTGCCCCAGGCCACCCTTACACATTTATGGCATATCGTGTTTATTAGACAATCTGTCATGAGTGTGTTGCGTCCTAATTTTAACTCTGGGCGACCTGGGATCAGGAGGTTCTCTGTGGAGCCACTTAAATGTTATCTTGTTTATTTATTATCTATGTTGAAGGGGTTAAGAACCCATTCCCTTCTAGCTGAGAGTTCTCTTAGCCTTAATTCCAGCTGTAGCTTCTTATGATCTGTCCCTTCCGATATATTTACCAGCCCCTGACTTCACATCATGCTGGATTTAGAGATTATCTATTTTGACCACATTGAAGGAGCTAGTCTCTGTATTGTGGAGGTATTCATTCCTATTGCAGTAGTGAAGCTTCCAACTGGAGAAAATTTGGAGTCCTTTTTACCTTTGCTTCCTTGCTCGAGATGCTTGTGTGCCCCTTCACTTCCTTGGGGGGGGTGACATATAGATGAGTTGTATCTTGGAGTATGGCAATGTACAAGACCCAGCCATCCCCTCCTTAAGGGGTAATCTTGGGGGCTTCGATACCCTGCAGACCCTTATTCCCTTGCTCCCCTATAGTCACAACATAACATTATGCCTTACATTATAACTTATTTTCCAGGGCTGTGAAGTCAGAGTCACGTAGTCAGAATCAGAGATCATTTGGGTTCAATTCAATAGAAATGTAGCAAATCTAATTCCGATTAAAATTGACCAATTATTATTACTGGTTAATTTATTATGTTTTATTGGAAATAAGACAACTTTATAAATATTGATTCATGAATCTAAAGCGGTTATTGTCAGAAGACTATGATACAATGACGTTATTATATTGCTACGTTACATTTCTGATTATTCTTTATTGGCCATTCATGAAGAAGTCAAAGTTCATGATGGAGTCGCATTATGGAAATACAGAAGAGTCAAAGTAGGAATCGTAGCCAACCTACCAGTATCCAAAGTCAGATGAAAAAGGGTTTTTTCATTAACATTTGCAGTAAATTTTAATCCCCACACTGCCGGTCCTCATCATGTACTATTAGTGTCTGAGCGAGCGGGAGAAGCACATGTAATTGCCTACAGCACGTCCTGCGCTACTAACTTTAGGGGCAAAAATACAAACATGACTCGAAATACTTTGTGTCCTGCCAAACCAAGGCTCGCATCTAAGAGCATCTGGAAATAGAGTTGGGTAGCAAACAAGAGTGGCCCAAAGTTTCCCCTATAAACCGAGGTAGTAAATAATATGTACTGTATAGGTATAAAACATATATATAAGGAGCTATACCCTAGTGTCCTGTAAACATGAAGCAAGTCTAAGATGCCCAGCCATCAGCAGCACAGCCCCGGCCGGCCGCTCTCCCTTGCTGAGATGCATAATTTTGACGTCAGTCCCTGTTCACAAAGGTTTAATGAGTTTCA
>JARQOC010000012.1:50562998-50624039 GCA_033576535.1 Allobates femoralis | reverse complement strand
CCCCTTCTCTGCACCTGTGATCCGATTGCAGCACACGACACTCGGCTAAAACGTGCAGCAGAGTCAGAGTTGGGGGTTATTAGCATAACGAATCCGGTGCTGTCGCATAGGATGTCACACGCTGGTGGAACCCCAGCATTATGTGCAGACTTTCTCCATAGACTTGTATTAAAATCAGAAAATTTGCAAGTAAAAGAAACACCTATGTAGTTCCATTGCAGAAATGCTCTAAAATCACATGTATTCTGCACATGACGTTTTGTCAAATACAACGAAGTATCATAAAAAAGTGTTCTATTTAAAACATGACACACCAACAGGAGACAAAAACTGCAGCATCAAAATAACGTAATAAACGTATGAAAAAAAAAAAGGCTTAAAAGCCAATTTATATACAGTAATAGGTGGCAAAATTCTGTATTCTCATTTTCCCAACAATAATGTTGCTGCTGTTATCAAGTTTTCATGATCAGAAAGCACAGGACACGTTATCCAAACCCGCAGGATTTTTGCAACCTTCTAATTTCAGGGGTCTTGATTGTTTCAGAATGGCTTGTGTGAAGTAGCTGTGGTATACCGTGATGTTTAGCCATGCAATGTATGTTTCAGAATAAGTTCCTTATATTCCAAGTCTTAAAAAAACTCTGGATCAAACATAATCCTGCACCGAAAGAAAGGTTTTTACATACATTGTGTGTTTCGTTTTTATTTCTACAATGTATTTTTTAAATTAGTACTTTGTTCAAACAGAAAATCCACCAAAGCAATTGTATTAGCCTCATGATCAACTTATGCCCATTCTACCCTGCTCTGGTATGATTGTTGGGACTGGTATAGTGAAACACTCCAAAATACTGTAAGAATAAGTGGGAACCACTCAGGAGTTAAGTTTCCATAATAATTTATACCTTTGTTAGAATAATTTAAAGCACATACATATAAACAACAAATAGAAGAAATGAATGAGGAGGAGATCCAAGAGTGGTACTGTGGCACCCCCCGATGGTCCGGCGTCACAGCGGGGTATTACACTCATAAAAGCAGTGTAATTTTACCCAACTGCAAGTGGATGCTGGGCTGGTGGGTGGGACCCATTCCTGCACTCCCACACTAGAATAGTGGTGGGAGGTTACTCCTGGGAGGGATATAGTCACCTAGGGGGAGTAGTAAAGTTAGTCAGTTAGTGAGAGTTGAAGGAAGAAAGTCGAGGAGGAGTGTGGAGCGAGTCGGGAGGTCTAACAGGGCAGCTCCAGGCTGATCCTGAGGAGAGATGAAAGGGGATCCTGAGAGAGGGTTTCTGACGCGTGAGTCTGGGCCTGAGAGAGAAAGGGGGAACCCCAGCGTGGAGCGACCATACTCCAAGGAGCTTCCCCAGTCCTCCACGGGAACGCCGGAACCGAGGACACGGCCAGAGTCCAGCTCTAAGGTCGTCAACCGGCTGCTGCGGTCTGTTCACCGGCTGCAGCACCCTGCCACACGGAGCGGTCTACCTGCTTCTTCACTGCAAGGGAGGGGAGCCCTAAAGTACCTTCAAGGGCTAAATGGGTCTGGACTAATCCTAAGTGGGGAAAAAAAGACACTGGTTCCTCAATTAAGGCATACCACGGGTATCTCCATACCACCTGGCATCCACTTGCAGCTACCCGTAGAGCTACCTGTTTGTTTAACATCTTGCCAAACTGTGGACAATTGTATACTGCTACTGACTGTTTACAGTAAAGTAGCCAGGAGAGTGACTTTGCCTCTGTGTCTTTGTGCTACCAAAATTCAACCTTTTTGCTTACAGCAACGCTGCCCCGGAGGACTAGCTCCACCTGTAGGGAGCTTTGCCATCCTTGCCGCAATACCATCGCCCTCTGGAGGACTGTGGTGGCGCTGGTGACCCATCACCAGGTACTACAGGTGGCGTCGCGAGACAACAAACTCTTATCCCCTGTACATAACCCCTCTTTGAAGTGTCACCCAGGCCACGGGCTCAGGCACCGCCATCCGTGACATCCCCGTGAACCCCTCTGAGCCTGATACCCGAGTACCCCCTGGGCCTGGGGCTTGACAGTACCATGTTCATAATGTAACACCTGACATTAGCATAGACACAGTAGCAATACTATATCTAACACTCAACCTAGAGTTATGGTCAGTCACATAAGGAAATAGACACATTCCAACAATCAGACTCACCCATGATATTTTAAGTGGAAGATCCCAAACCTGCGCTCAGCCCCAGTGCCCTGGACTGTGGTGACCCCAAAGTACGTTTCGCCTAAATGCTTGAAAAAGTGTTTGTCAAATGTATGTTGCGGTCACCACAGTCCAGGGACTGGGGCTGAGCCCAGATTCTAGATCTTCCACTTAAATCACCATGGGTGAGTCTGATTGTTGTAATGTGTGTATTTCCTTATGTGACTGACAATAACCCTAGTTTGAGTGTTAAGGCTCGGAGACACTGGCATGAAACTCGGATGACTGCAATGCGAGTACCGTAATTGTAATCGCATTGCAGTTGGAGCAATGTTATTTAATGTCCGAGAGCACATTTCCGAGTGTCAGATGTTTTTTTCTCATCCGCTTCACGGATGACGAGTCAGTCGCAGCATGCTACAATAGTATGCGAGTCACGGACAAGACTCGCCAATGCAAGTCTATGGGTCTGACAAAAACGACGGACTGCACTCGGACCGCACACAGCGTAGGGAGAGTGCTTTTAACAGGGTTTTTCTCACTGAGAAAAGATTAGACAGGAGAGATGGGATAGAATAGCTAGTCCGGGTTCACCTGTCTCCCGCTGCTACTTCCAGAGCCGCCTTTTAAGCTAATTACATATTCACTGCACTGTCAGATAAACAGCCAATCGGAGAAGCTCACACTGTTTGAGAGCTTCTGTGATTGGCTGTTGTAGTCATAGTGCTTTTCCTCAATCTGGACAGTGATTGTGCTTGGTTTCCATACACATTAGTGTAGGGCAGGGGTCCCCAACTCCAGGCCTCAAGGGCCGCCAACAGTGCAGGTTTTCAGGATTTCCTTAGTATTGCACAAGTGCTAATGTGATCATCTGCACAGTTAATGATTCCAAGCTCTGTGCAATACTAAGGAAATCCTGCACTGTTGGCGGCCCTTGAGGCCTGGATTTGGGGACCTCTGGTGTAGGGCAACCAACCTGGTGTTATAGGGTGTGAAATAAATAAGTAATTTAAAAAAATGAGTGGGGCTTCGCAGCAATTAAGTCTAGCCCAATGAAATCAGACAGCTGTGAGCTGTGGCAGCTGCTTAATTTTCCCTTGGCTGGCAAAAAAATATGCATGGGCTTCACCCTATTTTTCAATGCCAGCCAAGGTAAAGCTAACCAGCCGAGGGCTGGTATTCCCAGCAGGGTGAGGGCCCATTGTTATAAAGTTCCCCACGCTAAAGAACAACAGCTCACGGCTGCCCATGAAAATGGCACATTAATAATAAGCGCCATTTCCAGGCGCCTAAGGGCGGTTCACACTGCGGTGTGATCCGCTCCGGGGCTGTCAGGGATGAACCTGAGAGCCCCAGACTGGATCAGCACACAGAACTGGAGGGCTAATTTGCCCTCCAGTCCGGTGTGCAGCCGCACGCAACTGCAGCCGCTGATAGGTCAGGACCGTGGCGTCGTTTGTTATTCAAGCTGATATTAAGCCCGATATTCTTAATGTCAGGCCAAGTCTTGACATTAAGAATCTCTAATAAAGGGTTAAAAAAAAAACACCCCACAGAGAAAAAAGTATTTTTTAGAAATAAAGACACAGATACCCTTAGGGACGCCATCTTAATTACTCCCCTTTACAGCCATTCGGGATTCTGGTCTTCTTTCTTCTGTCTTTCTTCTCCAAATGTTCAGCTCTGCTACATCACAAAGCAGGAGGAGGAAGAATGCTTCCACCTCCTGCTCAGTTATGAGTGAATGAGCAGAGTCAGCGGCGGGTAAGCGATGACATCATCGCTGACACCGTTGCCATAGTAACCTAATAAGCGGGTACTATAGCAACGATGGCCGCAGCAACAGAACAGCGGCTCCTGAATGAGCAGCTCATACAGGAGCCGCAGGAGTGAAGGCCCTGCTGACTTGCGCTGCTTACCGATAACTCCCTGCCTGCCGGCTTTGCTGTTAACTCTGCTGTCACCAGTTCTCCTCTATGCACCACTCATACTGCAGCAGCGGTAACAGCAGTGTTAACTTCCTGCTTGCTTGCGCTGCTTTTTTCAGTGTTTTCTCTGTGTAGTGTTTTTTTTTTTTTTTTTTTTTACCCCTTATTGGAGATTCTTAATGGTCGGGTCAGACTTGGCCTGACATTAAGAATCTCGGGCTTAAAGCGAACCTGTCACCCCCTCCAGACATCTAAAAATACCATAGCCACCTTCTGCAGCACTAATGCTGCAGTCTGACAAGGTGTCTATAGCATTTATGCTCCCTTGATTCACTGAAATAAAGACTTATATAAAATCTGTTTCAAACCTGATCCAAGACCGGGAGCCGGGTTTTCAAGTGTCTCTCTCCCTCCTCTGTGGTGTCAGTCATCCCTCTCTGCTCTCTGTGCACCGCCTCCAGGGCCATCTCCCTGCATTACATAGCTTTGTCAGCTCTGCTACAACATAGAGCTGCTGGTATAGGAGACCCCACAGTAGTAAATCTTGCAGGAGGACCCTGAGCAGACAAAGCACTGCCTGCTACATTGCAGCCTTTGAGCTGAGCTGTCAGCAGTGCAGCAGAGTTGAGTTTGTGCTTTAGATCAGGGGCTGAGGAGCAATGCTGCTGGGTGCAAGAAACTGAAAGTGAAAACTGCTCAGCTCAAGGGCTGCTACGTAGCAGGCAGTATCCTCCTGCTAGATTTACTACTGTGGGGTCTCCCAGCTCTATGTTGTAGCAGAGCTGACAAAGCTCTGTAATGCAGGGAGGTGGCCCTGGAGGTGGAACACAGAGAGCAGAGAGGGATGACTGACACCACAGAGGAAGGAGACAGACACTTGAAAACCCGCCTCCCGGTCTTGGATCTGGTTTGAATCAGATTTTATATAAGTCTTTATTTCAGTGAATCAAGGGAGCATAAATGCTATAGACACCTTCTCAGACTGCAGCATTAGTGCTGCAGAAGGTGGCTATGGTATTTTTAGATGTCTGGAGGGGGTGACAGGTTCGCTTTAATACCAGCTTGTACAACCCCTGGCAAAAATTGTGGAATCACCTGGCTTGAAAGATGTTCATTCAGTTGTTTAAAGGGAACCTGACCCCGAAAAATGAGCCCCCAGCCACGCGATCGTCATAGCGGCTTTATTCAATTCTGAGGAAAAAATTATGGAATCATGAAAAACAAACACCAAAGAACACTCCAATACATCACTAGTATTTTGTTGCACCACCTCTGGCTTCAATAACAGCTTGCAGTCTCTGAGGCATGGACTTAATGAGTGACAAACAGTAATCATCAATCTGGCTCCAACTTTTTCTGATTGCTGTTGCCAGATCAGCTTTTAAGGTTGGAGCCTTGTCATGGACCATTTTCTTCAACTTCCATCAAAGATTTTCAATTGGATTGAGATCTGGACTATTTGCAGGCAATGACATTGACCTTATGTGTCTTCTTTCAAGGAATGTTTTCAGTTTTTGCTCTATGGCAGGATGCATTATCATCTTGATAAACGATTTCATCATCCCCAAACATCCTTTCAATTGATGGGATAAGAAAAGTGTCCAAAATATCAATGTAAACTTGGGCATTTATTGAAGATGTAATGACACCTATCTTCCCAGTGCCTTTACCTGACATGCAGCCCCATATCATCAATGACTGTGGAAATTTGCACGTTCTCTTCAGGCAGTCATCTTTATAAATCTCATTGCAACGGCACCAAACAAATGTTCCAGCATCATCACCTTGCCCAATGCAGTTTCGTGATTCATCACTGAATATGACGACTTTCATCCAGTCATCCACAGTCCACGATTGTTTTTCCTTAGCCCACTGTAACCTTGTTTTTTTTCTGTTAAGGTGTTAATGATGGCTTTTGTTTAGCTTTTCTGTATGTAAATCCCATTTCCTTTAGGCGGTTTCTTACAGTTCGGTCACAGACATTGACTCCAGTTTCCTCCCATTCGTTCCTCAATTATTTTGTTGTGCATTTCCTGTTTTGGAGACATATTGCCGCTTTGATATCTTCCTTGGTCTATCAGTATGTTTCCCTTTAACTATCTTCCCGTGTTGTTTGTATTTGGTCCAGATTTTAGACATAGCTGACTGTGAACAACCAACATCTTTTGCAACATTGCGTGATGATTTACCCTCTTTTAAGAATTGACAATCCTCTTCTTTGTTTCAACTGACATCTTTCGTGTTGGAGCCAGGATTCATGTCAGTCCACTTGGTGCAACAGCTCTCCAAGGTCTGCTCTGGGGCGGAGTTAGTTCAGTTCCTAGGAGGACTGAGGAAGACATCCTGTGTACTGGAGCAGTGCTAAGCTCGTCCCAGGAGAGCTGAACCTAGCTTGAGGGACTTAAGGCAAGGGTCTGAGGAAGTCAAGGAGAGCCTGGGGAGTAGAGCAGTGTTGAGCTCACCCCAGAGGAGAAAGGACCAAGAACCAGACACCAGAGTCTGAGACTGTGCAGGGCCTAAGGTCCCGGCAGCGAACACCAGAGGGTGAGGGATTCCAAGTCCCCCAGCCACACCAAGTGCCCGCAGGCAAAGCAGCATCGAAGAGCCCAAGAGCAGCCGCCTGAGAAGTGGGGCTTGAGAAGGACTTGAGCTACCTGTCATACCGTCACACGCAGGAGAGAGAGAGAGGGCCGCATCTCTGCTTAAGGCAGCAGCTGGGACTCATGGAGAAAGCGCAGCAGGGAGGTCTCAGAACTTGCCGGTTGAGAAGAACCTAGAGTTGATCCTAGGTTGCACGGACCAGTAACATCACCTGTCTTGGAACCACTATCACCAGTAAAGGACCTGAGGAAACAGCAAACCGTGAGTCTGTCTGTTGCTTTACGCCCTCCAGCCTGCACCCAGCGCCCTCTCAATACCCACTGCTCTGGGAATCCACTCCACCTGTGGGGAGCCAATCCATCCCAGCTGCCCATCCTTTGTCCCCAGAGGTCTTGCACCAGCAGTGGCTACTCATGGCCACAAACCACAGGTGGTGTCACGATGAATCCTTCCTATATTTCCCTAAGAACTCTTTAACACTGAACCCAGGGTCACAGAGCTGGGTCTCAACCCCTGTGACTCCCCGGAAGCGCCAAAGCCCAATTCTGAGTACCCCACGGCCCTGGGGCCCATCAAAACCATTACGAATAGAGGGGAAAAAACGCAGCTTAAAAAAATGCATCAAAAATGCACAGTGAGAATGGGTGATATATCTTTTGGAAAAGCGGATCAGTTTTGCAGCTGAAAAACAGTGCAAAAACGGTGTATGTGAATGTAGCCTAAGTGTTTTCCTTCAGACTGGTCCAGGGGCGGACCGTCACCCCCGGGGGCCCTGGTGCAGGTGTGGACCGGGGGGGGGGGGGTCGTGGTGGTGGTGGGTGCGGGTGCTGATGCTCTCTTATGATGCTCTCTTACCGCTGCTTCTGGGTGAGCCGCGCTCTCCCGCCTGGTCCTGCCGCGCTCTCCCGCCTAGTGACGGCGGCTTGTGGGGGTCGGCTGGGAGCCCCCTCCAGGCTTGAAGGGGCCCCCTAACCGGTCGGGGCCCTGGTGCGGCTGCATCGGCTGCACCAGTGTAGTTCCGCCCCTGGACTGGTCAGTATGTGTCAGCACACGGTTTAAGAAAGGAAAACAGAAACTTGTGGTCACGCTTCGGGCACTGGGGGCTACAAATGCACAGGGAATATTGTTAAAGGTGTACAAATCTCTTGTCCATCACCGCTGCAGAAACGCATCATGGTTATCTTTGGCAATAAAGAGGTTTGTACACCTTTAACAATATTCCCTGTGCATTTGTAGCCCCAAGCGACCAAAGCTTGACCACAAGTTTCTGTTTTCCTATCATTACATCCCTTTTGGGATTGTGGTTCGGAGCGGCAGGGTGCTCTCTTGCACTGAAGGCAAAAGGACCTGCGATGACATCACATCCAACCATGTAATCGGGCGCATTATCACGTGACCACAGACTGGGATCACTGCGAGCGGAGAGGAAGAAGCAGAGCCGGAGACACGGCAGCTCAAAACTCCAGTGTCACAGGCCCATCATCGAGGTTGTGCAGGCTGCACAACCTCCTAAGGTGAGAATATTAACACACACTGCTCACTCACTATCCCACTAGACCACCAGGTTTTTCATAGGGGAGCGCTTCCTCTATCCTTTTGTTGCAAAAGAAAAAACAAAGGTTGCGCCACGCTGCATTGGGGAATCTAGATTAAGCGATATTCAGGATTTTCACTCACCTTTACTAGTTGTGCCGTATCCGCACAACTAGATTGTGGATATGTGGTGAGTGAAGGTTTATATTCACTGATCTTCTGATCTTTGGTGTTCCCCTTCAACGTTTTTAATATAAGATTCCTGCCTTCTCCTTAGCTGGCTCGCGTGAAGGATCATGTGCCGATTTTAAGGATGGATAAATGTAGCCAGGTCCTGCTCCGGAGCAGCTCACAACACCACGCTCCCCGAAGGGAGATTGTAGATAAGCCGATGAATAAATGTGGTATAATAATAGTAAGCGCTGAGAGCTAAAACAGGATACACAATGCTCTTAAATATATTACCTTTGAGTTTTATTCATTCAACAAATAAAAGCCCTCCTGCCACAACGCGTTTCGACGCTGACTGCGTCTTCCACTTGAGGAAGACGCAGTCAGCGTCGAAACGCGTTGTGGCAGGAGGGCTTTTATTTGTTGAATGAATAAAACTCAAAGGTACTATATTTAAGAGCATTGTGTATCCTGTTTTAGCTCTCAGCGCTTACTATTATTATACCACATTTATTCATCGGCTTATCTATCCTTTTGTTGGCACACGGTTTAAGGCCTCATTCACACATCCGTGTGGCACATATGTGTTGTATCCTTTTTTTTTTTTTAAAGGATATGTGGCATCCCAAAGTCCGGTTGACACAATGGCATGGTCTCCCTCAGGAGGGTGATGCCATGCTTGGAAGCAAGGGGAAGTATCCACACCAGGTAAGCCCACCACACACAACACCTTCCCAACTCCAGACCAGAAGGGGGAGCTCTGAAACCCGAGTTCAGTGGAGGTCCCCCCCTATAAATTCTGGCGTGGTGGCGGGGTTAGGCAGTTCAGTTCCTAGGAGAGCTGTGAAGAGGTCCCCTGGACTGGAGTAGAGTATAGTTTGTCCCGGGACGGAGACTAGCCAGCGTGAGGGACCCATAGGTGAGGGTCTGAAGAAGTGGAGAAGCATGTCTGGGGAGTGGAGCTGGTTGCCAGGCTCACCCCAGTGCAGAGTGCCAGAAGCAGACACCGGAGTCCAAGGTTGTGAGGGACTCCAGGCCCAGCAGCCAAAACTGGCGGGAGATTCCAAGTTTCCCAGCCACTACAAAGCCCAGGAGGCAAAGCAGCATCAGAGAGCTCAGGGACAGTAGCCAGAGGACTAGAACCAGGGAAGGGCTCAAGCTGCCTGCCATGCGGGTGAGAGAGACTATGCAGGAAGAGAGGGTCGCATCTTGGCTACAGGCAGCCATGACCCCCCAAGAGAAGCACAACAGTTAGGCCTCAGAACTCACCAGGTGAGGAGATCCCCAACTTGCTTCCAGGCACACCATACCACCTGCCAGCAGTACCCTGAACTAAACCTGCTACTTCCACCAGTAAAGGTTGAAGAAACTCCAACACTTGTGTCTGTCGGTTATTCGGCGCCTACAGTCCTGCACCCCCAACGGCCTACTACCGCCATAGACTATACCAGTTGCCCTGAGGACACACTCCACCAATGGGGAGATGCCATCCCATCGACCCCAGAGGTCCCACACCCGCAGCATCGGTCACTAATAGCCGAATATCATGGGTGGTGTCACGACCACTATTTCAGAATGATATTATAATAATCTCAGCACTTTAAAGTTGACCCCCTGGGTCACAGAACTGGGCCTCGATCCCTGTGACAACCCCCAGCAGTTCCCAAAAGCCCGGTCTCCGAGTACCCCACGCCCCACGGCCCTGGGGCGCACCAGATCCAACACATACCCGTTATAATCTAAGGTGCTGCTCACATATATATGATCTTCATGGACCATGTGTCTGTGCAAAACAAATGGAGATATGTCCATTTATTTCCAGCAGCACAGATGACAAAGGGAAGTCAATCAGGAAGTACTACAGTCTATTTGTGTCTTCGGTGTGTTGCTGCTAGCTGCCAGATATATTCCCTGGTTCAGTTGTTGTAACCTGCTTAGTATTATTGATTTTTTAGGATTGACCTCTGAGTGATCTTGGACTACTCTCCAGCCTAATGATTTTGTACTTTTCTGACCTTTTCGTCTTTGGCCCTGCTTGGCGACTTTTCTATTCCTGGACTGCAACCCATCTGTTGGCTGCAACCCCCTGGATCTTGCAGTAAAGTCATATCTCTGTATATCAACAGAAAAGATGTGGCACATAAGGGAGCAACACCACAACACTGAGTCAAAAAATGTATAAAAGGAAAATCTTTATTAATGCACAATGTGGGGAAAAATAAAAACATTTAAAACCATGGGCCACTCCCATGGTCGTGGACTTCATATAGAATAATCACAGGAGTATGTACCATGGCAATATTATAATAAAGTACCTGAGACATGTGTAGTTGTAGGCATGCAGTACATAGAGTAGTCACGTGGACCAAGATTAATGGTCATTCGTTGATAACAGTATGGATCATATATACAGTGTGAACAAAAACCAGTATGTTAATGTTAGCAGGTGGCAGCCCGCATCAAATATTAGAATGGATAATATGCGCAGAGATGGCAATTGATCATAGGACAATTGTGCTTAGGTCAGACGTTAATAAGCCAACAGATGCCACTCAACTAGGACAACATTAATTGTATAAAAATATGTGAAAGTGGAGTGGTGGTACAGGGCGTGGAGTGTCCGCTAGCGCAGTGTTTCCCAACTCCAGTCCTCAAGGCACACCAACAGGTCATGTTTTCAGGATTTCCTTATCATTAGACAGATGATGGAATTATCCCCTGTGCAAGTGATTAAATTATCACCTATGCAATCCTAAGGAAATCCTGAAAACATGATCTGTTGGTGTGCCTTGAGGACTGGAGTTGGGAAACACTGCGCTAGCGGATGGTGCATCCAGAGAAGCACTTCTACATCGGTTAGCGGGGGTGTGACATACACTGAAGCCGCAAGATGCCGCAAAGCTCAGACCATGTATTCAGTGATGTTTCCAAGAGTGGCCAGAGCCCTCTAGTTTACCCAGATGATTAGAAGCAGTTGTTGGGTGTATGTTGTAACCCCGAACCCATGTGGGGGAATCCGTTACAGTATGACCCGTCAAATAGCAGATAGTACGAGTTATGAGGTAATATAATAGAAAAAATGGTACATAAGTGTTCCAGTAGCACTGCTAGAAGGGCATGCCTGTATTTGTAAATGCAACAGCCAGCTGGGGAGCCAGGGGGTGGCTTTATTAGCCCACCAGGGGCAACAACATATATAAGCAACAACAAGATGTGAACAACCAACAATAAGGCAGTATGATCATGATGCACCCCAGGGTATGGGAACTCGGGTATCTGGGCCCTCTGCTGCAGTAGGGATGTCACTGGTGGCCTGCCCAGACCCGTGGCACTGGTGGTCTGCTTTCAAAAAGGGGACATTTTGAAAATAATAAAGCATAAAGTTCACGTGACACCACCAGCAGATTCTGGTGACTGGACACCAGAGCCGCTTCAGACCTCCAGGAGATGATAGTGTGGCGCCCCTATGACTAGGCGCCACAGGTAGGTTCTGCACCCCAAACAGAAGGTGTAGTGCCTCCGTAGTTATGGATTTGGGGTTTCCTTGTAGAGTCTGTCCAAAGCACCCATACACTAGCCCCCCCTTAGCATAGGGACCGTATATTCAGTAGGTCCAGGGGGTGGAGCTTAGAGTAGAGTGGGAGATTTGAGTGACAATTGAGCTAATTTTAGTCAGACAGTGCTGGGAAGGCAACCAGAGAGGACATGCCTGACAGCGTTCCTGACAGGAGGGCTCCTCTTAGAAAGAGATGACCCGGGAACCTGAGGGGACGAACCAGCTCTGCAGAGTGGTTAAAGAGAGTAAGGAGGAACACAGACCCCAAAAGCCATTAAAAGGGACAATCAACATACTCTAAAGGATCACCTTACAATCCGTGGCTATATCCCCGTTCAATCAGACTGTGACTGTGTACTGTATCATCTATCCGGTACCAGTAAAGTGACGTTTGAGTTGAATCTGTGTCTATGATCCTTTCCTCCGGCGCCCAGAGGGGTAAGTTTACGACTCCCCTCCTCCATCCCTGCTGCCCTGAGGTAAAGCTCCACCTGTGAGGAGCTGTACTACTCTAAGCGGCACCTCCATCACCTCAACCGACTATCCCAGTATCAGAGTACCCCTTACCCTGTTGACCACCTCAGTTGTACTGAAGCTTTGATGGAACAGTTCACTGCAGGTGGAGCTGGGCCTCCGGGACAGGAGTGCACCGATGATTGGGATGCAGACTGTAAATGTCAATGATCAGCAGTACGGTAAAAGAACAAACACACGGAGACTCTGTCACTCTACCCGGGTACTTTACTGGAACAGTTCTGGTTGCAATACAGTTCACAGTGCAAAGCAGTCTTTCTCAAGAGGTAACTGGCTGGGTAGTCACAGCGGGCTGCAAGGTCTCTCGGAGACTCCCGTGGTATACCTTCTTTAGTTGATCCCGTGTCCTGCTGCTGATTCCTGTCCTTGCACTACCCCATACTACCAGGCCCGTTGGGGTGCTGTTGAGTTCCTGTGCTTCCCAGCTCTTGTGAAGGGGGCTCGACCTTGGTGGGTGATCCTGGTGTGGCGGTGCTGTTTGGGCAGGGTGTCTGGGCCGGTGGACTGACCCGCGATGGCCGGTATTGGCGGCTCAGGGGCTAGACTCCCTGCACTGCATCCTTGGAGCCAGCTTCCCGTGGTGGACTAGGGTTTCCCCCGGAGTATGGGTGCTCTGGTATGGGAGTTCCCTCTCTCTTTTCCTGGGCTGCATGTTCCTCTCTCAGGTCCCCTCTCTCAGAGTCCCCTTTTCTCACTCAGGGCTCACTTTCCTTCTTCTCCTCAGGGCAAACTAGAACTCCTCGTTTTGCTACCTCCCTCCTCCCCTAACTCTCCCCCTAGGGACTGGGCTCCAACCATTTGCCTAGGCTCGAATGTGGGAGTGGCCGGGTGGGAGCCTCCTACAAACTTTACATTCCCACTGTGACAGGGATAACCGCACACTCTTTTATGGGTGCAGTACCCCAACTGTGACCACAGGCATATGCGAAATTCAGTATCAAATCTAGGCATAAATACATATGAGTACACACAGGCAACAGATATATATGCAGAGACCACAGCTTGTGAGCACACTGCAAGTAGGCAGTATTACAGACACGTGGTAATGCAGGAGCTAATGAGGACCGATGTGGATACACGCGCTGTGCTTGAACCCCATACACCCAGTCAGGTGTATTGGTCCAGATGGGGCCAGGAACAGTCAATTAACTGTCAAGTGTATAGTTTCTCAGTTACCCAGAGATTACTGCATGGTCAGGGTCGCGAGGTTGCCAGAGTGAGGTAGAAGCAGTCAGACCAGGGAACACCCAGACCCCACGCGTATCGCTGCCGGGGCGTAGCTTCGTCAAATGATTTTGGTTTACATTTTGGCAAACTGCAGTCTATTGTTTTTTTTGTCCATATGTCAGCAGGGGGGTCCTCCTGGTCTCCTCCATAGCGTTTCATTTCACCAAATGTGGATGCATAGTTTGCGCTGAAACTGAGCCTGCAGGACAGCTGGTTTAAATTTCTTTAAAACTTGATTGGGGCTTATCCACCATCGGGCTTAGCTTGCATTGTAGCCTTTCATCCATGTATCTCTGCCATCCGCGTCCAAGAAAATGACCTACAGTGGCATGGGTTGTAAACTTCTTGATTATATTGCGTACTGTGGACAAAAGAACATCAAGATCTCTGGAGATGGACTTGTAACCATGAGATTGTTGACATTTTTTAATAATTTTGGTTCTCAATTCCTCACACAGTTTCTCTCCATGCTTAGTGTGGCACACACAGACACAATGTTTTACTTGCCACAGGTGAGTTTGAACGAGCATCACATGCTTGAAACAAAGTTGTTGTTTACCCAGCAATTTTGGAAAGGTGCCAGCAATTTTATCCCAACCATTTTTGGAGTTTTATTTGAAATGATGTCCAGTTTGACTTTTTCTTTGGGTTGTTCCAATACATACAAAGGAAATATACATGTGAAAGGGTGCTTCTCACACTGGTGTTTTGAAAATTGATACAATGTTGCTCTAGAAAACGTTTTTGAGGGACATGTAAATTTTTATCTGCATGTCATGGGAGTGCTTAACATATTTTACATGCTACATTACTTCTTGTGCATTTTTATTTCAAGATGAAAGCAAGCATAGAAAGATATAGATAGATGCTAGAAAAGATGTGAAATGCCTATTTTAATTTCCCACTCCCTATATGTTCTAAGCTTGCACCATTTGGTGCCCTTCATGTGGCACTAAAGGGTGTTTAACCATATTTTTATCTGCAAAATTAATATTTCGAAAAATTCACGTGGGGTTCACCTTATTTTTGATAGCCAGCTAGGGTAAAACGGACAGCTGCAGCCTGCCGACCGCAATTGGCAGCATTTCCTTGGATGGTATTCCAAAACAGATGTCACCCCATGCTATATTGTCAAATTATTTATTTATAAATAATTTGAAAATGATGCAGGGTCACCCCATTTTGGAAAACCAGCCAAGCTAATACAGATAGCTGGGGTCTGGTAATCTCAGGGTGGGAAGGGCCGTTTTTCAAGGGCCCTCCCCACCCTAAAAGCAGCAGGCCACAGCTACCCCAGAACTGGCACCTTCAAAAAAATGCATCAATCTTGGCACTTTGTCATGACTCTTCCCGCTGCCCTGGTGCTGTGGTAAATGGGGTAATAGAAGGGATTAATGACAGCTGTCATTAAGCCCTAGATTGTTAATGTTCAGGTATCTTTGTCACCTATACATTGCCAATCTAGTAAGTAGTTAAAAAAACACAGAGAAGATCCTTTATTAGAAACAAAGCACAGTGAAAAATCCTTTATTTCAATTAAAACTGACACCCTCTTTCACCCTTTTATTAGCTCCAAAACATACCCTCCAACAGTAATCCACAGTCAGCACAATGTCCCTTGACGAAGCTCTCCAGCTCTGCTACATCACGATGGCTGGTGTCATAGATGCCCTAACATTACCAATCAAGGGATTAATGACAGCTGTCATACTAAGCTGTCATTGTCCCCTTCCATCACCCTCATGCTGCCACACCAGTGCATTAGGAAGAGTCATGTAAAGTGTCAGGAATTGGTGCTTCTAATGAATGCGCCAATTTCTTGGGTGGCTGCGGGCAATTCTGTAGCCTGGGGGCTCAATAACTATGGGCCTCGCCACACTGAGAATACCAACCCCCAGCTGCCTGGGTGTACCTAAGTTGGCAATCACAAATTTAGTGGCACCCTCTTGCAAATTTTTTTAAATTATTTATTTACTTTTACACACCTATGACTGCAGGTTGGTTGCCATACACTATTGTATATAGCAATCAATCACAGACACCGACACAATGAGTAGGGGCGCAACAGCCAATCATAGACACTTCACAAAGCACCCACTGACCTTGTGGAGACCAGTGGAGGATAACACTGCGAGCACCAGTTAAAGCACTCAAACACAGTGAAACCCAATGTGCATTGCTCCCTAGAATTTGAATATGCAGATGAAGTCCATGGAGCCTCGGTTAAGAGTCTACAACATGGACACCAGCCAGTTATCCCACCAGGGAAGGACCTAGCCCAGGGTATTAGTAGCCCTTAAGTCACTATCAAGCCCTTGCGAGCTTGAAGATATGGCCAGGGGTTTACCATGGACTAGGTATCCAACCACAGACAGCTGTTTCGGGGTTGTTGCCCCTCATCAGTGTGGCGCAGGATGCTGGCTGGGTGGGAGCAATGCTTGATAGACAGACATCACAAAGCACCCACTGACCTTGTGGAGACCAGTGGAGGATAACACTGCGGGCACCAGTTAAAGCACTCAAACACAGTGCTCCCACCCAGCCAGAATCCTGCGCCACACTGATGAGGGGCAACAACCCCGAAACAGCTGTCTGTGATTGGATACCTAGTCCATGGTAAACCCCTGGCCATATCTTCAAGCTCGCAAGGGCTGGATAGTGACTTAAGGGCTACTAATACCCTGGGCTAGGTCCTTCCCTGGTGGGATAACTGGCTGGTGTCCATGTTGTAGACTCTTAACCGAGGCTCCATGGACTTCATCTGCATATTCAAATTCTAGGGAGCAATGCACCTTGGGTTTCACTGTGTTTGAGTGCTTTAACTGGTGCCCGCAGTGTTATTCTCCACTGGTCTCCACAAGGTCAGTGGGTGCTTTGTGATGTCTGTCTATCAAGCATTGCTCCCACCCAGCCAGAATCCTGCGCCACACTGATGAGGGGCAACAACCCCGAAACAGCTGTCTGTGGTTGGATACCTAGTCCATGGTAAACCCCTGGCCATATCTTCAAGCTCGCAAGGGCTGGATAGTGACTTAAGGGCTACTAATACCCTGGGCTAGGTCCTTCCCTGCTTGGATAACTGGCTGGTGTCCATATTGTAGACTCTTAACCGAGGCTCCATGGACTTCATCTGCATAATCATAGACACTTGTCAGAGAGAGTGGGAATTTGGGATTGGTCATTGCAGTCAGTGCAGTGAATATTCATGAAGTTAATGAGCGGCACCCAGAAGTGAGTGTCTGTGCCTGCTGTTGGAGGCTGGTAAGCTCTTTCCACTGTATTCTATTTTTTCTGGTCATCATAATGGGAGACCCAGACAATGGGGTTTAGGGCTCCGCCCTCCGGAGGTCACACTAGGTACTACAAGTTTGTAGACACCGCCTCCTCCGCATATAAACCCCCACCGTAGGAGAAATCCTCAGTTTTAAACTTAGTGTGCTCGGAGGATCACGCTTTGCTTGCACTTCACTGCATTCTCACAGCTTACGTGATGGCGTATGAAGACAAGGTAATTGGTCCCGGTCGGGACCCTCGACAGTCTCCCCGCTCACCCTTTGTGGAACACGCTGGTGGAGGTACCGGAGGGCTTTTAGCCTGGACACTTAGCTGTTCTCCCGGTACGCTGTCGTGCTTTCCCCTTTCCATCCCTCTGTGGAGGCTCTGGATAGGGGGAGCCTGGAGCCTTGCACAGCTCCGCTCCGTCCGAGGCCTCCCTAAATGGTGCTTACAGACCGGACGGAGCCAGCCCAGTCCGAGGCCTCCCATTATGGTGCTTACATTCCGGACTGGTGCTGTACCCCCGTCCGAGGCCTCCCTAAAGGTGCTTACAGACCGGACCGGCACTGAGGCCCCTTGTGGTCTCATGTGTGCCTGGGGGTAGTGTCTGTCACTTTGGTGGCATGGCACTCAGACCGCGCGGTTACCCTCGGGTCCGCGGTTCTGATAGTGTACCCTGTGCTGGGGTCACTCTGGCTGACCGCCCTGTGTTTCACAGGGGCTGAAGCTGAAGGCTGCTGCTGTTTGTTTTGTGCGGGCAGTCTGTGTGTGTGTATGTGTATTACTTCACACTCTTTCCCGCGCTGCGGGCTCTGGCACCTCCATTGCTGAGGCAGCCTGGAGGGGGAGGAAGCAGCTCTTGTGATGACTCACTGATGGGCGTGTTTTTTGTGTTCTCCCGCGTGTTCCTGGCCACGCCTACGTATTCACAGTCGGCGGCCATCTTCTCCCTCACTTCCCGGCTGGGATCTGGCTGCAGCGTGTGTCTGCACTCTCAGGGAGACCGGAACTCGCGGAGGTCACACAATTACACCGCTTCCTCCTACCGCTCCTAGCGGTCGGTAAGCCACCGGGTTCCCCGGTTTGTTTGTTTACAACTTGGCTTATTCCCCTACTGTGGAGATGTCCTCAGTAAGGAAGCATGCTGCTAAGGCAGCAGATGTCACCATTACCTGCGCTACATGCAACGGTTCACTGGTGGAGGGGTCCTGCAATAATTGCGGGCGCCCAGAGACCCAGACAGTTACTGCAGAGTCAGGATCTGCGGGTCTGTACCCTGAGGCTCGGCTGATCCCAGGGACATGGGAAACGCAGAGTAAGATAAATGAATCTCTGCTGGCCCAGATGTCCTCCATGTCGCAATCCCTGGAGGCTCTTCATAGGAGGCTGGAAAACCCAGCTACTCCTCCTAGTTACCCCCGGGTGTCTCTTACTTCTACTGTGAGACCCCCTAAGCGAGCTCGTGAGGCCTCTCCAGAGCTCCAGGCTCCCTCTGAGGAGGAGCGTTCCTCTGATGGTGAGGAAGATGATGGGGGTTCTACTCTTGGGTCTGTCTCTGAATCTCCAGATGGGGTCGAGGATCTGGTGTCCTCCATCAATGAGACTTTACGTCTGGTCACTCCTCCCGAGGAGGTGACTGTGCACCCCAAGGAGGTCTATCAATGGCTGCGGCCGGAGGCTAGACCAAGTGGAGCCTTTATGGACCACACTAATTTTGGAAGGGTGATTAGAACACCCAGGTTACATCCTGGGCGGCGTTATGTCCGTAAAGCCAAGGACCTTCGCTTTCCCTTTCCTCAGGAGGTGCTTCAGGAGTGGTCGCAGTCCCCAAAGGTGGATGCTTCCATGACCAGGATTGCTGCACGTTCCTTATTTTCTGCCTCTGATAGTTCCTCATTGAAGGATGCTACGGATAGACAGGTTGAGCAACTCGCCAAGTCATCCTACGAGGCTGTGGGCTCTTCATTTGCCCCTAATTTTGCCACGGTCTGGACCCTACAGGCGATTACCTCCTGCTTGGATGGTATCTCTGACCTAGCTAGGTCCAGCCCAGAGGTCCTGGCGCTTACCGACAGGGCGAAGGCTTATGCGGATTACGCCAGGACGGCAACTTTGGAAACTGCCACTCGCTCGGCTGTGGCTTCCGCCAATGCTATAGCGATCCGCAGGTTGTTGTGGCTGCGTCTTTGGGACTCAGATGCCACGTCTAAGAAGATTTTGCAAAATCTTCCATTTTCTGGTGACAGGCTCTTTGGCACCGAGCTGGACAAGCTGATTAAGGATTCTGCTGAGTCTAAGATACCGCAGAATAAGCCTAAGCCACGGTATACCGTGAAAAGGAACCCAAAGCAGTGGTCCTTTCGCCCCAGCTCGCAGTCATCAGCAACGTCCACTCGCACGGACCGTGGGGGCAAGCCCTCTACCCAGTGGCGCGGCAAAGGTCGCCAAAAGAAGCCGGCAGGGGCAGCAGCTGCCACCCCCAAACCCGCTTCGGCATGACTCGCTCCTTCATCCTGTCTCCCCACAGGTGGGGGGCCGCCTGTCTCTCTTTCAGGACAGGTGGCTACTCCACGTCCAAGACCAGTGGGTCCGAGACGTAGTCTCAAGAGGCTACAGGATAGAGCTGACGTCACAGCCGGTACACCGATTCCATCGGTCTGTCCCATCCCCAGACAAGGCTCAGGCTTTTCACCTGGTGTTGGAGGGTCTCCGCAGAGACGGAGTGGTGGTCCCAGTGCCCACGGGAGAGAGGTTCAGGGGTTTTTACTCCAACCTCTTTATCGTCCCAAAGAAGGACGGCTCTTTCCGTCCGGTTCTGGACCTAAAGTTGTTCAACCGTCACGTGTTGGTTCGGAAGTTCCGTATGGAATCCCTGCGCTCCGTGATCGCGGCGGTGTCACAGGGGGATTTCCTAGCGTCCATCGATATCAGGGACGCTTACCTTCACGTGCCCATTGCACCAGCTCATCAGCGCTGGCTGAGATTTGCAGTGGGGGAAGAACACTTCCAATTTGTGGCACTGCCGTTCGGGCTAGCCTCGGCACCGCGAGTGTTCACAAAGGTGATGGCCTCCATGATGGCTCTCCTGCATGTGCAAGGACACGCCGTCATTCCCTATTTAGACGACCTGCTGGTCAGGGCGCCATCGGAAGACCTTTGTCGGGTGAGCCTGGAGGCGACCATGAAGTCTCTGGAACAGTTCGGGTGGCTTCTCAACATTTCAAAGTCGACCCTGGTCCCGACCCAGTCATTGACATATCTGGGCATGGACTTCCACACAGACTCAGCCCTGGTGTCCCTACCTCAAGCCAAACAGCTTGCGATCCAGTCAGGAGTACAGACGGTTCTTCTGTCACCACAATCTTCCCTACGGGGATTGATGAAGCTGGTGGGACGCATGGTAGCGGCGATAGAGGCGGTGCCTTTCGCGCAGTTTCGCCTCCGACCTCTCCAGCTGGAGATTCTTCGCCGATGGGACAAAAGGACGATCTCTCTGAATCGGCTAGTGACGCTGTCACAATCGACCAGGGACTCCCTGCAGTGGTGGCTCCTGCCACATCACCTGTCACGGGGTCGATCCTTCCTAAAACCGTCATGGTTAGTGGTGACCACCGACGCCAGTCTGAAGGGCTGGGGGGCGGTGTTCTTACACCACAGGGCTCAAGGCCTCTGGACTCAGTCGGAGTCGGCGTTGCAGATCAACGTACTGGAGATCAAGGCGGTCTATCTGGCGCTCCTAGCGTTTCAGACCTTCCTGTCGGGACGGCCCATTCGGGTACAGTCCGACAATGCGACGGCCGTCGCCTACATAAATCATCAGGGAGGGACCAGAAGCGCTCAGGCCCTCGCCGAAGTCCACCGCATTCTAGCATGGGTGGAGGAAAACGGCTGCCTGATCTCCGCAGTACACATCCCAGGGGTCGAGAACTGGGAGGCCGACTACCTGAGCCGACAGGGGATGGACGCCGGAGAGTGGTCCCTGCATCCAGAAGTCTTCCGGGACATCTGTGGGAGATGGGGCGTTCCGGACGTGGATCTGATGGCCTCACGGCTGAATCATCAGGTGCCACAATACATGGCGCGGTCTTGGGATCCTCAGTCTCTGGGGGCGGATGCCCTGATCCTGAGTTGGTCCAGCTTCCAGCTGCCATATGTGTTCCCGCCTCTGGCTCTAATTCCCAGGGTTCTGTGGAAAATCAGGACAGAATGCAACAGAGCCATTCTGGTGGCTCCAGATTGGCCCAGGAGGTCCTGGTACCCGGACCTGTGGCAACTGTCAGGCGGACACCGGTGGGCTCTCCCAGAACGCGCAGATCTACTCGCGCAAGGCCCGTTCTTCCACCTCAATTCCAGGGCCCTCAGATTGACTGCATGGCTCTTGAGGCCTGGCTGCTGACATCCAGGGGTTTCTCTCCTGCGGTTGTTGCCACAATGAACCGGGCAAGGAAACCTGTCTCCAGGAAGATATACCACAGAACGTGGAAAATCTTTTTCTCCTGGTGTTCCTCTGGTGGTCGCTCACCGTGGCCTTTGTCCATCCCGACATTGCTGGCTTTCCTACAGTCGGGTTTGGAGTTGGGATTATCCCTTGGCTCTCTGAAAGGTCAAGTATCGGCACTTTCAGTGCTGTTTGACAGGCGATTGGCGCTTCTCCCGAAGGTCCGTCATTTTCTGCAGGGGGTGTCTCGGGTGGTTCCGCCTTACAGGCGACCTCTGGACCCTTGGGACCTCAACATGGTCCTGGCGGCGCTGCAGAAACCGCCGTTTGAGCCTCTGAGAGACATCTCTCTCTCTCGTCTGTCCCAGAAAGTGGTCTTTCTGGTGGCGATTACGTCTCTGAGGAGGGTCTCAGAATTGGCTGCACTTTCGTGCAAGTCACCTTTTTTGGTGGTTCACCAAGACAAGGTGGTGTTGCGTCCACGGCCTGAATTCTTGCCGAAGGTGGTTTCCACTTTCCACCTAAACCAGGAGATTGTTCTCCCATCATTTTGCCCCGCTCCCGTTCATCAGGTTGAGCGCGACCTCCATACTCTGGATCTCGTGAGAGCTGTACGCATTTATGTGTCCAGGACCGCCTCCTTTCGGAGTTCGGATTCCTTATTTGTCCTCACGATGGGTCGCTGTAAGGGGTCCGCGGCTTCGAAGTCAACCTTGGCCAGGTGGATCAAGGCTCCCATTCAAGAGGCATACCGGTCTTCTGGCTTGCCTCTCCCGGTGGGGTTGAAGGCACACTCTACAAGAGCTGTTGGTGCCTCATGGGCCTTGCGACATCGAGCATCTGCTCTCCAGGTGTGTCAGGCGGCCACTTGGTCCAGCCTGCACACTTTCTCAAAGCACTATATGGTGCATGCCCATGCCTCTGCGGATGCAAGTTTGGGCAGGCGGGTCCTCCAGGCGGCGGTTGCCCACCTTTAAGGGGGTCCGTGTATTATCCGTCTTGTTGAGGAACTCTTCCCGCCCTGGGGTATTGCTTTAGGACATCCCCATTGTCTGGGTCTCCCATTATGATGACCAGAAAAAAGAGAATTTTGTTTACGTACCGTAAATTCTTTTTTCTTTAATCATCAATGGGAGACCCAGCACCCACCCAGTTGTTCCGTTGCATGTTTGCATTTAATCTGTTCTCTGTTGAGACAGTGTTTTCCGGGTTGTTCAACCGTCTGGGCACGGCATTCTTCCCGATGTTTCGGGTGTGGTTAATTTTCTCCTCGCAGCTTATAGACTAAACTGAGGATTTCTCCTACGGTGGGGGTTTATATGCGGAGGAGGCGGTGTCTACAAACTTGTAGTACCTAGTGTGACCTCCGGAGGGCGGAGCCCTAAACCCCATTGTCTGGGTCTCCCATTGATGATTAAAGAAAAAAGAATTTACGGTACGTAAACAAAATTCTCTTTATTCTAACTCTTTACAGCATGTAAAATATCATGTGAAAAACACATTGCCTTTGTCGTGCGTGTGCTGTCTGTGTGGTGGACGATTTTTTTTTTTTTTCCTCGCACCCATAGACTTGTATTGATGAGTCAAATCCCGAGACTTGCTGACAATCGCAACATGCTGCGATTATGTTCTCCATCCAATTTGAGTTGAGGAAACTCTAGTGGATATGAGATGACTTGTAACATTGGTCCAGGTGCAATGCGATTTTCTGATTGTAATAGTCTTCTGAGGGAAATACTTCATTTTTCTGAAACGGTTTCAAGGGTGTTAACACTTTCAACCATAACGAAATATTCAACTGCACTCTAGAATACTAGAATATAGGGAAACTTGGCCTTGCATCTAATAGATCAAGCTGAGTGTATGTATATATGTGTGCAAGTGACATTAGCCCCACCTAATCCATGTAACCACACTCACTCCACAGCTGTCATAGCCACGCCCCTTCACATAGCCATACCCCTTCAAAGCACCACCACCTTTAGGGCCCCACCTCTTCACAAAGTATGTATATACCACTAAAAAAATTTGCACCATTGCACCTACAATCACAATATTTTGCACACACAGCCCATTTGACTCGGGGTTTGTGGGGGTTGCAGATATGGGGTGGCAGGATGGGGAGTCAGGGTGTAGGTTTGAGGGGTGGGGGGGCATTTTTTGAGGGAGGGTTTAGGAAGGTGGGATGGTGCAGGCTTGGGAGTTGTTGTTTTTGAGAGTGGGAGGGTTTGGGGGGGCATTTTTTTGGACGAGGGTCCAGGTTAGTCATTTTTGTGCGGGGGAAGTACAGGTTTAGGGCCAGGCTTTTTTTGGCGGGTTTGGAGGGGTGTGGGTTAAGGAGGGCAAGAGGGTGGCATGTTGTGGGGGGGTGCAGGTTTGAGAGGGTGAGGTGGGGCTGGTTTGGGGAAGGATGAAGTTTGGGGTGGGGGCAGGGGGTGAGGGGTAGGTTTGGGTGGAGTGGGGGTGGGTGGGGTGGTGTGGGGGGCAGGTTGATGCGTATAGTGGACATTCATACACACACGGACATACCCTCAGCTTATAACTAAAAACAGTTCATTACTATGCCTGGGCAACACTGGGCTTCAGCTAGTAACCTATAAGAATCCTAGGAAATAAAAGAGAAATACACTTTGCTAATATAAAATTGAATAAAGGAAATTTGACATTGCATAACTTAGAAATATTTTTTAAAAGGTGACATTTAGCTAATGTATTGGCCAATCTATAGGAGCTCGATAACCAACGACAAGGTGATCGCCTCTATGGAGAACTTAACCTGAAATGCCTCTATATGTGATTTAAAAATTTGCATGTCTGGGCAGATAGGATCCTGGCTATATAACTGGTGAACACACCATGGCTATGGAGCGAGGGTGCTCAGTCAGAAAATATTACTACAAATTTATCAGAAAACTGACCGGCGACATCAATAAATGTGAACAGGTGCCAGCTGACAAACACAACTACAAAGAGATATTCAGCTGCACTCTAGAATACTAGATTATAGTCTCCTTGTTTTCTAGTGTTCTAGAGTGCAGCTGAATTTTTCATGTAGTTGTGTGTTTTTTTTCAGCTGGCACCTGTCAACATTTATTGGTGTTGCCGGTCAGTTTTCTCGTAAATTTGTAAACCTTTTTAACCATGATTATATATCAAAACCTTATCACATACAATTCCCTTACTAATTTGGCATCCTCTTAAGCAATATTGTTCTGCTCCATTCATACATACCGTACTTTTGTCTTTATTGACATTAAACTAAATAATATGGTGGGGGTGCAGAAATTCTTTTTTCTTTGCAACCTCAAAATTATTTGGAGAATGATCACAACCTTTATAATATTGCTCAATGACCCGCCCAGGGGTCTTTGGGAACTCGGTACCCGGGGTGTTAGTGCTGGGGGATGTCTCGGTGGCCGGTGGCCCAACCTGTAACCCTGGTGGTCACTGGGTAAAAGGGCAAAATAATAAAAATAAAAAATAAAGTCTCGTGATGCCACCTGCAGTTTCTGGTGATCTCACCAGCGCTGCTGTCAGACCGCCGGGGTTGGTGGTATTGCAGCCAGTTGACAATGCTCCCTGCAGGTGGAGCGGGGTCCCCAGGGCAGTGTTGAGGTGACAGGGATTTGCACAGGGAGGCGGTTAGGCAGCTGGCCCACTGCTCCAGTCTGTGGGCCGGACAAGTTCAGGGATGGACAAACGGACACACACGGTGGGAATCATTTCTGTATCTTTACTGGTGTTACGGCAGGCACTGTCCAAGGTACGCTCCAGGTGGTCGGACAGCACTTCTGGATTTCCACAGTGAGTGTAGGTTAAGGTCTCCTTGTCTCTTTTCCCTCGGTGAAGTCATCTGACCTGTGTAGAACTAGGCCTGACCTCCTCTATGTCTCTCTCTCTCACCCGTGTCGTAGTGTCGAGAACCTTTTGTGTGGGCTACCACTATAACTTCTCCTGTGGTCCCTGGCTCCCCTGTTGGTTGCATTTCGGGTGTCCGGATGACTGGAGTCTCCTCGGTGAACCGTTCTTTTCTGCTGGGCTAGATGCTCTCCTGCAGACTCGGACTCCGGTGTTAGGGTTGCTTCCTAAGGTGAACCGGTGTGGCTCCTCTGCCCCAGTCTGCTCCTTTACTCTCTCTCTCTCACGCTTTGCCTTCGACCTCACTCTCAGGCCCTCAAACTGGCTAGGCTAATCTACTGGCTCGGCCTAGCACGGCTCCAACACACCAGGACGTCTTCCTCAGTACTACTGCATACTGAACCAGCACCAGTATTTATAGGGGATCTTGCTTAAAGGCAGCAAGTGGAGCTCCCCCTACAGGTCTGGGGTGGAAGATGTGGTATGTGTAAGGGTACCTAATGTGGAAATCCATGCTTTAGGTGGTTCTGTGGCTACCTGTAATGGCAGAGCACCACACTTAATAAAAGTCCATGGAAAAACTTTAGACCTTTTTGCTGAGTTCACATGTTGCATATTAAGTGTGGCTTTTACTTATGTGTCCTGCAGTATTTTACAGTATCTGCAAAGAGGACGAGTTTTAACTCCACCTCATCCACTTGATCATTTTTTCTTTATTTCTAGTGTGGATCTTTTAAAAAAATATGTGTCGAGCCCACTGGGACGGGGTACTCGGTACCGGACCGGGTCGCTGCTGGGGGATGTCATGGAGGTCCTGGTCCGGACCGTGTTCCGGGCTCAGACAAGTAAAAGGGGCTTATGTACAAGGGATAAATGTCTGTCGTGACGCCACCCACGGTGTGTGGTCAGTAATGGGACCACCGCTGCTGCAGAACCTTTGGGGACGATGTTAAGCAGCAGTAGATGGAATAGCTCTCCGCGGTTAAAGCTGGGTTCCCCGGGGCAGTGATGGTTGGAGTGTATGATTGTTGGTGGTATTAGATGTAGTTCACTTACTTTCCTGCTGCTGCAGCCTTCTTCCAGCCAGCGTCCAGAGCTGACAGGCTGTGGCTCTCCAGGCGGGAACTCTCTGCTATCCTGCTGGGAGGAATCATTCATGGGCAAGGGAGCAAAGTGATTATAAAGTTCTGTCTGTAGATAATCATACGAGGGAGTCAGAAGCAGGGTTCACCGGGTTTACTGTGCAGTTCTTTCAGTACAGCAGTTCAGTTACAGTTCAGTTCTTACACAGTTTACAGACTTTCCCCTCCGGGTTCCTTTCTACTTTTTGCAGCCAGGTTGTTACTCTCTGACCCCTCACTCTCTCTGTCGTCCTTTCCAGGCTTTACTCTCTCTCTCCGTGTGTGTGTCTCCAGACAGTTTAGCGGTAGCTCGGACCCCTGTCGGTCTTCGTGGTCGCCACTGAGCTGCCTGTCCTTTGGGTAGGAACTCCAACCTGGAGTTGGAGCTCCCCGTCGGTGAATCTGGGGAAACCGGGTAAATCGTCGGTCCCCTCCAGAGCCGACACACTGCTTCTAGCCTAGCCTCCAATAGTCCTTTCTTGCAAGGCTCTATCAGGCTCCCACCTGCCCTGTGAGACTCTGGTTTCGATCTGGAAGGCTACTCCTCTGGTAGTCGGTCGCTTCAGCTGTGTTCCTCAGGTTCAGTGTTGCTGATATGCCTCTTTCCTCACACTCCTGGGGTGCTGGCTATAGACGTACTTTCTCTCCGTTGTTTCACTGGCACTTCAGATTCTGCACTCTATCAGCCCCACTCATCCAAGACGTGTGTTTCCTTCTTTGCTTCTCAGCCCTCTGCTGCTCTGCTTCTGGTCTTTTACTGCTCAGCCTGCTCCAGCCTACTGACTACTTCCTCCTCTCCTTCCCTATTTCTACCGTCTGTCACCTGACTTTCTTGCTGTCCCACTCACTGTTCTCTAAACCCACCACCCCTTGACCGCCTAGAGTCCCGGGCTCCGGGTTGGGTGCTGCCCTCTAGTGGTGTGTGGGATGTTTGTGAGGGTATTTGTGGTGCAAACGGTCTTCCCTTCTTACCTGGCTGCAGTTCCCTATGTGGCCTCCTGGTCGCAGGGGCGCCACATATGCGTAATGTCGACTTCCGGTCCTATTGTTCCCCATTCATTTCAAGGTGACCCTTAAATCTACACATTATACTGTTGGGCTGACATTTCTTTTTGGCATTTACAGGTGTGCTCCCACAGCTAAAAACAACACATGTATAATGCAGGAATAGGTGCAGAAACGCAGTGGATTTCCGCCTAAAAATGTGTGTGGAACGTATTCACCAAAGATGCAACGTGTGAACTCGACCTGATCTGATGTGATAATGCAACAATTATAAAAATATATATGTATAGATTTCCAGAGTGCTAACCTGCTAAAACAAAAATAATGTATCTTGTTCTTCAAATCACAGATGATGTTTTCTCAGAGGTTACCAGACCATCAGTGTTTGGTTGGTTGAAGTCTGACCCCCAGGATCTCTGCCAATTCACATGATCAAGGGGTTCATTGTTTAAGCAGAGTGGCTCATCCATAAAAGCAGCTGTGCTTGGTACTGAGACTCCTACTATTCACTAGAATTGGAATAGGAGCAGCTGTAGTGCTCAACAGTCTCCTTATTGTGCTAATTGGCAGGGGTCAGACTCCCTCCTACCAAATATTCCTACGTTACCAACTTTAAAATGGTTGTCCATCTGTTAAACAAAGTGGTAACAATTAGGGCAAACTTTTCATTTTTTTTTTATAAAAATAACTCGACTCGACGAGAGCTTTTGTCATAGGTGTCTCCCGTCCATGGGAGATCTTAGACCTAAGTCTGAGGGTACCGTTACACATCGCAACATTGCATGCAATTTCACTGGCAATTTGCTGGCTGCAGTGAAATCATGGACACATTGTTCCATTTGTATACAGCAACAAAATAGAACAATGTGTCCATGATTTCACTGCAACCAGCAAACTGCCAGTGAAATTGCATGCAATGTTGCGATGTGTAACGATACCATGAGAGCTGAATTTCACATTAAATTGTGATACTCTGGTTTTTATATATATAGTCTTTCTTTTGGTGCTGCAGGGGTTAAGGATATTTTCCTTCCTGGTAGTTCTTTGTTAATCTTATTTCAAGTACATCTTTTTGTGACCACTCCCCTCCATTTTAAATAGTAGGTGTTCCATCATCTGAAGCCGGTTATAAAATTCACTCCTACCGCATGACCACAGTGTAAGGAGCTAGTCTCTGGATGTTGCGGTAGTGGTGTCACTTTCACCCCTGGTGCCTCACTGCTATTTTTGGAGTTGGAGTATATCCTTTTTTATTTATGTCCCTCTGTCTTCCTTCCCCTGTGGCTTATTACTGCAGTGATAAAGTGTAGTGTGCTCATCGGCACTATCAAGAGTGAATGGAGGGATAGCTGGGGATTAGGCCCGCAACAGAGAGAAGGACCTGTATAGGGACGTTATGGAGCTCAGGACACAGAGACAGGCAAGTGTCCGGAGGTGATTAATCTCCCTACCGCTAGGGCCTTCCTCCCTTTCCATCCCTATTGTCATCTTTGTTTTGCGCCGGACATTTCCTCGTCCGAGCATGACATTATAACTGGCCCCATTTTTTTTTTTAGGATTCAATATGAATCCAGCTGTTGTGAGATCCAGTGTCTATCATGGGAAGTGATGGATCTGCGGTCGCAGTTGTGCAGCAGCTGCAGGAAACTGCCAGTTTGCTGGTATTGGCTGACGCATAGACTCAGCCTACACCCAAAATAGCCCTCCTGGACAGGTTTTCTGGGGGGAGGGATACATTTATGATCTTTAGGGAAGCTTGCAAATTATACTTCAGGCTTTTCTGTCGTTCACAGCGAAACAGCGAGTGGGGATTGTTGTCTCTCTCCGGTTGGGAGATAACCAGTCCTGCGCCTTGGATTCTTAGTCCGCGGTGGATGAGGTTCTTGTGGCTTTGACCCTTAACCCTTTTATCTTGATTGCGTCTCCCTTGCTGATTCTAAACTTCATAAGATCCAGCAAGAGTCGTTCTGCTTGGAGTTCCATAGATGGACCACTGACACCCATTGGAATGACCCTGCCCTTAGGAGTAATGTTTGTTAGGGTCAGCCATGTAGGCTTAAAGAAACACTAAATATGCTACTCCTGAGTCACTGGAGTCTGCCATGGCCCTGGCCATAAGACTTGATAGACATCTCAGGGATAGACCTTTTGGTGACACCACCTCCTGTTGTCCTCCCTAAGAAATAAGTTCCACCCTTGTGCATTGATGAACCCCCTACAATAAGGATGGGCCTCCCTTCAGACTAGGTCTCTTGTAGTTTGCTGTGGGGTGGGTGTGTTTTTACTGTGCTCTTAAGGGTCATTATATTTGGGTTTGTTCATCTGTACTTAAATAACACCTTCTAAAAATCAGTGTCCCTCAGGTCGTGTGGAGGATTGTTACCTGGGTGTGTACATTTCTTTCATGTTTACACCTCCATTCATCTTACGTTCCAATCTAGGAACACCAAAAGTGAGCGTGTAGGCGAAAGCTTTTATCCTGACACAGCTTTGGGGAAAGCAGCACTGTTTATCACTAGTGATGAGCGAGTAGTGAAATATTCACACTCACTATATGACACACCCCTCCAGATCCTTAGATAACTCAGAACCAGGCTTTGAGGCTTCGTGGGAGTCACGGGGGTCGAGACCCAGCTTTGTGTCCCTGGCGGTATCATTAAAAGTTTGGGGAGGGTGGCTCTCTTCTTCAGGGAAGGTCATGAGGACAGGGAGTTTCGTTCAGGAGATGATGACCCACCAGGGGATAACTATTTTTACATGACGCCACCCGCAGGTTGCAGCTATAGATGGCTGCCGTTGCACGACAGTTCCTCTGGGTCTGATGGTAATGATGCAGCAGTGCTGTAAAGCCCTCTACGGATAGGACTGTCCCCCAGAGAAGCAGATGTTACTGAGTGAGTTGGCAGCTGTGTTGCAGAACAAGGCTTATGACGCATCAAGAAAGGTCACAGACACAGCGGGTTGCAGTCTTTAGATGTTTACTCACAGTCACTGTGCAACAGCCTGCTGAGTGCTGGGTTCTCGGAGGCAGGGATCCAGCTACTCCATGGTAGTGGAATGAGGGTCAACTGGTACCCCTTCTCTCTTTCCTTTCTCAGTCGTCTCACACAGCGCTTGCTTCACCCTCCTGCCTTGCACCTCGCTCATACAGAGCCCCGAGCCAGTGACCGCGGGTCCCTCCTGGGGTTACTTGAAGTCTTTTCCCGGACCCTATATGGCCACCTTTTCAGTTGATGTGGCACCTTGTAAATACCACAGCCTCTGGGTTGCTGGCTGAGCCTGGTCTTCTCCACTAGTCTTGGGGTCCCAGTGCCCCTGTTCTGCGGCCTGGTCCCTCCACTGCCTGCGACTGGCAATGCATGCGAGCTCCATGGGTGGATTGCTCACTACCCGTGCCTCTGGGACCCCCTCTTCCACTTGGAGCACCCTAGTTCTCTCCTTCTACTCCTCAGTCAGGCCTTAGGACAAGCTCCCACTGGCTCCAGTCCTCTGGACACTTCTTTCAAGTTCTTACTCTACTTCTGACAGGCTTCCTTCCACTAGCTTCCCTGACACTCGTCTGACTTCTAGATCTTTACTTGTTCTATTTATGCCCACTGTCACGTGCCCCACGTCATCTACGTGTGTTTTTCCTGACTCCACTCCTTCCCAGGTGCTCCCCCTTAACGTCTTCCTATCCACCCATTCCCACTACCTTGGTTCCTCCTTCCAGACAGGATCAGGTACTATGCTCTCCCATAGGAGCAATCTTGCCCTAACCCTGACCTGGACCTAGTGTAGTGCGTGGCCTGGGCGTCCTGCTACTAGCCTGTGCTCCCCTTACCTGAGAGTGGGGTACTACACCTTAACAGGGGTGCAGTACCGCTGTGGCGACTGGATCCACAGGGGCGCCACACTATACTCATAACGAGTAGTTTTTAATACTTGCATATTCATCCAAATAGTGAGTGCCACACACATCCGGCTATAAAACAAATGTTTCCAGGACAGGGCAGGAGGTTTTTTTTTTATAATTTCAGTGTCTAAAACACCTTGCTGTGCCCCTTGCTGTGTAGGATTTATATGGGAGCCAGGTGCGCAGTTTAAATTGTGCTTTGGTGGTGTCAGACTCTCCTTAATTTTAAAGATATAAAGTAAAAGTAAATATCAGCCCCTAATGTTATTCTTACTAGTTTAATGCTGACCAAGATAAAGTATTGATGGAGCAGTTAAATATGGTAAAATGGTGCCAAATATGTTGAAGGTATGGTATGCATTTTTTTAATTACATATATATGTGTCTTTTATTTATATTTTAATTTCCATACATGAATATAAGTATTGAATTATTAAATCTAATGTGCTGGCATACTACTGTCTGCCAGCATGTTGCCTGTGTCTAGTAACCTGGACAGTCATCCAATAAGGGGGTACGTCCATTACAAGGGCCCCTGTGCAAAGACAATATCTTAGCCCTTTGCAGACCAAGAGCTCTTAAAAATGCAAAATTGCACCAACTTTAGAGGTAGAAATGGGCCCCTGCTGCACCAATAATATGACCGCCCCTGTTGTGAGTACTTGTAGTTACACCTCTGGTGTTACTATTATAACAGGTGCAAGGGCTGCAATCGCACCCGGACCCTGGAGCCTAGGGGGGCCCCAAAGGTCTCTTTGCCCTATAGAAAAAGATTAATGATGTTAAATATTTGTAATAATTGGGGGCCCCTTTAGAGCTTTTGCATCGGGGCCCCTGAGCTTCAAGTTGCACCACTGAGTAACACCCACAGGATCTCAATGAAGGACATATCCATTACTGTGAAATACAGTAGCCTCTTGGACTTTCTTCGCACCGAGACTTTTTACTCCTTATTTCTCCATGATTTCTCGTTTTTGTGGTGTTTTTTATACACTTTAATTTTTTATATGTGAACAAATCTATGGGAAAACAATAAAAATCTGAAAAAGAATTGAAAAAATTGGCATAACAAAAAAACATAATCCTAAGAACCTGAAAAATGGTAATAATAATAATACTACTATCCCTGTAAAAAAGAAAAGCCCCCATACCTCGATATCAACTGAAAAGTAGAAACATTGTCTCTTAGAAAGAAGTAATTAAAAAACAATGTTTTTCTCATTTTTTTTTTTCTTAAAGTAGTTAGTTAAATTGAACATGACATCTGGGGCTTGTTTCACACCACATTTTTTGCAATTAGGTGTGAAACTGTTAAAAAATAGATCTTTAACTGACTGAACCGGATGGTATAGTTGCGTTATAATTGCCAGAACGATACCAGCCGGTTCAGTCCATTATTGTCCATTTTTTTTGCCAGCTCCTTTATTATAGGCACCGCTCAATAGATAATGTATATATACTGCTAGGGGCGTGTTTTGCTGAATTCTGGGCATGCTCAGTATGCATGCTTGATCCAGTTTTACCGAATCTGGCTTGATCTGGTAAAGCCAGATTTGGCACACATAGACTTCCAATATAACAATGTAGGATCCAGTATGGATCCAGTAGAATGTGTTTCTTTTGACTAGTCCAAAAAATGCATACAACAGTTTTCGAACTCAGCAAAAAACAGGATCCAGTAGCAACCTGAAGCAACAGGATGCTACTGGATACCATTAACCTCTTCCCACCATAGGATGTGCTGGATACTTCATGTGTCGGGTGCCCGTCTTTGATGTAAGCTCCCATGGTGAGCTCACATTGTACCCCCGACATCTCAGCTGATCTCATCAGCTGAGATGTGTGGCTACCACCGCCAATTGGATCGCAGATCCAATCGTCGGTGTTAACCCTTTGAATCCTGCTGTTATTCACTGACAGCGGGATTCAAAGCGCAGTGGCAAGATGGAGCATCTGGCCGTAGCCCTGAGGCGTAACCCTGATATTCATGGGGTGGCAATCGGTTAAAAAACGTATAAATTGGCATTATACGCTGACTATTTGCTGATGTATGTTACCGAGCCTGAAATTTCTCTCCCATCTATCTTAGGGGAATTTGAGAGTTACGGCCTTGTTAGTAATTTTCGGGTCAATCTTTCTAAATCAGAGGTCATGAATATTAGCCTACCACCGAAGAGGTAGGGTAGGCTACAGACAGCCTTCCCTTTTAAATGGCACGCGACTTCCTTGAACTATCTCGGCATCCACTTGTCTGCTGACTATTCGCAACTATATGAATTAAATTTCAAACCCCTCCTACATCACATTAAAGATGATCTCAAAATGCATGTTGGAAGGCGCCTATCCTGGTTCGGCAGGATTAATGTCCTCAAAATGGACATACTGCCAAAGTTGCTCTACTTATTCCAGACAATTCCTATTGCTCTGCCCCGCACATTCTTCATTCAGTTGAAATTGGCCACTACTGCATTAGTTTGGTCGAATGATAGATCCCGACTGGCCCGTAAGATCTTGAGCAGGCTCAAATCGGAAGGTGGAGCGGGACTCCCTGACTTCCATCTTTATCACATTAGCAGCTGTTCTCACTAGTGGTGTTTTGGTTTCATGGTGCCTTGTCAAAACAGTGGGTAGATCTGGAAGTCCGCCTGCCGGGCTGGAGTTTAACTTCTCTCCCATATATATCCAGACCTAAATGCCCGGATTGTGTCCTATCTTCTGTCCTGAGAGACACGTTGCGGATATGTGATGGTGTGTTCACTAAATATCGACTCTCTGACGGATGGGGCCTATGACCTCTTTGTGCAATAATCCTGACTTCCCTCCGGCGGTTCATGTGGAGACCTTTATGGTATGGTCGCGGCATCAGCACACCAGGACCAGGGAGGTTCTGTTGGATACTTCCTTCTTCCTGACCCTCTTTGAATTTCAATCCAGTTTCCCGCATGGCTCAATCCGTTGGTTTGAATATTTGCAATTGAGATCTGTTTTTTGTACCACTTGGCCTATCTCCGGTCTGGCTGGGGATCTTTCTAAGTTTGAAGCTCTTCTAGTGCAGGATACGATGCCGACTTGCATAATCAAAAACGCGGATGTGCGGCCGATCCGGCAGGTGGTGCCGCATCTGCCGGATTGGCCGCCTAACGGCTGAACTTGTGGCCCAGGTCCGGCAAGCCCTATGCATTGTTTATGGGGCTTGCGGTTCGGTGCGGTAAGTGTGGTTCTGCCGGATGCGTCAGATCCGGCACTTGCGGCCGCAAAAAAAAACGTTGCTTGCAGCTTTTTTTTTTTTTCACAACTGCAAGTGCCGGATCTGGCCAATCCGGCAAAACTGCACTTGCCACATAAGACCGCAAGCCCCATAGACAATGCATAGGGCTTGCCAGACCTGGACCACAAGTGCGGCCATTAGGCGGCAGATGCAGTAAATCTGCTGGATCTGCCGCACATCAGCAAAAACGAGAAAGACGTTTTTTGAAAAAAATGTATACGAAGCTGCTCTACCGAACGTTAAGGTAACCCGTATCAGAGCAGTCCCTATCTGTGTGTTCAAAAAACCTGACCATGTGAATAGTTACCTACATGAGCCGGGTCCAGACAGGTCCAGTGTCTGACACGGACTGACTGCAGAAGACAGCTTTCATGTGCAGGACCCAAAGGGAGTTGTGGGCAAAAAACGTATCAACTAAATACCCTGTTTTTTATCACTTTTTTATGCAGCACTTGCTTTTTACTGTTTTTATCTTTTTTAACAGAGTATTTTTGCACGTTTTTCTGATTGTTTTTTGTGATTCAGTCTTTTGGTGGTGTGAACAGTGTCCTACAGATCTGTTCACTGTGTGCATGGCTCATTAGTGTCTTTCTAGTTTGTCTCTTGTTTCTGCAAGATAAGGGAGCCGCCCACCACTCCCTTTGGGTCCTGCACATGAAAGCTGTCTTCTGCAGTCAGTCCGTGTCAGACACTGGACCTGTCTGGACCCGGCTCATGTAGGTAACTATTCATATGGTCAGGTTTTTTGAACACACAGATAGGGACTGCTCTGATACGGGTTACCTTGACGTTCGGTAGAGCAGCTTCGTATACATTTTTTGCAAAAAACGTATCAACATCAGCAAAAACGCTGATGTGAAAGGGGCCTTAGAAGTTGAAGTTTCAGGACGTTAAATTAAATTAGTTGATATATAGGTTACAATTGCATTACAATCTACTGTAGATATTTGCTTTTATTTTAATGTGTAACTACTGAGAATTGCGGTAGAATTCTTTCCCTCATTATACCTTTGCAGAAGTCTGTTTTTACTGATTTTTAAGTTTTCCTGGTTCAAGTAATTAAAGTCTATGTGTTTAGAACTTTAAGTTTTAAGTTGGTTATCTTCTCACATAACTTGCCTGACAAACCTGAACCCTCAAAAAGATGCTAAAAAATGTAAGTAATTCTTGTATACATCACTAGCCCTGCTGATATCCTTGGTGTATAAGCTAGCATGAAGGGGTATGAATGGTTTAGGCCAATTATACTCCGGAGTATAAATTTGCCTAGGTCATAATATACCCGAGGTATAATCAAGCCTAGGCCACTTTAACCCTAGGTATAGTTTGGACTTAGAGTATACTTTGTCCTGTTACACCAGAGTACAATGTGGTTTTGTGGCGCCCCACTGGTCAGGCGTCACAGTAGGGGTACTGCACCATAACAGTGAGTAGTCATTCCTGTCACAGGGGAATGCAAGGTTTGTAGGCGGCTCCAAAGCCAGCACTCCCACACTCGAGCCTATTTAAATGGTTGGAGCCCAATCCCAGGGGAGAGAGTTAGGGGAGGAGGGAAGTGAAAAACCGGTGGTTCTAGTTTGTCCCGAGGGAGAGAAAGGAAGAAGGAGATTGAGAAGGTAAAGCTCCCAGGGAGGGGGCCTGAGAGAGAGAAAGGCAGCCCAGGAAAAGAAAAAGGGGACCCCATATCAGAGCGCCCGTACTCTGGGGGAACTCTGGTACATCTAATGGAGTACCGGCTCCGAGGATACAGTGCACAGAGTCCATCCCCTGAGTTGTCTACACCGGTCATTTTGCGTCAGTCCACCAGCCCCGACACCCTGTCTAGAGAGTGCAGCCTCACCAGGATCACCCACCGAAGGTCGAGCCCCTTTGAGAGAGAGAGAAGGGAATCTCACAGCATCCCAACAGACCTGGTTTACAAGAGGGCAGTGCCGGGGCAGGTTTATCAGCAGGACACGGGATAGATAAGAGAAGGCATACTACGGGAGCCTTCGAATGACTTTTGCAATCCTCTGTGACTACCCGACCAGCTACCTGATTATAGACTGACTGTTCTGAAGCCTAAATTGCCATCTGAATTGGTTCCAGTAAAGTACCCGTGTAGAATGACAAAGCCTCCGTGTGTCTGTTCATCTGCTGCACTGCTCCGCAGTTCATTCCGTTTCTCCAGCACCACCATTACAGGTGCCCCCCTGCACCGGAGACCCAGCTCCTCCTGCAGGGAGCTGTTCCATCCAAGCTGCAATACCATCAAACTCCGGAGGTCTGAAGCAGCACTGGTGCCCATCACCAGAATCTGCAGGTACCATCACGTGAACTCTTTATTACCATTTCCAAACTCTTTTAAGCTGACCACCAGGGCCACGGGTCTGGGCAGGCCACCAGTGACATCCCAAGCACAGCAGGGCCCAGACACCTGAGTTCCCATATACCCCTGGGGTGTGTCATAGCATCCCATTGTTGCTGCTCACGAACAGGATCCCGTGCCCAGTGCAACCGGGTACTGTGTGCCTTTGAACATTTTGGCCAAAAAGAACGTTCGCCGCCGTTATACGGCACTGAGAGCTGGTTCCCACCATTTTCACCGGGAACCCCAAGATGGCGACCTAACTATATAAAAGGACAATGTGCAGGCTCGGGGGTGTGCCTCAGCCCCTTGCTATGGGAGGGCCTAGCCAGAGGCGCGAAACTGTTAGCCCGCCCCGATGGCCATCAATCAACCAAGGGGGCGGGCCAGAGGAAGTGGTTCAAGAGAGAAACGCTCAAAAAGAACAAGGGTGCAACTGGAAACGAAGCGTGGAAAACAACAGCCAATATAACCGGTGCAATGGTGGCTACCCGACTGACTGACCTGATGAGAGAGGTGGAGCAGGAGACCCGCGCTACACGTGGGGATCCAGAGTCGGTCTCTCTCCTCACCAATGAGGGAGACGCGGACTACTGGAGGGATGCCTTCCAGGAGCTAAGAAAGACTTTGGCCGAGACTATGGAATGGGTCGTCTGCCGCTGGAGTGCGGACAGGGCTGTGCAACTGATGACCCAGGCAATGGAGCAAGTGGCCCTGGAGGCTGCAGCAGCCGCACAAGCTGCAGCAGAGATCCTGGCAGCAAGTGGTCACCCGGCCGGGGACCCGCATCCTGCGCAGACCGTGGAGGCAGGGATGCAGACCGATGATCCCGTAGAGCCGCCTGCAGGCCCTGCCAGCGTTGCAGGACCAGAGACCCAAGACCCGGAGAACCCGACCTGGAGCAGGATCTGATCATGGAAGCCATCGAAGAGGACGACAACCAGACCAGCTCCAAGGAGGAGGATCCAGCCCCTGATGACCAAAAAACCATCGCCGGGGCCACTGAAACATCTTGGTGGAGTGCAAGGGAGTACCGGTGTGAGACCATGCATGGGTTACATGCTGAGATCAGTGTTACCCCGCGCACACCAGGACCTGTTTCTCCACCACCTGAAGACTCCTACCCCCCCCCCCCCCCCAAGTCAGTGAGGGAATCTCACAGCACCCCAACAGGCCTGGTATACAAGAGGGCTATGCCGGGGCAGGTTTAGCAGCAGGACACAGGATAGACAAAAAAAGGCATAATACGGGAGCCTCCGAATGACTTTTGCAATCCTCTGTGACTACCTGACCAGCTACCTGATTATAAACTGTGTGTACTGAAGCCTAAATTGCCATCTGAATTGGTTCCAGTAAAGTACCCGTGTAGAGTGACAAAGCCTCTGTGTGTCTGTTCATCTGCTGCACTGCTCCGCAGTTTATTCTGTTTCTCCAGCACCACCACTACATGTGCCCCCCTGCATCGGAGACCCAGACCCTCATTGGTGAGGAGAGAGACCGACTCTGGATCTCCACATCTCTCATCAGATCAGTCAGTCGGGTAGCTGCCATTGCACCGGGTATATTGGCTGTTGTCTTCCACGCTTCTTTTCCAGTTGCACCCTTGTTCTTTTTTAACTCTTTATTACCATTCCCCAACACTTTTAAGCTGACCACCAGGGCCACGGGTCTGGGCAGGCCACCAGTGACATCCCAACCACAGTAGGTCCCAGACATTCGAGTTCCCAAATATCCCTGGGGTGTGTCAGTTTCTATCTGTGCTGCTGGAGGAAATGAAATAACCGAATGCTTGCAAATAAGAAGAGGTGGTTTATTCTACACGTTTCATTTATCCATTTAAGACATGTCTACATATGGCCTTGGTTCTCAGAATTGGTTGGGGTTCCAACGGTCGGACCCCCCAGTGAAGTTAGTCCCTATTCAGTGGGTTGGGAATAACTTCCAAAACTGAGAATAATGTTTTAATGTAAATATTTAGTCAGTTGTTCAGTGTATTATGCTTATTTTCCAGGGTGGTAAAGTTCTGTAATACATCCTATGATGAGCTGCGAATGAAAATAGATCAATATTACAAAACAAAAATGGCATTTTCAGAAAGAATGTTTTACAGATCTCACTAAAAGTGGAACAAACGTGCATGAAAAATCTGCTCGTCTGAACACGCTCCTAAGCTGGGTTCTCTTTTAAGCCCCCACTGTTTAGTTATTGCCCCCCACGCGAATCACCTATGATAGTTATGACACACCCAAGCTTGGCTCCCATTCTTTAACTCCTCGTCAGTAACCTGACCGACTTGGAAATGACTCTTTGTGCCAGTGTTTACCTAGCTGTTTCCCTTCAATGATCTCTGTCACTTCACAAGAAGAAGAAAAATGGCATGTCAAACCTTTTCTTGCAAAATAAAATCTACAGTTTCTGTTCTTTCTAACATGAGTAGATTCCCACAGGAGATGTATATATGTGTGCACAGAGATCTAGGGTTTAACAACTGCAAAGTTGTGGTTAAAGTGTTGCCAGCTGACGTTATGCTCCCCAGACGCCCGGAATGTACGTTGCATACAATTAATATACAGTATTGCACTGGAGCTCGGAGATGGAGAATTTCAACGCTTGAAACAAGGGTTTCAGATGTAGTTTTTCTTGTGTATGAATCATGTTTTATTTCACTCCTAATGGGTCCTGACAATGATTTCCTTCAATTTTGTGAATCATTTAAAATGATAGATATGTGCTTGTATGAGCCAGCATGGGTACTATACGACCCATCTACTTCAAACAGTTGACCTGTAGATTTAGTGAGGTTTTACTATAATTTATAATAATGAGATGACTGGTGGCGGACCACCCAACTACCGTGTGCTCATTCTCTGCCGCCTTCATCGATGGCTATCTAGCTATCAATCTAATAATCTCTATATTTCCAAATTTGCATTCACAAAACTGTATTTTAGGATCCGAGATACGAGCACAATGCCCAGCCTGAACATTACTCTCCTGACCTGGATAGCTTTGCAGCCAAGTTTCAGGCTGTTAGTTTAGGGTAGGACCTGGCAAAGTGCCCGTTACATCAACCATAAAACATGGTTGAATAAATGGACCTTTAGAAGGTTGACCACTAATTTATTTTTATGAGGATCTGTTCATATGATATACCACAATAAATGATTGATGGCAGTGTGACGTCTGGCATCCCTGTCGAAAAGCTGTCACTGATGGCCGCCTGAAGTTTCCCGGATGCTGCCAGAACACAGCAGCTCCATCATTTCTATAGTGACCATGTCAGTTACTGCAAATCCACCTCTTATAAAAATGATGGTGCTGCTGATCGGCAGGGGTGCTTGGTGTTGCGTTACCGTCGATATTGATGGCCCATCCTGAGGACAGGCAGTAAATAAATAGTGTCCAACCTCTTTTAAGGGTAAAGCCATATTTTTTTGCTGTAGGTTTTTCCTTAAATCCACAGCTAAATTTGCAAAATATGAATTTCACAATGAAGTCTTTCTATTGGGTAGATGTTTTGTTTTTATTTTTATTTCTTAAGTGTAAGCCAAATTGTATTGTAAATTTTCATAGCTTTCCAGTACAGAATCTGCATCACAATTCAGCAAAATCTGATCAAACCCTTAATGATTGTACCAAAAATATTATACGTGCCCCAAAACATCCCACTAAAATATACTGTATGTATATATAGAGAAAACAGGGGGAGCCAGCACAGCCAAAAATTGCTGAAAAAATAAATGTGTAAGTACACCTGTCACTACCATACTGCATACAAATAGAGACATTTCGCAAAAGATTACCGAAATAATCTTTTGAGACACTCTTCCACGCCAAGGAATGCCTCAGATAGAGTGGTCCTACTCTACATATTTTTTAATTTTTTGATGTCTGTACAGTAGACAGCATAATATAATATAAAGAGGACCATATAAAGCTAACACGCACCTATACATGTCAGACAATGCTTCCCAAGGTGCCAGGTGGGTCAGTGAATGAAGAGCAACTGAGGCCCCCACACCTGCGGCCTCCTCCACAAGTGTTTGGGCTATTTCACAGTTAACCCTGACCGACCCAACCAGCTCTTATATATTATATTATTGAGGTCTTTTGACACAGAGAAAATTAAAAATTGTAGAGTAGGACCACTCTATCTGAGATATGCCTTGTCGCGGCAGAGTGGCTCAAAAGATGGTTTAATCTTTTGCGAAATGTCTCATTTTTACAGTGTGGAAACAATATGTGTATTTACACAATCTTTATATTTTTTCTGGCAGTGCTGGCACTTTGTTTTTTCTTGGGTTTGGTTTAGTGGCTGACCACCACTCAGCCTTGCACGTCAGATTTGGTCAGTTTCCACCTGTATTGACAGCATTAATTGTTGGTAGCCGTTCACACACGGTTATCATACTCAGCCCTGTGGCTCAGTTCAGTTTTTGCTCCATTCACCTGAACCTAACCTGCTGTTATCCATAAAGGCTGGGTCAGTGCGGTGGGGGTTAACGGTGAAAAGCCCTGACATTTGTGGTGGAAGCTGCAGGTGTGGGAGCCTGAGTTGCCTTATATCACTTGCACTGATCTGGCACCTTGAAAGCAGGTCTGATATGTGAAGGTGAGTGATAGCTTTGTATGGTCCACTTTATATATATATATTATTGAGGTCTTTTGACACAGAGAAAATTAAAAATTGTAGAGTAGGACCACTCTATCTGAGATATGCCTTGTCGCGGCAGAGTGGCTCAAAAGATGGTTTAATCTTTTGCGAAATGTCTCATTTTTACAGTGTGGAAACAATATGTGTATTTACACAATCTTTATATTTTTTCTGGCAGTGCTGGCACTTTGTTTTTTCTTGTGTATGTATGTATAGTATTATACATATCACTCACTGCAAACAATCACAATACAGCTATCCTTTTCTAAACTGGTTTCGAAAAATGAAAGTTTTGTTGGTTGGATAGTTTGTTGGGTGGTTGGTTGGAAAGATGGTTGGGTGGTTGGTTGGATAGTTGGTTTGGTGGTTGGATAGTCATTTGGTTGTGACCTGCCCCAAGGTTGTGGGGACTCAGTACCCGGGTGGTTGCTGCAAGGGGAATGCCACAGGTGGTCTGCCCGGGGCCGTGGCCCTGGTGGTCGCTAAAAAGTTGGGGAATCCCGGGGGTGACCCAACAAAAGCTATTGTTATGGCGGGCTGATGATGATACTCGAATCAGTCAGCTCCTACGGGGGGGGGAGCTCCCCTCTTTAAATGACCTGCAAGTCTCTTCACCGGAGGTAAAACTGAAGTGGTGGGAGTACCTTCAGTTAAGGTCTTACATGAATTCTCTGACACTCCGGAGAAGCGCTGATGTCGCCCTGTCTCCCCTAGAGGCGATCTTTGCTGCCACCCAAGCACCCCCTAGAGGGATTTCAGCTATCTACTCTATTCTATCGGGGGCGTCAGACGCAGAAACTCATGGATATAGGAGGGCCTGGGAGTCAGAACTCGGAAGGGTTGTCTCGACACAGGATTGGGAGAAGAGTTTTTTGATGGCTCGGAAATCCTCAGGGTCATGTGAGGCATTAGAAAAATGCTACAAGATATGCCTTAGGTGGTACCTCACACCAGACAGATTGCATCGGTTTTCTTATTCCACCTCTCCCCTTTGTTGGAGATGCTACGCAGAAGTTGGTTCCTTGATCCATATTTGGTGGAGCTGCCCCCTGATCCAAGAATTCTGGTCTGCAGTTTTTCGGAACTATAACATGGTAACGGGTAGGAGTTTAAAGGGGTCTCCTGAAATGGCCTTACTCTCTCTGCTCCCTGGATCCTGGAAGACCCAAAAGAAGGATATCCTTCGGTTCTGCCTCAGTGCTGCGAGAAATGTGATCCCTCGTCATTGGAGGGAGCAGGCACCCCCTACGATTTTGGAGTGGTACTCAGAAATGGAGACCCTTCGTAGATTTGAGGAGCTTTCAGCTGAGTCCTCCCAAACTCAATCTGTCTATGTAACTACTTGGATGGAATGGATCCTCTTCAGAGATGCCCCTAATTTTAGAGATATGTTCTCTGGGGGTGAATCGCCTGTGCACTACCTGAAATATGCTAGTTTCACTCTCCTAACCTGCGACTCCCCAGACGTACAGTTCTCGTCTTCTCTGCTCTTCCTTCTCACTTCTATACTTCTCTCAATTCCCTTTTCTCACTTTCAAGCCTTTTCTCTTCTCTAGATCTTATTTTTTGGATCAACTTTCTTCCACCCCCCCATATCCAGTGGGCGGCCAGGAGCCGTTTCATCTAATTTACTGTAATTAGACCATAGTATTATTTCACTTTGATCTCCTGTTGAGATCTAGGGACCTCCCCGTTCTGTTCCCTTTGGAACAGGGAGGGGTCCCACCTATTACTTTGATGTGAAGTTTGTAGTAGCCATGGTGACATCGTTCTTTTCAACTGCACCAGAAGGCTTCAGCCTGATTTGAACTATATTATGATGTAATATTGATATGTTATACTTTGAGCTTAATAACTTTTGCTCAATGTGTGGCGCCCCGCAACGAGTGCGTCACAAGAGGGTATTGCAGCCATAAATGCAGCCGCAATATTCTCTGACTCAGCAATGATCCGGTTAACATAGAGATCCAACCCTACACACAACACCTAGAACAGAGGGCCAATCATAGGTCCTGGGGGGTGGAGTGTTAGGGTAGTGGAGTAGAACACACAATAATCTAGACGGAGAAGAGTATAGTCTAGAACTCGGAGAAGAAGGGTCTAGGACTAGAACTTGGAGAGGAGCGGGGGCTTTGCACCCCGTGCGGGCCCCTGGGCCGTCACCGGTCGGGTGTCAGCACCTGAGGCCTTAACCACCGGGATTGGGCATTATCTACACGGGTTCCCAAAAGACTCCCGTGCCCACAACTCATAGCCGGTTCACTGGTACCAAAGCTGGCAGCAGTTCACCTCTGTCACGCGAACCAGAAGAGTGGAGGACCAACTCTACAGGAGCACCCCACCACCAGCCAACTTCCAGTCGTCTAACCAGCGGTGTACCCACTGAGGGATCCAAGGCTCCCCAAAACATCCAGAACGTACATCATGGATAGGGCATTGAAGCAGCCTCCCCGTACCCGACCTGGTATTCCTGGGCGACACTGGCAACCAAATAGGTAGAATGGAGGAACACTGCGGATCTCTAAGGGACACCATCACTGCTGAGTCCACCTGGTCTACTACTCAACCTCTGTATACCATGTACTGCTTGCTGGTTACAGTAAAGACCCGTTGCAGAGACTTTCTGTGTCCGTGCTTCCTTATGAACTGTCCGTCCGCACTAAAAGGTAACCGCAGCTGCCGCACAACATCTTGAGCAGCTCCAGCCTCCGGGGATCACCGCTCAGCCTGTGGGGAGCGTAACATCTTGCTGCTGTCCATCCCCCGGGGGCTCCGCAGCGTCGGTAGTCCTTACCGAACTACTCATAGGTGGCGTCACGAATAAATTAAAATCCCCTTAATCTGTTCCACCAAGACGTCTTCACTTTTGATCTGCACTACACCAGGCCCCACTACCGGCAGGCGCGGTCCACCCGTGACAAGGAGGAAGGAAGCATCGCCTGTCTAAACCGGAGTCCCCGCCGCGGTGAGTCAGAAAATGGCGTCACGAACAGGATACGAGCAGGCCCGTTACCCAACGGGTATAACGTGCTTAAAATGGACTTTATTGTCTACAATTTGGACTTTGTTCGTCCCTAAAAGAACTTTCCCGCCTTTTCACCATTGGGCCAAGATGGCGCCCAAGATGGCGTTCCCGCCACAAGAAGCCGCCACGTGCAAGCCCAGGAGTGAGTCGACCCCCCCTCATCGTGGGAGGGCTCAAGACAAAAGGCGCCAAACTCTTTGTCTGCCCTGATTGCTCGAATCAACCATGGGGGCGGACCCCAAAGACTTTTCCCACGATTGGACTACAAAAGCCCAGAGGAAATGGGAGTGTCAGACAGACTTCTTCACCAGCTCAACCAGAACGTTTACCGGTTGAACGGGTGTGGTTTCCCTCCATGAAAAGAATGGCCAGCATGAGACTCCAAGACCTGATGCGGGAGGTGAAGGCGGAGGCCAGAGCAGCCATAGGCCAACCGGGTCCGGGTCCTGCCCTTACCGTAGACGGCAGCCCCGACTTCTGGCTAGAGGCTCTACAAGACCTCCGGGTGCGGTTACTTGAGACTGTGGAATGGACGATTCGCAGCTGGAGCGCGACCCTAGGCAGAAGACTATACCATGCGATGCAGCAGAGCCGACCGGGTACAGCTTCTCCAAACCCAGACGACATCGCCAGTTTTTCAACCACCTCACCGTCGCCCACCACCTGTCCTGCTTCGTCACCGGAGCCCATAGACTGTATCATTCCTGTGAGGACCACAGCTCAACCCGTTCCAGCGGATGAAACCGCAGCCGATTCCATTCCAGAGCCGGAGCTTCCAGTACGCTCCCACGAAGAAGCTGGCACATACCTGGTTCCACCTGCGGAACCCGCGACTAGTTTCACCACTACCGAGACTGTCGCCTGTTTCTCCCCTGAACCGGAGGCCTCCTCTGCAAATACAGAGGCCTACCTGGTGACCGGGATTGAAACACCACTTCCCGCTGCTACAGAAGAAGAGGCAGGCAGCCTGGAAGTCCTGCACAACGACCCCGAGGAGAACTTTGCAGCACAGCCACCCACCGATCCAGAGGATTCCATCCCATCGTCTTCGTCAGCCGAGCAGCCCGACGTAGTCATCGAAGGAGAGGTCGAGGAGGATGACGACGAGACCTACAGTCCAGCTGAGGATCTCTACACCGGGTTCGCCTGGGGAGACATCAGGAACCCTTCTGCCGGGCGATCAGCTCGGGTGCACTGGTCGGGTGCCGCCGCAACAGCATCTTCTCCGGTTCCGTTGAACTGGGCTCCACTCCAGACTGCCCACCAAGCTCGAGCGGTTCAACAACCATCACGCCGTAGTGACTTGATCCACACGCCGCACCACTCCGACGAAGAGGTACGTCGTATCCGGAGAGACGAGTGGCACACTCGACTGCAAGCCAACATGCAGGCTCGCGCCGAGGCCCGCCGCCAATCTCCATTACCTGAACAATTCCGTAAAACCGGGCGGGTAAGCACCTTTAACTTGTCCACCGGGTGGGGATTCGTAAGGGAGGAGGGTCTGAGTACTGAAGTATTTGTGGGGCATCGTGATGTTGAATCGCACCTACCGTGAGGTCATCCAAACCGAGACTTGTATAGAGGGGACATAGTAACCTATGAGCGACATATATGCTGTGACGGGTGGTTCGCTATACGAGTCCGGAACACTGCCCTCCGTCAGTGACTTAAGTTGTTTGAACTTTGCTACTAAAAGAGACTTCTTCCTGTTTGCATCATAACACCGCGACTTGGCGGCTACAGCCTGAACTTTTATTCTAAGGACAGCCGACCGCCCGCCGGGTCCGCGCAATGTGTTAACCTGTTATTTACCTCACTTTTATGCATACAATGACTTGTCATTTATAAAAGTGTATTACCTGTTGTAAAATATAAAAATCTCTGTAATGTGAGTAGTGTGACGCTTGGGGACAAGCGTATTCAACCAAGGGGGAGTGTGGCGCCCCGCAACGAGTGCGTCACAAGAGGGTATTGCAGCCATAAATGCAGCCTCAATATTCTCTGACTCAGCAATGATCCGGTTAACATAGAGATCCAACCCTACACACAACACCTAGAACAGAGGGCCAATCATAGGTCCTGGGGGGTGGAGTGTTAGGGTAGTGGAGTAGAACACACCATAATCTAGACGGAGAAGAGTATAGTCTAGAACTCGGAGAAGAAGGGTCTAGGACTAGAACTTGGAGAGGAGCGGGGGCTTTGCACCCCGTGCGGGCCCCTGGGCCGTCACCGATCGGGTGTCAGCACCTGAGGCCTTAACCACCGGGATTGGGCATTATCTACACGGGTTCCCAAAAGACTCCCGTGCCCACAACTCACAGCCGGTTCACTGGTACCGAAGCTGGCTGCAGTTCACCTCTGTCACGCGAACCAGAAGAGTGGAGGACCAGCTCTACAGGAGCACCCCACCACCAGCCAACTTCCAGTCGTCTAACCAGCAGTGTACCCACTGAGGGATCCAAGGCTCCCCAAAACATCCAGAACGTACATCATGGATAGGGCATTGAAGCAGCCTCCCCGTACCCGACCTGGTATTCCTGGGCGACACTGGCAACCAAATAGGTAGAATGGAGGAACACTGCAGATCTCTAAGGGACACCATCACTGCTGAGTCCACCTGGTCTACTACTCAACCACTGTATACCATGTACTGCTTGCTGGTTACAGTAAAGACCCGTTGCAGAGACTTTCTGTGTCCGTGCTTCCTTATGAACTGTCCGTCCGCACTAAAAGGTAACCGCAGCTGCCGCACAACATCTTGAGCAGCTCCAGCCTCCGGGGATCACCGCTCAGCCTGTGGGGAGCGTAACATCTTGCTGCTGTCCATCCCCCGGGGGCTCCGCAGCGTCGGTAGTCCTTACCGAACTACTCATAGGTGGCGTCACGAATAAATTAAAATCCCCTTAATCTGTTCCACCAAGACGTCTTCACTTTTGATCTGCACTACACCGGGCCCCACTACCGGCAGGCGCGGTCCACCCGTGACAAGGAGGAAGGAAGCATCGCCTGTCTAAACCGGAGTCCCGGCTGCGCTGAGTCAAATGCGTTATATGTATGTTTACGTTAAAAACTTTAATAAAAATATATTTACAAAAGTTGGGGAATAAAAATAAAAGAAAATGAGTAAAGTCTCATGACTCCACCTACGGTGTCCGGTTTATACCTCCGGGGATGATGGACGGGCAGCCTGATGATAACGCTCCCCGTAGGCGGAGTGAGGGGTCCCCGGGGCAGTCATGTGGTGATGGGGATTTGCACAGGGAGGTGGCTCGGCTACAGTCTCTGGGCTGGACAGGACTAGGGCTGAAATGACTGACACACACGCTCGGAGTTGTTTTCGTACCTTTACTGATGTTATGGCAGGCACGGTCCAGGGTACACTCCAGGTGGTCGGGAAGCACTTCAGGATTTCAACAGTGAGTGATTTGTAAGGCCTCCTTGTCTCTTTTCCTGTGATGAAGCCCCTGACCTGCGTAGAACTAGGCCTGGCCTCCTCTGTGTCTCTCTCATCCGTATTGTAGTATTGAGAACCTTTTGGTGGCTACCGCTATTACTTCTCATGCGGTTCCTGGCTCTCAGGTTAGTTGCGCTACAGGTGTCAAGGAGACTGGAGTCTCCTCGGTGAACCAGTGATTTCTGCTGGGCTTGATGCTCTCCTGCAGAGTCAGACTCTGGTGTCCGGGTGTCATGCTGGGAGGGGTCGGGGTAGCAAGAAGCTGGATGAAAGGGATAAGAGGAACCTACTCTGGCCTTGATACTGGGGTCCCTGGTTCACCCTGATCTCTAAGGTACCTCAAAAAGTGAGGAGGTTTGAGCCGCCAACCTAAGTCCCTAAAGCTCCTGAGAGGCCCTAGGCATAAGCCTCTACCTCCATCCACGGACCACAGAGCCCAGCAACTTCCAAGGGAAAAAACCACAGCAGCTTCACATCAGCATCTGCTCACACCAGGTCACAGTCCAGAAGTGAACTGAAATCAGCAACAACAGGTGGATGTGAGCTGATCCATTTAAGGCCGAGGGGTGGGGAGCAACCAGCCCAGACACGCCCTTCAGCATACCAAAGCATTCACGCACACCTGCTACTACATGCTCCGCTCATTAGCCTCATCTACTCACACTGAGCAGGGAAAAAAAGGCTTAATTTAAACCTACAGCAGCAACACTTCCATACTACAAGGCAGTCAATACGTAACACCGGGTTGCTTCCTGAGATTAACCGGTATGGCTCCTCTGCTCCCAATCTGCTCCTTAACTTGTTTTTTGCCTTGCCTACTACCCTCACTCTCAGGCCCTCACACTGGCTAGGCTTAGTCTCTGGTACGGGCCTAACATAGCACCGTTCTTATTCTGTAAGTTGCAGACACCCTCCTGCCCAGGGGCTGTCTTGCACTTTAATATCAATTGTTTGATATGTCGGAATATATCCCTTATTCATTACAGTCATACATTTCATTGATTCAGGGTTACAAAATTAGTTAATTTTGTATGTTTTAGTTTTGGGTGGGGCTTGCGCTTTTACCTTTTACATTTTTATCTTTTTTTAGGAAGATGATTTCAATCTGCAATTTCTTGAACAGTAAACTGCAGTATGATCCTGGAACATCACACATAAAAAGTAGGTATTTATTATTAGTAGTAGTAATAGTAGTATTACACTAATCGTTTTGGGTCTTATTATTTCCCTTGTGCATTTTGGAGTGGAACTGTGAAAGACGCCATTCAAATACTTTGGACAAACATAAGAAATGTTAGAGAAAAGTAAACACTTTGGGGTAACTCATACTAATGAACTGTGCACACAATTTTTTGGAGAGGATCCTCTTTAAAAAAAAAAAATGCTTGCATGCTTTTCCTATTCATTTCTATTGTCTTTTCAGTGTTTTTCTTGTTTTTCTTTTTACTTTTTTTTTCTTTTTAAGTTATGACAAACACCAGCTGGGATAAAATGTGCATGTCACATCTTTGAAGTGTCTCCTGATGGATTCTGCTTCAATTTAGGCATCATTCGATCAAAGGTTCTTAAGTGTGTTTAACCGAAAAAAAATCTTCAAAATCAATTCAGGAATAGAAAAACTGCTCCAAAAAAACTCCCCAAAGGAGAAACATTTCCTGAAGCTGTTTGCACTAGAAAAAGTGTAATTTATTACTGTCTCCAAAATGCTCCTGCAGCGGACTTTAGGGCCATGTGGTACTAGGACCGGGCCCAGTCGGTTCGGTGGGAGGTCACTGTGGCGGTGACTCGGCCCGATGGCTCTGTGCGTGCAATAAAAGAGGAATTATTTACAGGGGATAGTTCTTGACGCCACCTGTGGCTGTTCTGGTCAGGGTGACCAGTGCTGCTAGGGTACCTCTGGGGCTGATAGAATGGCAGCTTTGATGGTATTGCTTCCCACAGGTAGAGTGGGGCCCCTGGGATGGTGAGAACAGTCTATAGCGGTGGTGATGATCGTTGGGGTACAAAACAGTGAGCACGGGAAATGACTGGAGGACACCAGGGTTTGCAGTTTCTGTACCTTTTACTTGTGGACCAGGCAAGTGCAAAGCAGCTGGGTGTTGTGCTCCTCCATGATGCAGTTGGCTAGCTCTCAGATGATGCAGGATCTCTCCAAGTGTGGTGATGCAACCCCAATGTTTCCCCTGACCGGGACATGGCATATGGGAGATTGTATCTGATGCTCGGTAGCAGCACACACTGGGTTAGCTGCTACTGGAGCTGAGTGCTGATTGAAAGCATTGACGCCCAGGTGTGCAGGTGAATAGGAGATGATATGAGCTGCCCTGGGCTGGAGAGAGAGAGAGGTGTGTCAAAACAGCAGGAGCTGTTGGGTGAAGAGCTGTATGAAGCTAACCCAGCCTGTGAGCTCTCTGAGTGCACGTTCATGAGGCTAATGAGCGGACGTTGAGGAGAGGGGTTGTGTGCTGATCTAACACAGACTAGCCGTGAGGTTTAGGCCTTGCCTGGGACCTGGCCAAGATAGAACCCGTGAGAAGGTACAGAGCTTCTATATCAGCTGTTGGGATTGTATGAGGTTGTACCAGGCTGCGCCCCGGAACCTGGAGGTCTGTAAATATCTGAACTGTGATATTGAGGCGGTCGACAGGGTAGAGGGTACTCGGGTACCGGGGCTGATGGCGACTTTGATGGGGAATCACGGCTGGTCCCCGGTCCCGTGCCCTGGACCCTCAATGGCGGGGATGGTGGGGAATAAGGGGATTGGTAACATGACGCCACCTGTAGTTCCTGGTAACGGGTTATACCAGCGCTGCAGCCGGCCGCTGAGGTGATGGTGGGTGCAGCAGAGTGTGGTACAGCGGTGGAGCTTTACCTCAGGGCAGCGGGGATGGATGAGGGGAGTAGTAGTCGCGTCTCTGCAGACAATGCGGTGACTAGCGGCGGTTAGGCAGGCACACACACAGTGGTCGTTGTTTCGGTACCTTTTACTGGTGACAGGGTAACAGGTACAGTCCATAAAAATAACCAGGTCACCGGTGCAATTTGGGACTTTCACCTTAGAAAGTTGTGAGGCCTCCTCTGTCTCTGTGGTTTGTGGTAAGTCCTGCCTATGACTGGACTCGCCGCTCCTTCTCCCTCTCAGGGCTTTGCTCTGAACTGACTATGAGGTCCTTCTGCGGGGTCCCTATTCCTCCTATGGCCCCTGGTCCTGTACTTGGTCAGTTTGAGTGTCTCTTACTTGACTTGCTTCAGGGGTTAACTCCTCCTGGTTCTCCCGGTGTTTTACTGCTGCAGTGGATGCTGGCAGTGTCGGATTCCGGGGTCCGGGTGTACTATAAGGAAACCTCAACTGGTTCCTTTCCTTGAATTCCCTGCTTCCTCCACTGGCCTCCGACCCTCTCTCTAGGGTGCAACACAGCGGTCAGTGGTCCCTGGTCCTAGGCCTGGATCCTTCCCAGCGACCAGCTCCTTGCTCCAGCTCTCTCCTCAGACTCTCTCCTGGGACTAACTCCTGGGACTAACTAACTCCTCCCCTCAGGCCTGGATCTTTTAAAGAGGACCTGTCACCAACCATGCATGGTGATCTAATTACAGCACTGAATGCAGCATGTCTGCTGCATTCAGGCAAGGGGTCCTCCAGCAATTGAGCCCCCCTGTACCCCGAGATAATACACTTTGAAAACTTACATTGTGGAGCCAAATAGGAGGTGGCTTGTGGCTGGAGCCAAAGGGCAGTTTCATACACCCTGTATGTTTAATCCGCCCACCACCGCCTCCCTGATGCCAATCATTGTCTCCCTCGCCTGCTACATAGTACACAGAGCTTATTGCAGTGCTGGCCACTTTGCCCCGCCTCCTGCGGTGATGTCACTGCCTTTCCCCGCCCTGCTCCATGGTTAACGCCCAGGTGTGCAGGTGAGTAGGAGATGATATGAGCTGGAGAGAGAGAGGTGTGTCAGAACAGCAGGAGCTGCTGGGTGAAGAGCAGTGCGAAGCTAACACAGCCTGTGAGCTCTCTCACAGTGGACGTTCATGAGGCTAATGAGCAGACGGTGAGGAGATAAAAGTTGTGTGCTGACCTAACACAGCCTAGCCATGAGGTTTTGGCATTGCCTGGGACCTGGCCAAGATAGAAGCCGTGAGAAGGTACAGAGCTTCTAAATCAGCTGTTAGGATTGTATGAGGTTGTACCCGGCTGCGCCCCGGAACCTGAAGGTCTGTAAGTATCTGAACTGTGCTATTAAACTGTGTGTTGTGTGAACAAGTGCCTGGGTCACTGCCTTCCGTCGTGCCGATCCTAACCGCTACCTTACACAAGACACCTTTCGTAAGCCTTTCCGGATGGTCTCCCCACACTGGCTACTCTCCCCTCCTGCCCGGTGTCCTCATGAACAGTGTCCCAAGCTAGTGACCCAAGCTAGTGACCATGGGCCTTGTCGGGTGACAGCTCAATGTCCCTTGCCCTAGGTCTGGACACCGTTTTGCGCAATGTCCACGGTGATGGTTGCTGCCCATGCAAGCACAGCAGCCTCCTGTTTTCTAGCTAAGTCTTACAGTCCTTTTGCTATCGGGGCCAGTCCCCCTCTGCGACCCAGTCCCTCCACACGCCTGCAGCCGGCGGTGAATTCGGGGTGCCACGGGTGGTTACTCCACTCCTGTTTCTCCTAGGACTCCTTCACTCTCCCAATCTTCCTCACCGACTCCCTATCTCCTCCTCTTCCTCTCTGTTTCTCCTACATTTATTTCCCACACCCTCTACCTACTCCCTCCCCCCAGCCAGTGATGGGGTCTGCCTGTTAAGGGGTCTCTTCCACCTCGGCATCTGATGGCTTGGGGTTAGGATGGTGGTGTGTGCAAGTGTGTGTCTTGGTATTGCAACCCCTCTTTTGCTTTTAATTGCTTTTTTTGTTTCAATGGGGCCAAACATGGGAAACAAGAAGGAGTTGTCCTAGTAATGAAAACCCCATTTAATATTGAGTTGGTAATTGAGGTATAGACATGGCTTGAACCTGTCCCAAGAAGTAAAAATTTACTTCTACTGCCACTGTTGTATTAACAAACTTTACATAAATTAATAGTACAAGATACATTGTTACTTACTCCACTTAAGAGCAATTACTTTTGCTCCCCACTTGTCTTCTGATCTTAGCGTCCACACTGAAAAATAGCTCAAATCTGTTTTGGTCAGAACAAGATAGACGCCAATACAGTGAGGTATCAGATTACAGGGCCTATTATATTCCATTGAGAAGAAATGGGCAGGAGGAATGAGGAGCAGAATAAGAGTATATACAGGCAGATAGTACAGAGCTGGATTCACAGCTACTCTGCTCAGTACTGTTGTATATTCGCCTCCAGACTGCATCTGTCTGTGTGCTACACAGTGAAAGAAGAGCGGGAATCCCTAACAACTGTGTATGCTATATGGGAGACATCATAGCGGCTGTTATCTACCCACTAGCTTAGAGGAAACTGAAGGTGTGTTCCTTCCCTGGTGGCCTGGTCTAGTTTGTTGGTAGCACTGTAGAATATGTGACAATATCCTCTGCGTGACACTCGTGAGTAAATATTTCAAGATATTTCAAAATTGGGGGTTGTAAGCAATCGCATGTGTTTAGGAAACATTCTTAGAGTTTATCGCACAGTTTATCTTACCTGCAATCTCAGAAACATTACACTCATGAAATCCCATTGGTTCCTCTCATTTTAACCCAAGCCCTCGTTAGATTCCTATAAACAGCAGTCAATCTCTGATGTTATTGGTTCCTATCTAAAGACCCTGAACTTGGGCGCCCGACCCGCTTGTCTCTGCAGGCACGTTGCCTCACCTGTATTACCGGTTCTGCCCCTATTCCACAGCAGGCTTGTGTGACTTTCAAATGCTAGAACGTAAAATCAACAAAAAAAGCAAACGCTAAGCCTAAAAGTCAATAAAAGTGAGGAAAAGGGCGTGATAGGAAAATGGCTAAATATCCGTCAGTGGCACAAATTACAGACTCAATTAGCTGTCTCTTTGTAGAGGTATCAGTTACTTGCTGATGGAGCGCGATTTACCTCGCTGACTTCCCTGACGTGCTATTGTTCATAGACACAGGTCATTTCAAGCGCACATAATGGCCGCTGTCATCAAATACTTGTCATTTAGATCTTACAGTCATTGCTTTTTTTCCTGGCGGAGATGATTTTTTTTGTCAGATGAACAGAACTAGCTGTCTGCTTTATACGCTAAACATGTTATTTCTAATTTGCATATAGATTTAAGGTAAAAAGTATGGTTCTCTAATGTCACTGACCCTATAATGTGTGTCTACAACTGAGTGCCCATTAACACCTATGTTTGTTCTGTAAAGAGACGTGATGCACCCCCAGGCTATGGGGTACTCAGGAACCGGGCCGGTGCTGTCTCTCTGCGATCACGGTAGTCGTGACCCGGTCCTGGGCCTGGGATCAATCCGAAAAGGGGTTATATACAGGGTATTTTTCGTGATGCCACCAGGGGTATGTGGTTAATAGAACCACTGCTGCCGTATTACTGCTGGAAACGGTGACTTGGGGCAGCGTGGATGGTAAGCCCTCCTCGGATAGGGCTGAGGGTCCCCAGGGCAGGAGTAATTGTGATGGATGGGCCTCGTGAGGGATTGTGCTGGGTGTAGTGACTCACCGCAGGCCCGTGGACTCCGGTTTAGACAGGCTGTAGCTCCTTCCCCTTGTCACGGGTGGGCCGCGCCTGCCGGTAGTGAGGCCCGGTTGAGTGCAGATCAAAAGATGAAGACGTCTTGTTGGAACAGATTAAAGGGGTTCATTTATTCGTGATGCCACCTACGAGTAGTTCGGTAATCGTTACCGACGCTGCGGAACCTCCAGGGGATGGACAGCAGCAAGATGGAACGCTCCCCACAGGCTGAGCGGTGATCCCGGAGGCAGGAGCTGCTTAAGATGTTGTGCGGCAGCTGCGGTTACCTTGTGTGCGGACGGATTCAATCATAAGGAAGCACGGACACTGAAAGTCTCTGTAACGGGTCTTTAGTGTAACCAGCAGGCAGTACATGGCATACAGTTTACGGGTAGTGGACCGGGTGGACTCAGCAGTGATAGGTGTCCCTCAGAGATCCGTAGTGTTCCTCCATTCTAGCTAAGTCTTTGCCATTGTCGCCCAGGAATACCAGGTCGGGTACGGGGAGGCTGCTTCAATCCCTATCCAAGATGTACGTTATGGATGTTTTGGGGAGCCTTGTGTCCCTCGGTGGGTACACCGCTGGTTAGACAACTGGAAGTTGGCTGGTGGTGGGTGCTCCTGTGAAGCTGCTCCTCCACGCTTCTGGTTTGCGTAGCAGAGGTGAACTGCTGCCAGCTTCGGTACCAGTGAACCGGCTGTGAGTTTGGGCACGGGGGTCTTTTGGAACCCGTGATTGGTGATGCCCGATCCCGGTTGTTGAGGCCTCAGGTGCTAACACCCGACCGGTGACGGCCCGGGGGCTGCACGAGGTGCAGAGCCCCCGCTCCTACTCCAAGTTCAAGTCTGTGTCTTGTCTCGTCTAGACTCTCTGCAGACTCTCTCTAACTAAGTGTCTGTACTTCTCCTACACTACCCTTGCACTCCGCCCACCAGGACCTTGGATTGGCCCTCTATGTTAAGTGATGCATGCAGGGTTTTGGATCTCTCAGTTAACCATATGACTGCTGGGTCGGAGAATATTGCGGCTGCATTTATGGCTGCAATACCCTCCTGTGACGCACTCGTTGCGGGGCGCCACAGTAGTACACTTCAAAGCTGCAGCTCTCCAGCCAGTTTGCAGGGATGACAGTCTGTGGCTCCTCAGGTGGGACTTTACTGCGACACTGGAAGGAAACAGTCTCAGGCAGGGATGAGCTTACTGGGTACTTTACTTGGTCTTTCAACAGCAGTTTACAGTTATTTTTGGTCACATTAAAGCCTCGTTCACACATTGCGTATTTTTGTGCATTTTTTTGCGCACGCTTTTCAAAATACGCAATGTGCTTTGTGTCTGCCAGCAAAGTGAATGGGAAATTCACTTTGCCATGCAGACACTGCGTAAAAATATACAGTGCTTTTTATGGGAGAAAGAGCAGCTGCATAAAGAATTGAGATGTCAATTCTTTATGCAGCAGCTCCTGTGTTTTCTCCCTCTGACGTCACAGACGGGAGGAAGAATCCTGCTTCCTCCTTCCCTCTGTGACATGTGTGACCGCCCCATTAGATTTCGCAGCGTAATAATACACTGCAAAATCTAATGGGGCAGTCACACAATACACTGCGAAATCTAATGGGGCGGTCACACATGTCACAGAGGGGAGGAGGAAGCAGGATTCTTCCTCCCCTCTGTGACATCACCTACACTTTATGGGGTAAACAAAGCGCAGTGTGTGAAAGCCCAACATATTTTGTTGCGCTTTTTTTGCGCAGTTGAAAAACGCAGCAAAAAGCAAGTGCAACAAAATACGCAAATGTGTGAACGTAGCCTTAAACACTTCAGCACTGCTCTGGGTTACTAAACTGTGCAGCTCAGGTTGCTCCTCCGCATTGCTCCCTCTACGTCTGTTCAGACCCTTTTAGTCTCTCCTTTAGTACCTCACCCACGGGTTCAGTCTGGTCGTCGCGGGCTTTTGGGTGAATGTTTCCCTCTCAATCAGGGTCACCAGTCCTAGTATGATGACTGTGTTCTTAGACCACTGAGGAAAGTTAGGCTGCAGATCATAAAGCACCTGCCCCACATTGGTATGTCCTGTGATTAGGGCCTGGATTACCCCCTTTACCTCTACAGAGCCGGTTCTCTGGTTATCGTGGCCTAGCCTCCAGTGTCACAGCTATGGCTGTGGGATTACCAGGCTCCCTCTGTCTGTCACTGTTTCAGCTCAGGGTTCCTCCGGTCAGCTAAGATGTGTGCAGCTGTCGGGCCCTTGTCCTCCCACCTTCCTTCAGCTGTGGGGTGTCTCTGCTTGCGGCTGTAGTCTCCCTCACCTCCAGCTATGGAGCGAGCTTTCTCTCCTAGGGTCTGTGCTATTCAGGATTCTGCATCCTCCAGGGAACCACGCCTCCTGGGAAACAAAGAACTGCCACTCTGTGTTTTTCTTCTCCTTCTGACTCTGTGTGTTCCCGGTGTGTTTTCTAGTGTTGGTCTCTCCACCCACTTTGTGAATGCTACTCTACACTCCACCCACTACTCTTAACACCTGCCACCCCTTGCCCAACCTAGAGTCCTAGGCATAGGGTCGGTGTGTGCATCTCTGTGAGTGTTTTGTCAACCGTCTTGCCTTGCCTGGTTGCACTTCCCTTTGTGGCCACCTGGTCGCAGGGGCGCCACACGCAGGAAGAAAATGTGTGGTCTCTGTGTTGCAGCTCCCTGTGGAGCGGTCCTGGTCGAACCAGCCCCGGTGGAGCAGCCCCCTGTGGAGCGGTCCTTATCTGAGCAGCCCCCTGTGGAGCGGTCCTTATCTGAGCAGCCCCCTGTGGAGCGGTCCTTGTCTGAGCAGCCCCCTGTGGAGCGGTCCTTGTCTGAGCAGCCCCCTGTGGAGCGGTCCTTTTCTGAGCAGCCCCCTGTGGAGCGGTCCTTTTCTGAGCAGCCCCCAGTGGAGCGGTCCTTTTCTGAGCAGCCCCCTGTGGAGCGGTCCTTGTCTGAGCAGCCCCCTGTGGAGCGGTCCTTGTCTGAGCAGCCCCCTGTGGAGCGGTCCTTTTCTGAGCAGCCCCCTGTGGAGCGGTCCTTTTCTGAGCAGCCCCCAGTGGAGCGGTCCTTTTCTGAGCAGCCCCCTGTGGAGCGGTCCTTTTCTGAGCAGCCCCCTGTGGAGCGGTCCTTTTCTGAGCAGCCCCCTGTGGAGCGGTCCTTGTCTGTGCAGCCCCCTGTGGAGCGGTCCTTGTCTGAGCAGCCCCCTGTGGAGCGGTCCTTGTCTGAGCAGCCCCCTGTGGAGCGGTCCTTGTCTGAGCAGCCCCCTGTGGAGCGGTCCTTGTCTGAGCAGCCCCCTGTGGAGCGGTCCTTGTCTGAGCAGCCCCCTGTGGAGCGGTCCTTTTCTGAGCAGCACCCTGTGGAGCGGTCCCGGTTCAAGCAGCACCCTGTGGAGCGGTCCCAGTCCAAGCAGCACCCTGCGGAGCGGTCCCGGTGGAGCAGCCCCCGGCAGAGCGGTCCCGGTGGAGCAGCCCCCGGCAGAGCGGTCCCGGTGGAGCAGCCCCCTGCAGAGCGGTCCCGGTGGAGCAGCCCCCTGCAGAGCGGTCCCGGTGGAGCAGCCCCCTGCAGAGCGGTCCCAGTGGGCGGTCCCAGTGGAGCAGCCCCTTGCAGAGCGGTCCCGGTGGAGCAGCCTCTGCGGGGCAGGCTATTTTGTAGGCTCCTTTATTATAGGCTGCATGGTTTAGGGTCTTTTAACTTTACCTACTAGGTAAAATACATCTGCCAACTGTGAGAAATAGTTAAATAGGTTTTCCATTCTGTTATTAAAGTCACTAATGGGAAGCCATCCCTATAAAACAACAACATACTTGCCACCAGAATCCATCCCCTGCTCAAATGCTGATGATCCACCTAACATACCCAATCAGTGGGCCTCAGTGGTCACATCATTAGTGATCTTGACTTCATAACTTCCATTTCAACAAAAAATGGCAGAGGTACATAAAGGAGAATGGCGTATTCTAGTGGGTTTTTCACTTTCTTTAATAGAAATAGTTACTCACTAACTTTGATAATAGCAGAAAACCCCTTTAAGGCCTCATTCAGACATATGTGAGGCACATACACATTGTAGATACATCACTGGAATCAGGGTCTATGTCCCTACCTTATGCTGCTGTCATATTACATAGCAAAAACCTGCTCACAGATTCCCTTGAAGGAAATCTTTATTTAAGAATTGTGTGCGATCTGACTAAGCACAGGTTCAGTGTAAAACATGGTAAAAAAGCAGAGATGCCGTCCAAACTTCTGATAATTGTTAGAATAACTTGCAGCACATTTATGTAGCTAATAATGAGTAATCCCTTTATAAATGAAACATTCTATGGCTGTCTGTATATTTTTTTTGAGTAAATTATTTACCGTACCCTTTTCGAAATAAGTATTTTCTGTGAATGAATGTGAAACCACATATACAAGGTTAACAACCATCTGTAAATGCAGGCAATGCCATTGTGTCAGTCACAAGGGCCAGGTTACTCAACAGCTGGGCCAGAGTTTGGTTCACTGTAGCCATACCCAGCAGCTGTGGTCCTAACCGCACATGTAAAGGGGGTAGTAGTAGGGATTAAGTTTGTTTGTGGCACCAGTTGGAATCATCAGCCTGATGAGGTTAGCACTGCAGGGGATCCCTGGGAGATATGTGGTGAAAGCAGTGCAGGTGATTAACTCTTCCCAACCAGGGCTGATTCCCAGGGAGATGATGAGGGTAATGGTAGTGAGTAGAGTGGAGAAAGCAGCCAGTTGGAATCAATCTTTGCTAAACCTTTTTTACTGCAAGATTCTGTAGCAGGTCCAGGGTTGTACATCTGTGGTGCTGGGCAGGCTGCCACCAGACTTATTGCACTCCTCCATTAGAGGGATATTTGTGCCTCTGCTCTCCAGATGCTGGGTTGAGCTTCACACACACATATACACACACACAACACTTAGGAACCCGCGACGTGGTGGGAGGACCCAAGCGTAGCTGGGAGGGAAAAAGAGAAGTGCAGGAGAAGTTAGAGCAGAGAGCAGCAGAGGAGGGAAAGGGAGTAGAAGTGGAGTAAGGAGAAGGAGGTGTTGGCTCCCGCAGGCTGGTGCACAGTCACGCTCGCCCGGGTGGGAATGACCAATGGGTGTGGAGAAAGAACAGCGCTCTCAGGGTACGGAATGAGACATAGATCCCCATACGCCCATATCTGGCGAGAGAACGGAGGGGCTGGTGGACGATACAGGGAACCGGCCCTGAACACGGCGCGGATGCTGTGGGCCCGAATCATTGAAGCTGGAGGCCCCGAGTTCTTAATGGGAGCTGCGACCGAACACACGACACAACTTGGAGAAGGCGGATGAACTAGGGAGCAGTATCAGGAAGTGGTACAACTGAGCACCTGTGGCTGTCGGTACCTGAACTCTGTGTGCGGAGGCGCTGAGAGGAGCGGAGAGACTACTTATAGCGCTGAGGGACCACCAGAGAAAGAAACACCCAGTAAGAGAGAGAGGAACACCAAAAGAGGCTGGACTTCACTGTCCTGGTTCTGGAGACAAGGCTGAACTGGAGGTTGGCAAAGGGAAGTGTGGTGCCCTGCTCACGCAGGTAGCCACAGACTTCCCTACTGCACAGCTGGGTTTCCACAGCAGGTACCTACTACATGCAACACCTTCCACCCCGCACAGTAGGGGGAGCTCTACTCACTGACTTTAGGTGAGTTCCCCTATAAATACTGCTGCTGAGGGAGGAGTTTGGTAGAGTGTGCAGATGCTAGGAGAGCTGCGAAGAAGTCCTGGTGATCGGTGCCGCGGTTAGGCCCGAACCAGTAACCCGGAGGGGCCCTTCTGCCATTCTGCAAGCCTAGGAGTGGGGACAGAAGGCAAGGAGCAGAGCCAAGGGAGTGAGGAACCGGTGGAGGCTCACCCAAGACGTACTGGACTTCGGGGATCTGCACCTGTAGGATTACTTCAAGACTACAGAAAACCCTGTCATACCGTGGAGACTTCAGTCACCCGGTCCCCCTGCGTACACAAGGAAAGGGAGCCAGACACCGCAGTGTAATACAGCAGTGATCAGAGAGGGTAACTGTGGACTGTTCAGGAGGGGGAAGAGAGAGGACCTGAGAGGGGAGGAGGCCAGTCTGGCTGCAAGCACACAGGGCTTCAGGAACTGTAGAGAAACTGAGGAGGCCTTATACCCACTTGCTGTGGAAGCTCACTGTGCACCTGGTCACCTGACAGTGCCCTGGACATCTTTACCTGCTAATACCACCAGTAAAAAGGTAAAAGAGACTTTCTATAGTGTGTGTGTGCGTCATTC
>JARQOC010000012.1:50550498-50557998 GCA_033576535.1 Allobates femoralis | reverse complement strand
TGCTTTGTTACAAATTGGATCTATCGCCTCAAACGTGCATCTTTCTTTATTCCAAATCTTTATAAATATGAGTTTTCGCTTCGATCTGAATGATGTGGTTCCCCCAGTGGCCATTAGAGGGCAGCCTTTGCATTCTAGAAACGGTTGATTTGGTAAATCTTTCTTCCCTGGGTATTAGAGAATAGCAATGATATCAAAGTAATGTAACCATTTGCCCACAGCCGTCAGTCATATATCCTTATTACAAGTCTCTGCGGAGGGCGGACACTTGACCTAACAGAAGTAACTGTCGTCTTCCCCAAATGAAATGTTGTCTATAATGAATTCCAGGTGACTGTCCTGGCTGTCAGGATGATGAATTGTTACCAATGTCTTCAGCCCCCAGCACACACATACCTCCCCATTTTCACTAACCCTAGGACATAGACACACCCTTCCCTGTCACCCGACCGGCTGTCACTAGGACGGTCACCTCTCCGCCAAGAGCGGCAGGGCCTGGATACAACAATCTGGAGACTTCTGCACAAATTGGAACTTTTTCTTCCCCCGTTTTAATGCGGTTGTTATGTTTAACCTGATCTGACTTTCTAGCTAATTCACCTTTGATTTGAGATTATCTCGCTGCCTTGATCCCATTAGTCGACGTCTCCTGTTACTGAATGTCTATGGCACAGATCTGCAGATATAACCTTTTCCATACATTCCCCATATCTGGATTCCTATATATTGATATTTACAATTCTATAGAGCGTCCACCTCCAACCTGAGGCTCTCTAATTCTTCTTATTGATGACCCAGCCAGCTATTTCCAGGGACTCTTGAATATGATGGGAGTTGTAGTTTTACAGGGGAGCCAAAGTTTGATGATCATTGATCCACTTACAATTTAACCCTACAAACTGAGTAATCAATACTTTGTGGATTGTGTTATCCAGGGGCGTAACTACAATAGGTGCAGGGGTTGTGATTGCACCCGGGCCCTGGAGCCTAGGGGTCCCAAAAGTCCCTTTGGCCTATAGAAAAAAACTAATGCTATTAAAGTTTTGGAATAATTGTGGGCCCCGTTGGAGCTTTCGCATCGGGGTCCCAGGCCCTGAAGTTACGCCCCTGGTGTTATGAAATCTTTGCCATAAATATTCTACTCCCATTTCAAGACATTACAAAAAATTAGAGAACAATATTATTTGTTTTGTCTCTCAAAGAGAAAGTTCTGGAGGAGGGATAATGTGCTTATTATTGGGGTCTAAGCACTTGCCCCCCGCAGAGATCCTGAGAAAGGAGCCAAGCAGCTCCACCCTAAATGGTCAGACTCCACTCCATAAATTATCTATGATCTATGGGATGATTACACTCAGCAGTTACATAGACAATGAATGGAGCTGAGGCCTTACTTGCTGGCCCACTATATTTAGGATGTGGCTACAGAGCACTGTTCTGAGGCTCAAAGCCCCTATGTCCGGAGGATTGCTGGGGGGTCCCTGCTTTTGGATTCCAACGATCAACCAGTTACCACTATTCTATTGGAGCAGGGATAATTTGCTGATCAGTGGTGGTCTGAGGATTGGGCCCCACAGAGACCCTGAGAAAGGACCTCCTCAGCTCCAATATGAATGGTCAGCCTCCACTGGGCTGTGGTATTGTGGTACTCGTCAGCTCCATAGACCATAAATGGAGACCCTTGCTGGCCCTGTTAGGCTACGATCACATGCAGCGTATTCTGCCCCGTATTTGGCAGTGCCGCTTTATTGCGTGCATGCTGATGCCGCGCTTTTCCCGAGGCCATGTTAACATGTAACCTATGGGGAAAGTGCGCCGAAAAAAGCGCAAAGAATTGGCACGACCATTCTTTTTGCGCGCGCACTTTTGCAGTAAACGCGGCGTCTGCACGCCTTTCAGCAAAAGCCATAGCTTTTGCTGGAAGGCGTATCCAGCTTTGTTTTGCACTTCTTTTACATGAGGAATAAGCGGCTATTACGCTACATGTGAACGTAGCCTTATATTGGTTATGGGGCTATAGAGCGCTGTTCCTTGAGGTCAAAGACCCTATCTCAGGATTGCTTGGGGTCAGTGCAGTTGGACTCCAGCGATTAGCAGGTTATCCCCTATTCTATCCATAGAGGAGAACCTGTGTTGTGGGGAAATAATCCTTTGGCATATGACATTTTGGATTCACCAAACCAAAGAGTGGTGGCAATAATTAGTGTTTTAGGATTAGGCATCAAATCCCTGAATAATTTAATACAAGTGAGATTTATTTAGTACAGGATCATGTATGAGGGAAAGGAGATTTATGACCTTTATTTAAAACCCCTTGCCCCAAAACACGTAGAAAAAACACAGCTATTATTCTCACACTTTGGATTCAATTGGATCATTTGGAGCAGGAGCGCGGTCACAAATCTCCTTTCCCTCATACACGATCCTGGACGACAACTCATGGGAGGACTGCTGAAAACTGATGAAAAAGCTTGACATCTTTAGCTGTTACATATGATTTAGGTGATTGTGACATCTCACGACCCCAACAGGTGAGCTGATTCACTTTGTTTCCGTACCCCTGTCTGACAGATAAACACTATTGTGCTCCCATTTCCTTTTCAGTGCCCCATCCCTGAGAATTATTTAGGGCATTGTTTCCACTACATTTCACTGCAGTACAATTAAACTTTTGTAAGGGAATTTGTCATCAGCCTTTTGCTCCCCCATCTGAGAGCAGCATAATGTAAAGACAGAGACCCTGATTCCAGAGATGTATCTCTTACTGAGCTGCTTGCTGTCATTTTGATAAAATCACTGTTTTCTCTCCTGAAGATTTAGCATTTATTTGAATATAGAGCTCTATAACACCACTGATTGGCAGCTCTCTGTACACTGTAATCAGTGGTGGGGGTGGGGTTATACAGAGCTCATGAATATGCTGGACTACCTGCAGCAGGTAAATAGTCCTCCTAGTGATAATCTTCAATGATAAAACAGTGATTTTATCAAAACTACACTGAGCAGCCCAGTAAGTGACACATCAGTGGAATCAGGATTTCTGTCTCTACATTATGCTACTCTCAGATTGACAAAAACCTGGTGAAAGATTCCCTCTAATTAGATCCCTTTTTCATTATTATTTTATATCTAACAAAATGTGTTTTGTTTTTTTTATTTATCATTTTTCAAAGCAGCTCTTATTGTCAGCATTGTGTTTTTCTAAACTATTTTCCTTCCATGATTGTAGGGGCAGCAGCTGATTCTCTCACCTATATACAGCGGCAGACACCTAGATCTGAGAAGCAATCTATTGGGTTTCATATGAAAGTGTCAAGCTTTGTAAAGGCCGCTTCATACGCTAGGATATTGTTAACGATATCCTTAGAATGATCACGTGACAGTGATCGTTCCGACATCGTTAGTGAGTTGTCACACACAAGGATATCGTTAACATATCCCATTCGGCAACGCACCAGTTAAATAGGAGAAAAAGGAGTGAACAATCTTTAAAAGCGGCAGGAATAGGAGAATTTTGAACGACATCGTTCATAAAGGTGTCACACTGAACGATGTGGCTTCTTCACAGTTCCTTAATTGGACAACGAACGATAGATTTGAGGTCAGAATCTCATTTTTGTGATGACCGTTCCAACGATTTTTTCATCCTACATCGTTCGTTTACACGCAAGGACGCACTAGCGATGTTGTTGGAATGGTCACAAATCCGTGACGTTTCAAGGATATTGTGTGAAGCGGCCTTCAGGCTGAGTTCACATGTCCAGTAATCAGGGGCATAACTACAACAGGTGCAGGGTTTGCAATCGCACCTGGGCCCTGGAGCCTATGGGACCCCAAAATTCCCTTTTGCCTATAGAAAAAGAAAAACGCTATTAAAGATTTGCAATAATTTGGGGCCCCATTGGAGCTTTTGCATCGGGGCCCATGAGCTTCAAGTTACGCCACTGCCAGTAATCACCCGTTAGATCACATCCTATAGCAATCTGTTGACAAAAAAAGTTGGGCAAATATGACTACACTCCCTGATAGAAGTTATGTCGCTTATCCATGTTATGTTAATAAAAGCTTGTAACCTGACATTAAATTCATCCATTGGTTGTATAAATTACTCTTCTGAAAGCTGAAACCCTCCCAAATGTGGTTTAGGTTAAGAAAATAAAATGGCATCAATCGATCATTTAATGAACACAGAATGGTCAGATTTTGGCAAGACAAATGTTTTGTCGCCTGGTTATATAATGCACCCAATCCTAGATTACATCCTCACTAGTGATGAGCGAGCATGCTCGACGCTAGCCGTTACTCGCACGAGTATCCCGGTACTCGGGATGGTCGGCGAGTAGCGAGTACCGCCGAGATGCTCGGACTCATCACTAATAATTATCGCTCTGACACAAATACACAGCTCCCGTCAGTGCACACAGTGATCTGGCACCTCACAGAGAGCAGATTGATTGTTAGGGTCACTCTGGGGGGCACAGCAAGGTGTTGTATGCTGTGACGATTTGAAAAATCCCCCCTCCCGCCCTTTCCCAGAAACACTAATTTTATAGCCGGAAGTCTGTGGGCGGAGCCTGTCACTAATTGACTTACATTGGGCTCGGTGCTCGGTCGAGCACCTGAGCATCTCGAGATGCTCGACCAGAGCTTCGAGCACCCGAGCATTTTAGTGCTCGCTCATCTCTAATCCTCACCTGTTCTCCGTAAATGATCGGTTAATTAGTGGGTGTGTATAAAAAGAAACCCAGCACCCCAGACCTTCACTTGAACTGCAACTTGAGCTCTGACAACATGCCAAAAATCCACCCTGCGACCAAAGCATTGATTATCAAGAGACTGAAGGCCAGATCCACTGCAGAGGTGGCTGGCACCTTTAATGTGTCTCAGCATCAAGTACAAAGAATTCAAAAAATATTTGAAGAGACTGGAGATGTGTTTGACAAGCCCACGTCCGGCAGACCCCGCAAGACAACTGCTCAGGAGGAACGTTTGTTGGTTAGAAAATCCAAAGCAAGTTCCTCTTCCACTTCAGCAGAGCTCCAACAGGCCTGGTCACCTCAAGTCCCTGTGTCAACTAGAACAGTTTGAAGGATTCTGTCTTGAAATGGCCTCCATGGTCAAATCCGTGCCCAGAAGCCAGCACTAAACAAAAGGCAAATAAAAAACCGTGTGGCATTTGCAAAGTCCCACAGCCTGCTAAACAGATGGACGCTGGATAAGTGGCAGAAGGTGGATTTCTATGATGAATCTTCAGTAGAATTACATCACAGCCACCGCAAATACTGCAGGAGACCTACTGGAGCCTGTATGGATTCAAAATACACCCAGAAAACAGTTACATTTGGTGGTGGAAAGATCATGGTCTGGGGTTTCATTCAGTATGGGGGATGTGCAAAACATTTGCAAGGTGGAAGGCAATATCAATAGCCTACAATATCACAAAGTATTAGCTACCTCTTATATTCCAAATCATAAAAGGGGTCAAATTCTGCAGCAGGATGGTGCTCCATCTCCATCTCTATAACAAAGTTCCTCCAGGCAAAAAAGATCAAGGTGCTCAAGGACTGGCCAGCCCAGTCACCAGACATGAACATCATTGAGCATGTTTGGGGTAGGATGAAAGAGAAAGCTTGGAAGACAAAACCAAAGAATCTAGATGAACTCTGGGAGGCATGTAAGACTGCATTCTTTGCTATTCCTGATGACTTCATTAATAAATTGTATGAATCATTGTTGAACCGTATGGATACAGTCCTTCAAGTTCATGGAAGTCACACAAAATATTAAATATGACTCTAATAGCACCACAACTTCATTCACCAACGTTATGCAACATATATTTGTATTTTAAGTTAATTGTTTGAATATCACATTTACTTTCTGCAAGCGACAAAACTTTTGTCTTGCCAAAATCAAACCATTCTGTGTTCATTAAATGATCAATATTTCAGCATTGATGCCAATTTATTTTCTTAACCTAAACCACATTTCGGAGGGTTTCAGCTTCGAAAAGAGTAATTTTACAACCAATGGATGAATTTAACGTCAGGTTATAAGCTTTTATTTGCATAAAATGGATAAGCGACATAACTCCTGTCAGGGAGTGTATTATGTCTATTTTGAAAAAAATAGATTTCTGCAGGATCCGTTTTATAACATGGGCGTCTATGGCTCCAGTAACTGATCACTGTTTATCTTCCCTTTGAAACTGATCCAGTAAGTAAAAAACGAATCCTTTTACACATGAAAGAAAAATGGAAGATATATATCAATCAGTTATCGGATCCAATCTCCATAGATTCCAATGTTTAAAAATAAAAATGATCTTACAAGAAATCAATTTTGTTTAAAAATGGACGATAAAGTTACGTTTGCAGAACGTTTTTGCCAATGGGTCTCTGCAGGATCCATTCTAACATAGACATGCAGTCAGCATGCACGCTGTCACAACACTCTCCAAGAAGCATCAATATTAGGAGGGGAGGTGTTCTTATACTGAGTATCAGTACTGAGATCTATTATTTGTCCAGCTTTGATAAAGTTGGTAGATTACATGACCATCAGATGACCACTTAGCCCTTTATTGCACACTGTACAAGCATCAGTTATATATGTAACAGAGTTTCTATGTCGTCAATGTTCCTATGCAATTCCAATGTTTCATTTATTTTCTCCTTATAGGAGCACAGAAAAGCCAGTGTTGCTCACAGTTTACATTATGCTCTGGCGTTCACTGTGTGCAATATAGGGTTAAATGTGACCTCTACAACAAAATGAAATGTTGGCTTATTAACAACTCGGGGGTCACAGTGAAAACTGCAATATTTAATGTTTTTATTAACAAAAAAATACAAAAAAATCTTTTAACATGAGACCTCATTCACTTTATAGTTTAGTTCTTGCAATAAATGCCCTTTGGACTTTTTGGTACTGTAGGGTATGTTCACTTGTCATGTTTTTGTTGTGAAAACTCATTTTACTGCCCTAGAAAAGTGAATGGGATTCCTGAAGTCTCCAGCACACGTTGCTTGTTTTTTCCTTGCAGATGTGAAGCAGTTCACATATATTTACCGTCTGTCAATTCTTTAAGAATTTTTGTAGCATTTTTTCACCCTCTCTAATTGAATAAGGAAAAATGTATTAAAAAAATGTGCATTTTTGTATGCAGCATTTTTCCTGCCAAGAGCCATTTTTGTTTATGCAGAAATGTCTGCAGACAGAGACATAACTACAACAGGTGCAGGGGTTGCAATCGCACCCAGAGCCCTGCAGCCTAGGGGTCTAAAAGTCCCTTTGGCCTATAGAAAAAGACTAATGCTATTAAAGATTTGAAATATTGAGGGCCCTGTTGGATCTTATGCATTGGGGGCCCATGAGCTTCAAGTTACGCCACTGACTGCAGAAATACTTGAAGGGAACCAACCTGCAGGATTTAGGGCTATAAAGTGAAGCCAGTTTCCCTTACATGTTCTGGGATACTGAATGCAATCATACCTTTACTTC
>JARQOC010000012.1:50539272-50550398 GCA_033576535.1 Allobates femoralis | reverse complement strand
TATCACAGATAAATATATATGAAGCATGCATAAATAAATGAATAGAAATCCAGATATTAAAATGATATATTTTATATAGAAATATACAGACATTGTATGTATTGTATTTTAGATTTATGTCAATAGATACTGTCATGTCCCACGACTTAAGAATCAGACAGTGTAATCCATTGCATTGTTTTTATCGTATTGCTATGCATTGGTTTGTCTTTGCTAGAATTTTGTCTCTTCTCTCTTCCTATAGCTGCTCTGATGTCAGTAACCCCTCCCTTCTTCTTCATGTTATGTTCTTCATCCATCTTATTAGCTGCATTCTCTTCATACCTCTGACAGAATCATCTTTTTTACCTGCAGTATTGCTCTATAAACTAAAGATTTCAGTGGAAAAGGTAAAAAGTCTTCATATATGCCTTTTAAGCTGAGTTAAGCTATCCAATGACCTTCTACATGTGAGTACAGTCTATATGGCATCAGGAGAATGATAGCCTAAGTACCTAACACAAGCAGTGTAGTTGTGAGGATGGAATAGATACACTGCTTAACATTAACGTTTCAAAACTACATGGAATTATGGAAATCACAGGAAGGAGAGACATGGAAATGAGGTACACATGATAAAAAAATGGAAACATTTTCAAAACATTGGTTTAATTACTATCGAGCACTATGGTAGCAGATGTAGACCTCAACTCTGCTCAGAGCAGGACGAGAAACATGCAGCTTGGCGTTGTGTTAAAAAACTGCTCCTAGGACACTTTGTAGAAATGTCCATAACATCAGTTCCACCCCCAAATCAATGTAACGCTGAGCTATTATTACTCCTGGGATGAAACTATGATGGTCTGGATACCATACATTGTTATTCCACACCATAATCTGGGAGTTGTAGCAGTGTGACTTTCCCTCATTAATGCCTCTTCATAGTAGTGCCCGCTTGGTCTCCAGACTAATCTCCAGCTATCATTAGGTCTGACAAAATTGAAACTTCTCACTGAAAAGGTTAAACTCTGCTCCAGCCTCCATTGCACTCTTGTGTGCACCATGATACCCTTTGGTGATGTGATGTCAATGTACCACCTGTAGCTGAATTCTGGATTGTAACCCAATGTCATGCAGTCACTTGCGAATGACTTCTGTAGACACTTTTTGACCCCTTCGTTTCAGAATGTAACATCCAATTTCACTTGCAGTACAGAATGGATCAATTGTAGAACCAGAGGTATAATCATTTCTCCAAAATGTCCCAAGAGTTGTTTAGACCACAAAGGCTGCTCTCAGTAGCACCAGCTACATGAGACCTGGCATTGTTGAGTTGAAAAATAATGTTCATCCACAGCCTGCAGCATCTCCAGACTTGTCGAGGATGCACAGCTCTTGATTCAGTGGTCCTATCCCAATTTGAGTGCTCAATCCCACTGTCCTGGCATTCATAGCTTTGCCCTGACGTCCCCTCTCACCTCTCCTCATCGGCTCCATAGCTCCTCCTTGGGAGGCAGGGACAGCATCTCAATGAATGAGCATTAAATAAATTAACAATTCTCATTTCTGGTCTCCTTGGGATTCAAACTCGCAATCTTCAAGCTTGTGTGGCGCCCCTGCGACAGAGTGGCCACAGAGGAAAACTGCAGTTGGGATTGGTAGGACAGTCATCTTGCACCAACACTCCACAGACACACTCCGATCCTGAGCCTAAGTCACTTCATGTCGGGCAAGGGATGGCGGCAGGAGCAAAGTGAGGGTGGACCGTAGTAAAGCACCCGGAGAAGGTGTGGAGGAACTGGAGTAAAACCCAGGAACACTAAATTGGTTGGTTGTTGGTTCAGAGAGAGCCAGAGAAACAAACTTCTAAGCAGAAACACCCGTCAGCTAAGCAGTGACTGAGACCACACTGAGAGAAGCGGGGACCAGCGGCCTGCACCACTGATGGCCAGCTCGGAACTCAGGCTGAACCCGAGGAAGAGCAGAAGGAGCCAGGTGTGCCCAATTAACCTGGGACACTGGTGGCTGGGCCAAAGAACCAGAGTGATGGCTCTGTAGATGTGGCAAGGCAAGCTTCAAGCCCCTAACCACAGGAAACCCAGCGGGATATGGCAACTCTATGTCCCGGAACATCACAACCTGTGTGGTGAAGGAGAAAGCCATCGTACTAGGGCTAGTGACCCAAGGTGTAGGTCAAATCACTACAGCACCTGTGACTGCCAGACCGTACCCACACGCGGCGAGGAGAACGAAAAGGCCCGAGAGGTACACTGAGGGGAGCGTGACGCAGATGAACCGTCCCAGCTGCAGTGAGAACCTAAGCCCCTAAGAACTGTACAGAACTGCTGTGTGAGCCCGAGTCTGCTCTAACAACTGTAAAGTGACTGTAAAGCTGTGTTGTTTGCGAGTAACAAGTAAAAGCCCAGTACGGTGTGGACTCCGTTGTTTTATTCACAGTAAAGAAGAGAAGCTGCAACCGGGCAGAGACTGTGTATGCTGTCTGAAGGTACAGGGGACTTTACACTTTTACACGGCACTACACCTTCGGATACCCTGGGGACCAGCCCTGCCCGTAGAGGGCTCACCATCTGGCTGCACCCACCATCACCCCAGCGGTCCGATTGCAGTGGTGGCCTCGTATAGCCACACACTATGGGTGGCGTCATAAATAACTTTTACAAACTTTTTTCCCCTTTTCTTTATTTCCATTTTCATTTGCCGCACTTGGGCATACGGAGCCATGTCACGTCGCTGTGACATCCCCCAGAAGACTGAAGAGAGGACCAGGTCCCGAGAACCCCTGGGGTGTGAGAAAACTTGGCATCACGAACAGGATTACCATCAGGTAAAACCAGGTCTTGTGTGCCTAAAGACTATTTGTTGATCCGTATTCCCTGAGCCTCATTAATGGCGGCCCAAAAGGCCTAAACCATGTGCTGGCAGAGGGGCTTGCCAAGGCCTCTCATCATGGGCCAGGCCAGCACAGAGCGGGAAACAGAACTCCTGCTGTGACATCCCCCAGCAGACTGAAGAGAGGGCCTGGTTCTGAGTACACCTGCCCTGGGGTGCGACACTTGCAGACAGCAGTTTGCAGGCAGGGAACCCAGAAATAGATTATACATGTACATGAAGATACATTTGTACATAGCAATGTATTTCTAGATACCTGTATTCTAGAGGTGAAGAAAAGATTTGGGGGGTTTCTTTTGTTTCTGTAAAACTGCTAAAACATTGAAATAATTACAAAAATTCATTTTTTTTGTACTTAAAGGGAACATGTCACCTCCTAAAAGCCACATAACCTAACAATACATGTCCCTGCACCTTCCTATTAGCATTATAACCATCCCTCTCTGTGCTAAATACTTCCCTTCAAAGTTGAAATAAACACTTTGATACTTACTCATTAGGATGATAATGTAGTAGGGACAATATGAAATTGTCCATATATATATATATATATATATATAATGTGTGTGTGCGCGTGTGTGCACCCGGTCCCAGGGATAGGGGGTGAACCCAGGTAGTGGGATGGCTCAGGCAGCCCATGGGATGGCAGAGGGAGAAAGGTGGTAGGTGGAAAGTGAGCAGGAAGTGGTCAGAGAAAGGAAAGGGACAAAGGGAAAACACCACAGGAAGTAGAGGTCAGTCTGAGGAGCTCCAAGCTCCAACCACAGAATGGGTGGCCACGAGATCCAGAGGAGCAGTGGCCAACTCCCAACACAACCGCCAAGAAGGCAGCCATAGTAGGGCCAGGGAACACAGCCGGTCGCCCGACGAAGGCCCATGACTGCTTAATTGGGGCTCTGTGCGCGGAGACAAGCAGTGCTGAGGAAGAGAGGCCCGAGAGGACAGGAACATGAAAGGGGTGTACTGGACAAGCCATCCTGGTTGCTACAGACTCCCCAGACCGCAACTTGAGCTATAGACTGAAATGCCACGCAGGCAGCAGGAGGCTGTCTGAGAGAAGCCCCGATCTCGCCCTGCAACCATCCCCAGGGGGCCCGACCTGCAGCCGCGGCTTCTAACAGCCACATACCACGGGTGGTGTCATGACAACCACCCCCCAAATCCCTTACTCCAAAAACGCTTTAGTTTCTTTTCCCCCTTTTTATTATTGACCGCCAATCCGGGTGGCCAAGGACCGGGTCACGCCACCATGACTGCCCCCAGACGCTCGAGGACGTCGAGAGAGGCCCAGCCCTGAGTACCCCACAGCCCCCACTTTACCCCGCGGCGCCTCACATTCATTCTACAACTTTATTGGAAATTAACTCTTGCTCCTTTTCCTTTTTCTGCAAAGCTTCCCTTGATCCTTTTTTGTTTTATAGAATGCTGCAGATCTTCTCTGTGAAGCATCCAGCAGTTGTCCCACATCATGTTTCCATCTACCTGGGTATTGTCATTCCAGCTCCTTGAAAAAATCTTTCTTCTTGCTCTTCGCTAACAGCACCAAGATTTTAAGGAGAGTGTTCCAAATGGGAATGTAGAAAATGTAACATTAAATTCATCAGACATCCCAAAGCTTTGAAACATTTCAGCATGTTCTCCACTTAAATTTTGGATGTTTGTTGTTACCTAGACATTTCTTCACCACTCCTTTAAAAGAAACCCAAGCCCTTTTCTCATCTTTCGTTTTTGTTTGAAACACATCATCTGTGGGTCGAATACCTGGACTCACAAACTTGTCTTCCTTTAGTTTTGCTTCGGACAGTCCTTGAAACTTGTTCCACAGAGTCTCTGCTTTCGATAATGTCACATACAGCTTCATCAATCCAAGCTTAATCTGGAGTGGTGGCAGGAGAACTTTGTTCTGGAGTCCAGGTTGAAAAGATGTTCTCGTTGGCCATCTTTTTTGGCCACAGTGGTGAGGCCTATCCCAGCTGTCCGATTCACACAAAAATCATGGCGAACTTGTGTATCTTCCTTGCTGTCCAAGAAACAAAGCGAGAACTTTCAGATCCCAACATATTGACCATCATTGATCCTCATAGTTGGGTTTCTTGAGAATATAGTCTAAATTCTCACAGCTTTTCTTCAAGTGGACAGAAGACCCTATAGGCACTGATCATACTTTCTGCCATTGTGCAGTTGTTGGTTTCAGACGTTTGTTTGGATGAATTAATAGTGAGTCTCCACTCGCTCACATCGTACTCAATGTTAAAGTATGGTGCAAAAAAAGCCAATGGAGTCAGTGTTCGTGAAAAAACTACGTGTTGGAGTTTTCTGAAATTCAGTGATCATAAGTATATAAAAATCATCTTTTCAAACAATTTTTATCCTTGCACACCTGTGTGATTTTTGTTTCTATAGTAAATCCTTAAAAAATGTAGTAATGTAACACTGAGGCCGTGTTTATATGTAGTATAAATGGGGTGTGGCTATGGGCAATGTTAAAGGGAACCTGTCACCTGGATCTAAGCCCCTACACTATCACTACCTGTCCCTGCACCTCCTTAGCTGCTCCCTATCTATCCCTCTCTGAGCTAAATCCGCCCTATAAAACTGCAGAAAAATAACTTATAACTTACAGAAGTCCCTGAGGCTGGGGACTGAGAAGGCGGCGCCAGGCTCCATTCAGCCCCTCCTCCATGCAGCAGCACACGCCCCACTGGGCGGCGTTATTCTTTCTTCATCGCCGCCTCCTCCATTTGGAATCTCCCGCCCGCTTTACACCTATCATGTTGTGGTGATGCGACCTCGATGTGTCCCCTGACTGAGACACAGCATATGGGAGATTGTATCTTCTGCTTGGTAGCAGCACACACAGGGTGAGCTGCTACTGGAGCTAAGTGCTGATTGAAAGCACTGACACCCAGGTGTGCGGGTGAATAGGAGATGATATGTGCTGCCCTGGGCTGTGGGGAGGGGGTGGAGTGTGTCAGGACAGCAGCAGGAGCTGCTGGGATTGTATGAGGTTCTACTCGGCTGTGCCCCGGTTGTAACAGGCCAGACTAACCCCCCCGACCAGAATATACCCGGGGTTAAAGTGGCCTAGGCCAGATTATACCCCATCCGTATACCACAGCAGCTGTAGATCAGGGCTCCAAGCAACACATGGGGGCCCGAGGCAGCACAAAGTGGCCCCAGGCAGCAGAAAGTGGCCCTACGCAACATACAGGGGCCCCAGGCAGTGCTAGGGCCACAGGCAGTGCTAGGGGCCCCAGGCAGTGCACAGGGCCCAGGCAGCACAAAGTGGCCCCAAGCAGCACAAAGAGGCCCCAAGCAACATACAGGGGTCCCAGGCAGTACTAGGGGCCACAAGCTACACACAGGATCCCAGGCTACACACAGGGGCCCCATGCAGCATACAAGGGCCCCAGGTAGTGCACGGGGCCCCAGGGAGTGCACGGGGCCCCAGGCAGTGCACAGGCCCCAGGCAGCACAAAGTGGCCCCAGGCAACATACAGGGGCCCCAGGCAGTACTAGGGGCCCCAGGCTATACACAGGGTCCCAGGCTACATACAGGGGCCCCATGCAGCATACAAGGGCCCCAGGCAGTACAAAGGGGTCCCAGGCAGCGCATGGGGGCCAGAGGCAGCACACAGGGGCCCCAGGCAGCACAAAGTGGCCCCGGGTGGCCCACTGCCTGGGGCCCCTGTATATTGCCTGTGGTCACTTTGTGCTGCCTGGGGCCCCTGTGTGCTGCCTGGGGCCCTGGTATGCTGCATGGAGCCCTTGTGTGTAGCCTGGGATCCTGTGTGTAGCCTGGGGCCCCTGGTACTGCCTGGGGCCCCTGTATGTTTCCTGGGGCCACTTTGTGCTGCCTGGGGCCCCGTGCACTGCCTGGGCCCCCGTGCACTGCCTGGGGCCCCGTGCACTGCCTGGGGCCCCGTGCACTGCCTGGGGCCCCGTGCACTGCCTGGGGCCCCGTGCACTGCCTGGGGCCCCGTGCACTGCCTGGGGCCCCGTGCACTGCCTGGGCCCCCGTGCACTGCCGTGGGGCCCCGTGCACTGCCTGGGGCCCCGTGCACTGCCTGGGGCCCCGTGCACTGCCTGGGGCCCCGTGCACTGCCGTGGGGCCCCGTGCACTGCCTGGGGCCCCGTGCACTGCCTGGGGTCCTTGTATGCTGCATGGGGCCCCTGTGTGTAGCCTGGGATCCTGTGTGTAGCTTGTGGCCCCTAGTACTGCCTGGGGCCCCTGTATGTTGCCTGGGGCCTCTTTGTGCTGCTTGGGGCCACTTTGTGCTGCCTGGGGCCCCTAGCACTGCCTGGGGCCCTAGCACTGCCTGGGGCCCTAGCACTGCCTGGGGCCCCTGTATGTTGCGTAGGGCCACTTTCTGCTGCCTGGGGCCACTTTGTGCTGCCTCGGGCCCCCATGTGTTGCTTGGAGCCCTGATCTACAGCTGCTGTGGTATACGGAGGGGTATAATCTGGCCTAGGCCACTTTAACCCCGGGTATATTCTGGTCGGGGGGGTTAGTCTGGCCTGTTACACCGGGGCACAGCCGAGTAGAACCTCATACAATCCCAGCAGCTCCTGCTGCTGTCCTGACACACTCCACCCCCTCCCAACAGCCCAGGGCAGCACATATCATCTCCTATTCACCCGCACACCTGGGGGTCAGTGATTTCAATCAGCACTTAGCTCCAGTAGCAGCTCACCCTGTGTGTGCTGCTACCAAGCAGAAGATACAATCTCCCATATGCTGTGTCTCAGTCAGGGGACACATCGAGGTCGCATCACCACAACATGATAGGTGTAAAGCAGGTGGGAGATTCCAAATGGAGGAGGCGGCGATGAAGAAAGAATAATGCCGCCCAGTGGGGCGTGTGCTGCTGCATGGAGGAGGGGCTGAATGGAGCCTGGCGCCGCCTTCTCAGTCCCCAGCCTCAGGGACTTCTGTAAGTTATAAGTTATTTTTCTGCAGTTTTATAGGGCGGATTTAGCTCAGAGATGGATTGATAGGGAGCAGCTAGGAAGGTGCAGGGACAGGTAGTGATAGTGTAGGGGCTTAGATCCAGGTGACAGGTTCCCTTTAAAAATTGCCATGGTGCACTTGGAACACTGCATAATTTATCTTTTTTTCTGTTCTTCAAACATTTGGAGGTATGGGGATGTCATTGGTCGATAGTTACAAAAGGAGCTGCCAGCAGCAGATCTTGATAATTTTCCAAAGTGCATCTAGTATGGCAGAACAGTACTCAGGCGACCATTAATAACTTCCCTGATAACTTCTGCATATGACACTCACACTGTATACTGAAATAAGATTTTTTTAATTTTTTTTCATTTGCATGACCTGTCCATATACATGATATATCCATCCTATGATATCCTTATCTCAACAAAATTTCCTTTTTGGTGCTACAATTTCAGTATTAACAAGTGTAGATATATAATATACCATAAAAGCTCATGGGAAATTAATTAAAATCTTTATAATATATAGATTTCATTTATATTACTCACTTATATAACATCATCATATTTTGCAGTTCTTTACAGTCGTTATCACTGTCCCCAATAGTACTAACAATCCACATTCCCTATCAGAATTTCTTTGGAATGTAGGAGGAAACCGGAGGACCCAGAGTAAACCCAAGCAAACAAATTCTTGCACATGTTCCTTGGTTAAATCCAGGACCCCAGGTCTGCAAACCACCAACCACTGAGCCACCCAAATATTATATTTCCAGATATTAATACAGACAGGTCCATAAATATTTGGATAGTGCCACTTTAGCTGTATACCAAAACATATTCAATATACAGTTATGTAATCCAAAGTTTAAAGTTCTGACTCTCTGCTTTAATTTCAGGTTAATCACATCCTAATTGGAGTAAGGGGTTTGGAATTACAGATTTTTAATATATAACTGCCTCTTTTTAAATAGACAAAAAGTAATTGGACAATTATCTCAAAAGCTCTTCAATGGGCTGCATGGAGTATTCTTTCCTTAATCCCTCAATTAAGCAGGTAAAAGGTCTGGAGCTGATTCCATGTGTGGCATTTGCATTTGAAAGCAGTTGTAGTGAACCTACAGAATGCAATCAAAGGAGCTTTCAATTCAAGAGGAACAGATCATTATTGGGTTGAAAGAAACAAGAAATCCATCAGAGAGGGAGCAGAAATGTTAGGAGTGACCAAATCATTAGTCTGGTAACATTCTTAAAAAAAAGAGTGCACTAGTGAGCTTGGGAACTCAAAAGGCCTGGACATCCACAGTGGCAAACAGTGCCAGATGGTTGCAGAATCCATGGTGAAGAAAAAACCTTCACAACTTCCAAAGCCAGCCAAGTTTTAGAAAATAATTCTGTGGGCAGATGATGCAAAGATCAACCTGTACCATGATGTACAATGATGGGAAGAAGAAAGTCTGGAGAAGGCTTGGAATGGTTTATGATCCAAAGCACAGCACATCCTCTGTAACACATGGTGAAGGCAGTAGTAATAAGCATACCGGTTTATTGGTACAGAGCTTCCACAGGAGCCCGGAAGGATTGTGGTTTGTCAAGGTACTCTGTGGCAAAGATCGTTAAGTCATTCCTTTTTATGTCTTTTCTTTAGCAATGGTTTCTTCTTTGGCCTTCACCCATAAAGCTCTGCTTGATTTAGTATTTGGCATATGGTATTTGTTGAAACCATGACCCAGGACTGTTCCAGGTTGGCCTTTAGGTCTTTGGATGTTTGAAATTGTGTTTTTTCTACCATTCTCAACAACCTTGAAAGATAAAGAAGAAAGAAAGGGGCGCTGTGTAGGATCTGTCTTAGCGCTGCTGTTAGGTGCAGTGTGCACTAACCTGGTAGGGTTGTGCCAGCTCTGCACAACCCTGGTTACAAGCCTGGACAAAGATCTCTGATCAGGCTGACAGCGCCTGCGATGCCTTCACTCCACTGCTGAGTTCTCTCTGAGCGCTCCTGAGCAGACTTCTACATTTTTTTCCCTTCATTCTCAACAACCTTTGTAGACGTCTCTTGTCAATTTTACTCTTTCCCCCATGTCCAGGGAGGTATTTGACGGTTTCATGCTTGGCAAATTTCTGAAATACATTGCACATTAAGACTGGGATACCAAGGTCTTTGGAGATGGCCTTATACCCTTTGAAAGTCTTATGGCAGTTCTGATGTCCTCAGACAGCTCCTTTTGTCATTAACTAGGTGACAAAGAAACAGGGCCTAACATGTGGCTTTTTAAAAGCTGAAGTCAATATTCATTGGATAATTCATGTCACATGGACACCAATAATTTCATAGGTGATTATCATTTGTGATTTACCACAGGCTAGTCAAAATGTGTTTCCATACTCATTTAATGTAAAGGGTGCCAACACCACTGTCCCAGCAAGCTTTAGGTTTTTCTATTTTTCCCTCCCATTGTTTTTTGTTTTAAATTGTTTATCATTTGCTCTTTTGTATTTAACATGAGTATACTAAAAAAATGTTTCACTTGAATCATTTTTTTCAGGAGATATTCAACATTTTATTTATACTTCAACTTCATGGGTTCCAATAATGATGAGCTGCAGGGGCGTTACTTGAAGCTCATGGACCCCAATGTGAAAGCTCCAATGCAGCCTCCAATTATTGCAAATCTTTAATAGCATTAGTCTTTTTCTATAGTCCAAATGGACTTTTGGGGCCCCCTAGGCTTGAGGACCTACGATATATGCAGGTACGATTAAAACCCCTGCACCTGCCTGATGAGCAGGACTGTATGTTGTTAGTCTTCTGATATTTGATATGTGTTCCACCTTTTATCTTTTTATATTAAAAGTTAAGTTTATTCTAGACTCACTATTTTGCTAGCTTTGTAAAGTAAATTTCTCCAATTACTTTTGAGCCCTGAAATGAGGAGGCTTTCTGGATGTGAGCAATTCCTAAGCGTTTCACAGGATATTTTTGATAAACCCCATTAATTAAACCTAAAAGTCGACATTTCAGTTGCATAAAATCAAAAATAAGGGCATGAAGAGTCAAAATTATGAAGATTTGGTTACTTTTTAAATATTTCTGACTTAAATAAACTTATTAGCAAATAGTTATACAGATGGACAGATAAATTATTGATCCATTTCTATTTTCTCTCTCTATGTATCAATAGATAATAAAGAGTAAATACATATGAAATGTTAAATAATTAGACCTTAATAGTGACAAATATAGATGGATAAATGGTTGACAAATAACATATTATTATTATTAT
>JARQOC010000012.1:50529054-50539172 GCA_033576535.1 Allobates femoralis | reverse complement strand
CCTGGAAAACACAAAATTGTGTGACCCCCAAACTGCTGAACGGTTGTGGGTGTGTGTGTTGTATATATATATCTCATACATATGAATACATACATAATATATAATAGAGAGAGAAGGTGTTCTAGAAGAATTCTTTTATTCATCTAATATGTCATATTCAGTGTATAATATAGTACATTATGTGGACTAAAACTCTAAAACCGCATTAACTTATGTACAGAGAATGTGTATTTGCTAAACACTATTTAGGAAATTATATCTTTATATAATAAAATGTAATATTTTTGTAACATTTTATTATTAATAAATATGTTAGAAAGATAATGTGTTACACTTTTGATGAAAAGTTCTTATAAGTAAGGGGTCAGTAGATATTGAACCTATTTTCCTTAGTTAATTTACAGGATATTTCATCCTTTGGAAAACAACCTGAGATGCTAAAAAAAAAATGTCCATGTATCTGTAGTGCATTGCTGCTGTGCAGGCAGGGCATGTAGACTAATGGAGGAAAGCAGCTGCCTGGGAGTGAGCGTAACTAATAGGCTGCTAGCTATTAAAATGAACAACACAAACACATTGAAGACAAAAGCTTCATTCATAACATCGGTAGATAATTAAATGAACCTTTTCATTATGTCAGTGGAAGCGATTGAGCAAGAGTAGGGTTAATGTGGAGCGTCTCATGCACTTGTATCAATAAGACGTTGCATATTTTCTGTTCTTGCAAATACCTTTTGATTTTCTGGTTATAAGATTTCGCATTTCACCTTCCGGTGTCTTGAGTACATTGGCTGCTCCTTTATACATTGCTCTGGTGCCTGACATCTTGTTGTGATGTTGTGCTTTATGGCATCTTTATATCAGACGTTTGTGTGGCCTTCTTTCTTCCTCTTGATAAAGCGCTATCGAGAGACTGCAGGGTGGCACACCGCGAGTAAAGGGACACCTATGTCTTATGATAACATCAGGAAGCCCTTTACAAGGTTAAACAAAGTTTAGTCTAAATGTTTTCAGCCCCACGCGAGAGATAGGCATGGAGATGATCATTATTAGATTATGCAAACTCTTTCCCTTCATTTCCTTCCATATATATAGCTTATGTTACAATCAGAAGATTACATCCACACACACTGCTCAGTTTGTGGCTTTGACTGCACAAATAGGAAAGTAAAATAAAGAAAAAGAAAACATAAAGAGAAAACTGGAAGAAATACAAATAGACAGAAAAGAAAGAAGGAAAAAGAGAAGAGAGGAGGGAAGAAAAGTCTACGGTAAAAGATGGAACAGAAAAAAACAAAGAAAGATAGGGAAAGAGAAGAGAGGGAACTGGGAAAAGAAAGATAAAGAGAAGAGAGGGAACTGGGAAAATAAAGAGATAAAGAGAAGAGGGGGAACTGGGAAAAGAAAGAGATAAAGAGAAGAGAGGGAACTGGGAAAATAAAGAGAGCAGCTTAGAAGGAAAGAGCCGTTAAAATAAAGAATTTAAGACAACGGAGTGAAAGAACAACGTGAGAGGTAATGGTGAAAAAAGAAGCAAAAAAAGAAAACAATGAAAGAAGGATGATGGTAAAATAAAAAACAATAGAAAGAAAAACAAGGAAGGAGACAACAAAAGACAACAAAAATGGAAAAGAGAATGAAGAGGCCATGAGTGAAAAACGACTGCTGTTCCTCAAGGAGAAATAATGAATTTGGTTCACTCACCTTGGCTACATAATTAAAGTTTCGTTTAGATGTTCATTATTTCTTTTCTGACGTGAGAAAATCCTTTAATTTAGTGTGCAGGGTCAGCCTTCAATCAGTGCTTAGTCAGTGTGGCCATTCTGAGGCTCCATAGACTTAAATTGTGATAGACGCATAGAGTTTGATTTGAAGTCTTGAGACCCAGATTACACCTGGGAAAGACCGTGATGGGTAATTATTCTAATCCACCTACAATACATCATATATATATTTTAGAAAGGAGTAGGATCCTTTAATTTGGAAACTCACTATAAGAAATGCCAACTATTTAATTTTCTACAATCGAAAAACGTTTCTTTATTTACACTTCAGTAGTAAATTAGACCAAGCAGACAATCGTCCAGTTCAGATGTCATAGATAATTGCTCTGCTTAAATGGAACCTGACAAAATGTGGACCAATCTGTGCTGCTGGAGATGATGAAGAAACTCCAAAATGTAGGATAGTAGATGACTGGTGCTTTATTCAATGTGTATCGAAGTGAAATGACACTTCTTCTTTAGGAAAGGCACCAAAGAACTTGGTGGTGCCTTTGCTGAAGAAGTACTGTGGTTTCATAATTTACCCTCCATCTACTATCTGTCATTTTGGAGTTTCTTCATCCATCTACAGCAGATTGATCCACATTTTGTCTGGTTCCTTAGTACTGCCTATGTACTGCCTTCGGGCTTGTACACTGTGCAGCAGCTGTGTATTGCTTTTACTACTGGTTGTGTGTCACACAACCTCACATGGCGAACGACTTATCTTCACAGTATTTTCTTTTATCCCGGGTAAGGCCCTATTGGGCGTGTTCATCAACAGCAATTGCAATTAGGGGGGACCTTTCAATAGATTAATGCTGCCTATGTATGAGCAGCTTTATTCAGCATGATTGCAGCCTGGTATAGTTTACAGTTTAAAGTTGCGGCATTTCAGAGTAAAAATATTCTGAAAAGCTGCCCAGGGGCTGTGTATTGCCTGGCTAGTTTGAGGTGAGTTCTTGCTTGGCTTTTCCAAGGCGGGTTTTCGGCTTGCGAGTCCAAGGCGGGTTCTGTGCTGGCGAGTTCAAGGAGGGTTCTCTGCCGGCGAGTCCGAGGAGGGTTCTCTGCCGACGAGTCCGAGGTGGGCTCTCTGCTGGCGAGTCCGAGGAGCGTTCTCTGCTGGCGAGTTCAAGGAGGGTTCTCTGCTGGCGAGTCCGAGGAGGGTTCTCTGCTGGCGAGTCCGAGGAGCGTTCTCTGCTGGCGAGTTCAAGGAGGGTTCTCTGCTGGCGAGTCCGAGGAGGGTTCTCTGCTGGCGAGTCCGAGGAGGGTTCTCTGCTGGCGAGTCCGAGGAGGGTTCTCTGCTGGCGAGTCCGAGGAGGGTTCTCTGCTGGCGAGTCCGAGGAGGGTTCTCTGCTGGCGAATCCGAGGAGGGTTCTCTGCTGGCGAGTCCGAGGATGGTTCTCTGCTGGCGAGTCCGAGGAGGGTTCTCTGCTGGCGAGTCCGAGGAGGGTTCTCTGCTGGCAAGTCCGAGGAGGGTTCTCTGCTGGCGAGTCTGAGGCAGGTTCTCTGCTGGCGAGTCTGAGGCAGGTTCTCTGCTGGCGAGTCTGAGGCGGGTTCTTGGTTGACAAGTCTGAGGCGGGTTCTCTGCCGGCGAGTCCCAGGCATGTTCTCTGCCGGCGAGTCCCAGGCGGGTTCTCTGCCGACATCCCCTCTGATCCAGCTGATTGATGTGTCTATCACTATGCACACACCGTATTGGACTAGTCATGCCTGTCTCTTGGCCTATCAGAGCATGTATACTCTAAAATGCCACAATGTTGGAGGGAAAATATCACTGACACTGATTCATGCTGTCCATGGTTTGGGTAATATAAATTTAAAAAGTTTCCTTTTAAGTTTAATTTACTTAAATTCTGGGGGGTGGGGAAATTTGGTGAGTTTGGTTTTTTTCTTTACTAATGATGGGGAAAAAAAGTAAGTTTTCATAACTAGGCTATTTATTTGGCATCACTTGGGATTTTATTTTGTAGGGTTAATAGGCATTTTATGTCAAGTAAGTTAAGTTTTCGTCAGCGCAGCATCTGAACTGAACGCTGTAAACCCCTCTGATGGCTCCAAAAAAGGAATAGCAGCTCTGCAGTTGTAAAAACCTTCCATAAAAAGCTGCCCGGTCATTAGATCCCTAAACCCCATTTCAATTTAAGCCTTTCTTGCAAAACAGTGTTTTATGGCTTTACTTATGATATGTGAAGGGTAAAGGGGAATTACACACCTCAAAGACAGACATCTACATGATGTGGGGAGGTTAAACAGGAACACATGATGCTCAAATTAAGATGTCTTTGTTTTCCTTTGGAGTGTTGTAACTCAATGCTTTTTTTCCATGCTGATAGTAGCATACAGACTATATACATGTGTGAGTGTAGATGTGCTGCTGATGTATGTGTAGGAGTTTACAGTGGCATTCAAGCCCCGGTAGCTTTGTGTTTGATTTTTCTCTATTTTTCTTTATAATTATTCTTGCCGGGATGCATTAATTAAAGGGTCACCTCCAGGCTGTTTCACGGACTTATTTTCTGGTGTCTTGAAATTCATAAGAAAACAAAATAGAGATGGCGACATTTACATATTTTTATGTAAGATGTGATTTTATATTATTTGTGTGTTTTTGTTTATTTTAGCCTTTTTCATTTTTGTACATACATTTTTCAAGTTCAATATAGAACAAAAGGAAAAGCACGACGGAACGCTACACCACTTACCAAAAAAAAAACAAAAAATGGATAAAGCATAAAACCATCGTGTATAGTGATGTTTATATTTCAGAATAAACTTTAATTCAGCATTTACTTACAAAAAAAAAGTTTTACATGTTGACTTTTTTGTTTTGTTTCTCCAATTGATAAAAAACTAAAGTACCTTCTCACCCCTGTGGGGTGGTTATTTGTCCTTCCTCATTCTTGGGTCTTCTACCAGAGGCATGCTGGGAGTTTGAGGGTTCTGTGCAGGATCTTAGTTGTTCCCAGCACTGCGCTATTCTGGACAGAGTTCAGATGTTGCTCCGGGGATTTGTTGCAGCCATTTTACCACCGTAATAGTCACTGCTCCAAGTGCTCCTATTGCCACTGGTATCGCTGCTCCAAGTGCTCCTCTCCTACCACTGTTGCCTTCACCCTCCACATCTTCTCCAGTTGTTCTTTGAGGCCCTGATATTTTTGTTGCTTCTCATATTCCTTCTTTCTGATGTTGCTGTCATCTATTATCATTGCTGTCTTCTGCTCCTTGTCTACTCTCACAATATATGGATGTTTGGCTAACACCTGCTTACCCATCTGGATCTTGACGTCCCACAGGATTTTAGCTGTTTCATTCTCCACCACTTTGTCTGGGGTCCCCCATCCGGACTTAGGGGGGCTTAGCCCGTACACTGTACAGATGTTCCTGTATTCAACTCCTACTACTTGGTTGTGGCATTCGATGTACCCTGTTCCTGTTTGCATTTTGCATCCTGCCACTATGTGTTGAACTGTTTTTGAGGTTTCTTTGCATAGTCTGCACCCTTGAATTTGTCTTGTGTAGTAGATCCCTGCTTCTATGGATCTAATACTTGGCAAGTGCTCTATTTATTGTTAATATAGGAATGTGCTTGTAACCAGGGGCGGATTATAATGAGGGCAAAATGGGCTAGCGTCCAGGGCCCCTGACCCAGAAGATGATTACCCCAATTATAATCCGCAGGATGGATGTTTGAAAGATGCCGGGCCTGCCCTGCCCCATAATGTCCATCAAGACATACCCAGTATAGAGCCCGCGTGTGTGCTGAAGCCACTCCTACCGTCTGCTGTGAAGAGGAGCTTGTAATGGCGTTGCTGCCAGCCTGCACTCCTGAAGACTGCAGGACAGGTCTACCTTGGCTCTCTGTTCTGCATATCACTGCCTGCATTGGGTCTGCTTCTACTTGCGTATAGTATGTATGTGACAGACTGGCAGTGCTCGGCAGCAGCGCTCTAGATCTAATGACAGGGAATATTATTGTATTTTTTTAAAACTTGTGAAAAAATGTGTGGGATGGGAGTGGATTGAAACTACATGGAAAATGCTTCTGCACACTATTCCCCTCCACCTTGAACATTTTGCTGGTGCATTTTCCATGTAGTTATACCTACATGATGTAAGCAAATTGTCTTAGGGTGGAGGGGCACAGTGTGCAGGGGTCATTTTCTATGTAGTGTCAATCACACTCACATCCTCCACATTTTATTCAAAGGTTTTCCTAATTAAAACATGTAAAATGTAGATGCAGAGCACCACTGCAAATTCTGCTTGTGTTCACTCAGGGGTAACTACAATAGGTGCAGGGTTGCGATCGCACCGGGCCCTGCAGCCTAGGGGGGCCCCAAAAGTCCCTTTGGCCTATAGAAAAAGACTAATACTATTAAAGATTTCCAATAATGGGGGCCCATTGAGCTTTCGCATCGGGGCCCTGGGCCTGAAGTTACACCACTGTGTTCACTTATACGACTGTGACTTTTTCATGGTCTGCAGTCACATAGAATGACTGCAGACTAATCTCAGGTAACCAGACACCCTTTAAAAAGGAAGCTGTACAGTAAAAAAAATCACTAATAACCTGCAGATATGGGGTTATTGTGCATGTTTTTAGTAAGGCGCAGTCAGATGGCCATATAACTCGGACAAGGATCCCACAGGATCACCTGGTGGATCTCTTGACTTGAGCGTGACAGCTGCATAGAAGTACATGAAGCTGTCAGGCTGGGGTTAGGAGAGCCGCTGGCAGTCCAAGCATTGCAACACGATCATTGTCAGAGATGTACAGGCGTCTGACTGTGCCCTTAGGGAGGTGCCCGATTGGTGACAGTGCAGTCACATGAAAAAAGCGACTGGCTTTGTTATACAGGTGTGTTGCCTGGATTGGTTACCCTAGGCCTCCCGGGGCTGTGAGGGGTGGTAGCCCGAGGCCTCCCGGGGGTGTGAGGGGTGGTCGCCCGAGGCCTCCAAGGAGTGTGAGGGGTGGTTGGCTGAGGCCTCCCGGGCGTGTGAGGGGTGATCGCCCGAGGCCTTCCGGGGGTGTGAGGGGTTGTCGCCTGAGGCCTCCTGGGGGTGTCCGGGGTGGTCACCCGAGGCCTTCCTGGGGTGGGAGGGGTGGTTGCCCGAGTCCTTCCGGGGGTGTGAGGAGTGGTCAACCCAAGATTCCTGTGGAAGTCTGGGGTGGTCACCCGATACCTCCAGTGGGTGTTCGGATTGGTCACCCGCGGGTTCCCAGGGGTTCAAATGTTTCTGGGGAAGTCTCTCAAGGACAACAAGGGGTTACACGGTGGTCGCCCAAGGCCTCCCGTGGGTGTTCCGGGTGGTCACCGGAGGGTGTCCAGTTTGATCACTTGAGGGCTCCTGGGGGTGTCAAGCATGGTCGCTCCCGAGGGTGTTTGGCATTTTCACCCAATGCCTCCCGTGGGTATCTGGTTGGGTCACCCGAGGCCTCCCAGGGGTGTCCGGTAAGGTCACCCGAGGCCAACCGGGGGTGTCCGGTTAGGTCGCTGAGGCCACCCGGGTGGTATCTGGTTAGGTCATCCGAGGCCTCCCGAGGGATGTCCACGATGGTCACCTGATGCCTACCGGGGTTGTTGCTTGAGGGCTCCAGGGTGGTGTCCAGGGGTGGTCACCCGAGGCCTCATTGGGGTGGACAAGGTGATTTCCCAAGGTCTCCCGGGGTTGTCCAAGGTTGTAGCCTGAGGCCAACCTGGGTTGTCCAAGGTGGTCACCCGGGGCCTCTTGGGGGGGGTCCAGTTGGGTCGCCCATGGCCTCTCGGGGGGGAGGTCCAGTTGGGTCGCCCGGGCCTCCAAGGGGGGTGCCCTGTTGGGTCACCTGGGGCCTCTCGGGGGGGGGGGTATCTGGTTGGGTTGCCTAGGGCCCCCGGGGGATGTCTGGTTGGGTCACCCAGGGGTGTCTGATTGGGTCACCCGAGGCATTTTGGGGGTGTTTGGTTGAGTCACCTAAGGCCTCCCAGAGGTGTCTGGTTGGGTCACCTGAGGCTTCCCGGGGCTGTCCGTGATGGTGGCTTGTGGGCTGTCCAGGGTGGTTGCCGAGGCCAACTACTGGTGTCTTGAGTGGCGCCCGAGGCCTCAAGGGGTATCAGCGATGGTCGCCCGATGCCTACCAGCATTGTCGCCTGAGGACTCCAGGGTGGTGTCCTGAGGTGGTTGCCCGAGGCCTCCCGGGGGTGTCCGTGGTGGTTTCCGGAGGGATCCCTGTAATGTCCGCGGTGGTTGTCCGAGGTCTCCCAGGGATTTCTGTGTGGTCGCTTGAGGATATCTGGCAGTGTCTGGGATGGTCGCCCGAGGGCACTGAGGGGTTTCCAGGGTGGTTGCCCGAGGGCACCCAGGGGTGTCCTGGCTGGTCACCAGAGGGATCACAGAGGTGTCCCAGATGGTCGCCAGAGAAATCCTAGGGGTGGTCAAAGTGGTTACCCAAGGCCTCTTGGGGGTGTCTGGGGTGCAGAGTATCCATTGTGGGTTGTCCGGGGTGCTCGCCCAAAATGTCTGTGGTGGTTATTAGAGGTCTCTCGGGGGTTTCTGGGGTGGCTGCACAAGGTCTCCCAATGGTGTCTGGGGTGGGCTCCTGTTGTATGCAGGGGCCTTTATGTTGGCTTCTGCTGCATGCAGTGGGCTATGCGTGTGCTCCTGCTGCATTAAGGGGGCTATGCATGTGCTCCTGCTGCATACAAGGGGCTGTCTGTGGACTTCTGCTGCATACAGGAGGATATGTGTGTGCTCCTGCTGCATATAGAGGTGCTGTGTTTGGGTTCCTGCTGCATACAGGGGTGCTATATGTGAGTTCCTGCTATACACAGAGGTGCTATGCATGGGCTCCTGCTGCATGCAGTGAGTTATGTGTGGGCTCCTTCTGCGGCGCTTAGTTACCCACTTGTTTACATGGATACCAGCGCGCTCTCTGGTACTGATCGCTGGTGAGTCTGCCTGTGTGACAGCTCACCAGCGATCAGCCGTCAATGTCGCCATTGATCAGATCACTGGCGACATTGACGTGTGACGCGGCCTTAAGGATAGCTCATCCATGTTAAAGTACCAGAAAACGTCTCTAAATATAATCTGTCCTGATGTAATATCCTTGCTTTTCCTTTGCATATAATCGATGGGTATGTTTTACTTTGAAACTTCAAATCTGGTTAAGTAACTTTATTGTACCTGATATAAGGAAAATTGACTTTCTACCTCTAATGAAATGCAGAACAATTGCTTGGACAGTAAGGAAAGAAAACCTTCTGGTATAAATAACCTACACAGTAGAGACATAAAAACATAGATAAGGTTGCCAAGATTTCTTTTCTGCTTCCAGACATTCACTATTGTTGTTCTTATTAACCCATAATGCCAAACGCAAAGCTGTGTGACCCCTAAAAGAAAAGTGATCATTAACTCGCCATGTAGCCTATGGTAATATACTACCATATCAATTTACTAAAAATAATGGGATTTTCAAGACCCCTATCTTTTTTGTATTTTTTTTATATTAAGCATCTAGATTTTGGCAAATGGATTTCTAATGATTTCAGCAGATCAGCTTGCAGGCAATAAATGGCCCATACAACTAATCTTATTCTATAGGTTTCTCCTCCCAGAGGCTAAATCAAAGATGTCTTACAGCAAGAAAAAAGTCCTATGTCGGCTTGTTAGACCCCTAATAAGAAGTGGTTAAGTTGTGACAGCCATTTTTAGAAGCTCTGGAATTATAATTTTATCATCGATATCCAAACTTTAAATAAGTTGAAGGCACATTTGCCAAATTTTTAAGAAAATCACCTAGATTAAGAAAATAAGTGCATTGCCCATTTATATAGACCATGTCCCCAACCAGCATCTTATAAATTCAACACACTGCATTATTACCCCTTTCACTGCATTGTTAAATAAATATAAATTTCCCATAAATGAAAGGAAACCTAAAGATCAAATCCACAAAAGAAAGATCCAGCACCAAACGCCCTGAACAAACACACATGAGATTCCTTAGTTACATACAGACGTCTCATCTAAAATGAACCCCAGACCAAACCCCTAAATACAGTGGCGTAGCTACCGGTGGGACAGAGAGACAATTGTCCTGGGTCCTGCGATCAGAGGTCGAAGCTACTGCAGGCATAGCTCACTGATAGACTGTAGATGATCTCTAGGGTAAAGCAGGGAGATATGATCTCTCTGCAATGTTGGGCTCTGTTCTGCACAGAACAGCAGAATGATGGCGCATGCGCAGAATGTCAGAGTGCCAGCATGGTGATGTCATCATGCAGTGTCGGGACTCTGATTTTCTGTGCACGCGCTTGACTCATCGGGATCCTGAATTAGGTGAGTAAAGGATGTTTATTTTTATTTAAA
>JARQOC010000012.1:50482543-50528954 GCA_033576535.1 Allobates femoralis | reverse complement strand
CCCCTATAGACTGTGAGCCCTTGTGGACAGGATCCTCTGCCCTACTGTACCTGTATGATTCAAGTGTCGTCATTTTATGTTCTTGTCCGTGTCTGCCCTTACACATGTACAGTGCCATGGAACCTAATGGTGCTATATATATATTTAATAATAATAATAAAAATTCCATTAATCCAGCATCAATATAACTTGATAGATTCTGAATTATTCTATGTATAGAAAAACATAAAAATTACTATTGAAAACATTTTGACTTTTTGCGCAATCTACAATGTGTTGCAATTCTGTGCTGGAGTAATAGATTTCCTGTGTTATTAAATGTTGGATTAAAGGAATTGCACTATATGTTCAGATTAATTTAAAAAAATAATCTCACATGAGAAGTGTCCAGATCCAAAGACACATTCCTGGTGGCTGTAGACGTCCTAAAGAAAACAGAATCCAATGAGGGCCCTTTTAACACTCATCAGGATGGACAATATGACAAGGGGTCAGGCTATAATACCGCTGCTGACCTACAGAGAGCTTTGGCTCACTGCCATCCTGTATATATCCTGTATTGTAGAATCCATGGGAAAATCTGTGGGCCCTAAGAAAGATTGGCACAGATTTGATAAAGGCACAAACAATTGAGCTTCCAATACATATTCATGATAAATGTCTTCCCAGGTATTGGACCTCCATTACACCCATACATGAAGGCAACATGATCAAATGGTGCATAGGCTGCACTGGGTGTTTGTAGATTGGTTCACTGGATTGTACTGGTGCCCTATAAATAAACATATATGGCATATTTCTATGTTATATCCTACCCATAAGTATAGGTAGCTTCCAAAAATGACAGCAAAAGTGGCCTCATTAGCAGCACATAAAGTCAAACCTTCATTAATGGTGCCAGAACACCATTCCTTTAGGCTGGCTTCAGACTTGCAGATGCATCTGCAGCGTTTTGCAGATGCATCTGCAAGCATCTGCATGCAGACCGCGGCCCCTATGTTTATAATGGAGCGCACGGCGGTCTGCAGATGCTTGCAGACCGCCGTGCGCACCCATTCACTCCTATATGTGATCTGTGCGCACGCCGATGCCTGCGCACAAATCACACACTCCCGCCCGCACCATGGACGCGAGATGTCGCCTTAGACATTGGGATTCCAGCAGAATTCTACAGCTTCTCCTTCTTTCCACATAGTTTAGTTAGGTGGGTAGTGACAGCTGGGTAGAGGGACTGAAGGAGATGTGAGGGAATCGTTTATTGGCTTCAGATTAAAGTGCGAGAAGAAGCGAGGAGCCTGGTAACTTTTTCTGTGACCGGTTTAAAAGTAAAAAGTGAACTGGAGGTGCGAGAGGGAAGGTGGATCCAAGCTTTGAGGTAATTGTGCAAAAAAGTCCTGATGGATATGGTTGATTTTTTTTCTTGAAAATAAGTGGCCAGATCATCAGAGCTTAGGAGGGAGTGGATAGTTTCAAAGAGTCGTTTTGGTTTGTTGGCTAGTGATGTGATGAGGATGGTAAAGTAGATTTGTTTGGCCAGATGGAGAGCAGAGTTATAAGTTCAGAGCATGAATTTATAGTGAAGTCTTCTGCTAAAAGGGATTATCTTCACTGACACTTGGCACACCTAGAGCACAATAATTCTACACACAGATATTCTTCTAAGAAAGACATAAACCTCCCTTTTACTTTCTTAATTATTCAGGTTTATTAACCTTTTGGATTTTCCAACAGCTCTGTAGTTGTGCAATAATAAAATAAATCACCAAAAATTACCTAATAATTGTGTTCACAGTGCTTCTGAGACCTTGGACAAATACAAAATACAACTATTAGGTGTTTAAAAGGAAATCTGTCTGCTACTTTAAACCCCATAAGTTATCACTATCTGTCCCTTCCGCTTCATAGTACATCCCTAATCATCCCTGTCTGAGTTAAAAGTGTGGTTTAATACGGTAGTTGCAAAAATGCATTTTGTAACTTACATTTTGTGATGGTAACTAGTCATGGTCTAGACAGTCTTGGTGGTCTTTCAGCATCCATACCACCTTCCATGCCGGTGGGTGTGATAACCTCATGTACAAACGCTGCCCCTTCTGTGCAAATAGTACAGTCTATGCAGCGCTGGGCGCATTTATTTCAAGTCCTGGGCATTGTGGAGGGAGAATTGGGTGTACTTGCCAGCTCCAAAGCATGTGCAGTGTGCATTCAGAAGCAGGCAAGTACAGTCAATTACTCACCCACAATGTACATGACCGGAAATAGACGCAGCCGGCGCATCATACCTGCAAGCAACCCATAGATTTTAGTATTTACACAGAAGGGGGCAGCACTCGGAAATTAGGATAACCATGGATAGAAGGCGGCATGGACACTGGAAGCACGCCCAGACTGTCTAGACTGGGCTTCATTACATCACAAAATATAAGTTCTAAAATGCATTTTTTCAACTATTAAACCACTCCTTTAGCCCAGACAGAGATGCTTAGGGACGTACTAGGAGGCTGCAAGGACAGATAGTGATAGCTTATGGGGTCTAAAGTAGCTGACAGGTTCCATTTAATCTGTGAAATTACATATGTATATAAATATAGCTCTAAACTAAGAAAATATACGGTAATAACATTCCTAAAACATAAACACTGTTTATATAATGACAAAAAAAAATGAAGTCAGAAAGATGACAACATAGCTATCATCTCATATCCATCATGCCCATTTACATTCTCAAATTACATTACATCTGAAAATATATTAAATTATATCTATTAGATTTGAAAAAAAAACTCCATGTAGATACTACTGCTTGAATAGAAAAAAAAGTAATCCTGGCACAGGTTGACATTGGGCACAGAAGTACATGCCGTGATTTTGCATACCTTGTAGCATTTGCATGGCATCATTTGCCGCTGCAGAACTAGAAGTACATGTGGTTTTAGTTTATTCCTGTAGTGTACACAGATCTATTTCAGCTGCGGTTCTAGAATTGATGCTTTATATAGTTTAGACTTTATTTTTTAATTACCGTTCATTTCCCCGGAAAACACTAAATATAAAGCAGGCGAATGCTACATGACTTCTCACTGGATTAACAGTGACCAAAGACCGTCAACAGCTCATAAATGAACAAATAATCGTCTTTTCATCTTGAAGAAAACTGAGCATCTTCTAGAAGTCAAGTGTCTGATTTCTTGAACAAAGGGGAGTTGTATGATGTGGCTCCCACTCGCACTCTTTACAAGTTATGACAAAGATATGTTGTATACTCTCGCTTGTATGATGGCCGATGACAAGCTGTTGATATATTTCAGACTCTCTTTAAATAGTATGAAAACCACAGATCAGGCCTTAATACGCTCCAGCTCAGTATTATTTCACAGACTTTAAAATGTTTCAACATGAGTTTTATCCTTAAATATTCCACAAATTAGATTTTATACCATAGATACAATAGAAATACAGAGTCTACACATCTTATAAAACCGGACTGTGGCCATATGTGCTGTAAAGAGGGTAGTCTGCTTTATAAAATTCACTTTCAAACTCTTTGCGAGAGTGTTAAGCCGTGAATTGAGGGCTTCATATAAGGATATAGCAGATCACAGAGCTGCACAAGATTAGACCGTTTCGAAGAAGTAGGTTTTTATACTAGTGGGTAGATGGTTTAGGATATTCAGATAACACAAGCATGGGTTTCAACAAGTCAAAATAACATAAACTCAATCAGGGTCAACTGGGACCACTGTGCTGCCATAAAGACACTGGCCCAAGATGTTAAGGAACTTGTGTAACTAATTTACTTAAAATAAGCCCACCTAGTACAGGAGCGTGAACAACTACTCTAGAACCCATTGAACATGGTTGACATGACCCACTCGACGCACTAATGAGTGAGACTGAGCAAGGCTGCTTAGACTCATGAGTAAGGCTGCTTAGTGCAGTTGAAACACATCGACTGGGTCATGTTGACCATATTGTATGCACTATATTTTCTTTTGAAAAAGAAAAGGAAAATTCAGTCCTGTTGAGTCGGACTCCAATTTTTCTTATTGCCTATGTTTTACTAAATCAGTAGATTCAAGACGTAGCCTTATGGGTAACCAAGTTACTCTGATGGCTCCTGGCAAAGTATCTTGGTCTAGAAAGAGCTTTAAAGTAGTCTTGTGCACTGTGGGGCCAAAATCGAGTCAAAGTCAAATAGCAATGATAATACAATAATGACACAAATTCTGCATCGCTGTGGACTGTCCCAGTCTCCTACTCTCCTTGCCTGTGTGTTAGTCTTCACTCTAGTGCTGGAATTTTCCTGCATGAAACAGGGCATCCTGGAGTAACGCAGCTATGCGTCCTACCCAGATATGGAAATGATGCTCTGTCTAAAACTGTAGGGAGACAGGTTGAAAAATAAGGCCTTGTGTCCACAGTGTGTTTTTTGGTGCACTTTTGTGACAAATCTGCATGCCTATCCTTATGCTAGCAAAGGCAATGGTGGCACGGTGGCTCAGTGGTTAGCACTGCAGCCTTGCAGCTCTGAGGTCCTGTGTTCAATTCCCACCAAGGATATTATGCAAGGAGTTTGTATGTTCTCCCCGTGTTTGCTTGGGTTTCCTCCGGGCACTCCGGTTTCCTCCCACATTGCAAAGACATACTGGTAGGATGTTTAGATTGTGAGCCTCAATGGGGACAGCATTACTGATGTATGTGAAGTGCTATGGAATTAATAGCACTATATAAATGAATAATATATTATTATTATGAAGTTGCTTAATTTTTTCTTGGAGATTTGGTGCAGAGTTTCTTGCAATTCTACTGTGTTTCCACCCATTGATGTCATTAAGGCACAAATCTGCATCAAATGGCAACAAATCTGCATCAAAATTGCAATTTGCTGCGTTTTTTTCTGCCAGAAGATGCAGAAAATTTCTGCACCAAATACTCAGCGTGTGCACATAGCCTAAAAATGTATCCAATTTCTACTAGGAAACATGTGCCGATCATCAGCCAGCAATGCTGAGAAGCATGGGGCCTCCCAGAATAGCTCTCTAATTTGCTACTGCTTTCCATTACTGAGCAGATAGATTCTTCGATGTCAGACACACGTCAACAATATTGTGTGCGGAGACTTTGGTTATTTCATTTTGATTTGTAAACCCTTCAGGCCACGAGCGATCTTGTCACATAGAGATAAAACTGCGTGTGATTACTTTCACAGGAGACAAAGACTGACTCAATTAGAAAGAAATAAAAGTGGAATCCTTTCTAGCAGATGAGGAGGGAAGGGGCACATGTGTTTCCTGTTAGCGGAATGAAATCCCCGCCATCATTTGTATACTGTATGTGCGCTTGTTTCTAATTGTAACAAAGAACAATGTAAACACCAGCAAATCAAGAGCGGGTCCGATACCCAAATAACATGTTTATCAATAAGCGGCCCTGACACTGCCCCCGATCTGTGTATTCAATCAGCTGGAAGTGCTGGGGATCATCTTTCCTGCATCCTTCTAACATACCCACCTCATTACCTTGTTACCAAAGCTGTCAGTCAGAGGATGTGAGATACTCCTGGTACAGCAGACGATTAGCGTGTGGGTGCCCGCTGAGAAAAACCTACCAAACACATCCCTTCTGTGTATTTACAGTGCGGTCTGAAAGAATTTGTCCCCCTTGAACTTTTCAATCTTTTGCCACATTTCAGGCTTCAAACATAAAGATGTAAACGCTAATTTTTACGTGAAGAATCAACAACAAGTGGGACACAATCGTGAAGTGGAACGAAATTTATTGGATATTTTAAACTTTTTTAACAAATAAAAAACTGAAAAGTGGGGCATGCAATTTATTTGGCCCCTTTACTTTCAGTGCAGCAAACTCACTCCAGAAGTTCAGTGAGGATCTCTGAATAATCCAATGTTGTCCTAAATAACTGGTAATGATAAATAGAATCCACCTGTGTGTAATCAAGTCTCCGTATAAATGCACCTGCTCTGTGATAGTCTCAGGGCTTCTGTTTCAAGTACAGAGAGCATCATGAAGACCAAGGAACACACCAGGCAGGTCCGGGATACTGTTGTGGTGAAGTTTAAAGCCGCATTTGGATACAAAAAGATTTCCCAAGTTTTAAACATCTCAAGGAGCACTGTGCAAGCGATCATATTGAAATGGAAGGAGTATCAGACCACTACAAATCTACCAAGACCCAGCCGTTCCTCTAAACTTTCATCTCGAATAAGGAGAAGACTGATCAGAGATGCAGCCAAAAGGCCATGATCACTCTGGATGAACTGCAGAGATCTACAGCTGAGGTGAGAGAGTCTTTGGATAACCATTGGAATACACGCTAATGCAGGAAACCTCTCGTACAATTGCCACAAATCTGGCTTTATGGAAGGGAGTGGCAAGAAGAAAAGCCAGTTCTCAAAGATATCCATAAAAAAGTACTCGTTTGAAGTTTGCCAACAAGCCACCTGGGAGGCATCAAACATGTGGAATAAGGTGCTCTGGTCAGATGAAACCAAAATCGAACTTTTTGGCCACAATGCAAAATGATATGTTTGGCGTAAAAGCAATACAGTTCATCACCCTCAAAACACCATCCCCACAGTCAAACATGGTGGTGGCAGCATCATGGTTTGGGCCTGCTTTTGGTTTGGGTCAGCAGGGACAGGGAAGATGGTTAAAATTGATGGGAAGATGGATGGAGCCAAATACAGGAACATTCTGAAGAAAACCTGTTGGCATCTGCAAAAGACCTGAGACTGAGACGAGATTTATCTTCCAACAAGACAATGATCCCAAACATAAAGCAAAATCTACAATGGAATGGTTCAAAAATAAACGTATCCAGGTGTTAGAATGGCCAAGTCACATCCAGACCTGAATCCCAATGGAGAATCTGTGGAAAGAGCTGAAAACTGCTGTTCACAAACGCTCTCCATCCAACCTCACTGAGCTCCAGCTGTTCTGCAAGGAAGAATGGGCAAGAATTTCAGTCTCTCAATTGCAAAACTGATAGAGACAAACCCAAGAGACTGCAGCTGTAATCGCGGCAAAAGGTGGGCTACAAAGTATTAACTCAAGGGGGCTGAATAATATTGTACACCCCACTTTTCAGTTTTTTATTTGTTAAAAAGTTAAAAATATCCAATAAATTTCATTCCAACTTCACGATTGTGTCCCACTTGTTGATTCTTCACAAAAAAATTACAATTTAATCTTTGTTTGAAGCCTGAAATATGGCAAAATGTTGAAAAGTTCAAGGGAACCAAATACTTTCACAAGGCACTGTATCACTACATTGTAGAATATTGGCAAATTTTAGAAAAAAAAATGGGAAACACTTTTAAAGGAGAAGTTTCCTAAAGACAACCCTTGTCCATGTGACTCTTTAGGTCCAGTGAGCCAGACCAAAACCAATCTGGGGGACTTGAGCCGTTCATGTGTTAAAAAGACAATTATTCATTAGAATGGTCACCCTGTAATGCTACATCACATTCGCAGACCTCTACAGAATTAATGTCTGCTTGACCACTGTTTCCATTTCTAAAATCAACTAATCCTACTAATCAGAGATATCAGGGATGCCGGCAGGTTGGAGGAAACGTGCAGGGTTCTGGTCCGGTGGTGATGGACTATTGACTTGGCTGCTGGACCATGGTTGTGCAAATTCTTTTGATCATCTCTAAACTGGTACTATTAGGCATAATAACTAAGGAGGCCTTGTTAGGTTTTGTTTTCATATGTCCGATGTGTAGAGACAGGTCTTGTACTTTGTCCATTCAGCTTTCATAACTATTTCTCATATCTGACAAAAAGCCTGATTTTAAAATAATGTGTATGTTCTGGTGCCGGTTTAAGACTCCGGCCATTGTAATATATTATGGAGCCTTAAATGCTATAGACCCCATTGACCTGAGGAAAAATAAAATTACAATTCTTTTTAGGGTCCTGGTCCTGGATTTTGCAGTCTTCACTAGCTCTCATGTATGGAGCAGTTTCATTACAGGAGTGATTTGTCATTTTACAGCTTATGAAGGCCCATTTATCTTCTTTCCTATCTGCACCCTCTCTGTGTCATGTACGATGTCCCACTTGTACTCTGTAAGTCGCTATCTCTAAAAGGGAGAGATGTAGGCCCGGAGCAGAGCTGTGACCGTTGCCCGTTGGGTATCAGATGTTACAGGCCAGCTAACTGAGTAAAGGGATCTGCCTCGGATTGGTAGGAATTTTTTTTATTAACTTTTATTTATTTATTACATTTTATATATAAAGTCACTTAAAAATGTTGCCTAAGTTGACATATTTGATTTTTTTTATAATTGTGATGAGTAGGTGAACCTGCCGATGTTGGGGTTCGGCGGACCTGACCAGACTTTATTTTTAAAGTTCGAATTTGAGGCTGGACATGACTCAACTTGAGTCCGAATCCCAAACTCTGACTTTAAAGTTATGAGATGAGGGGGGGGGCTGTAAAAAGAAAAAGACATGGATTAAGCATAAGTATTATACTTACATCCGTCCGGCTGCTTGTACTTCTGGGACGATCATTAATTTCATGGACATTTGCTGAGAGGGGCCCAACAGCTAATAACAGAAGCTGTCATGGAGAACGGGCATCTGTGATTAGCTACTGGAGTAATCTGGAATCAGGCCATATTTTCAAGCAAGGTAGATGACAGAATATATGGGTTAGTTTCAGGTTACTCCAACAGCCAATCATAGACACCCATTCTCTGTGACAGCTTCTGTGATTGGCTGTTGGGCCCCTCACCCATTGACTGACTGCATAATACTGTAAAAATAAATAAATAATTAAAAAAATTGCTTGGCACTTCACTGAATTTTTGATTTTCAGCACAGAGAAAGCAGACAGCTACAGGCTGCCACCCCTAGCTGCCTCACTTTACCTTGGCTGGCAATCAAAATACAGTGAAGCTCATTACTTTTTTTAATTATTTAAGTAAGAATTTTTTTTAAAAATTCATGGACTTTGCCCTATTTTTCATTGCCAGCCAAGGTGAAACCCAGGCAGGTGGGGGCTGAGTTTCTCAGCATGGTAAGAGGCCAATCATTCTGGGCTCCCCACACTAAAAATCATAGTTTGCAGACTCCTCTGAAAATTGGATATTCTTTCATAGCGCTATTTTCAAGCACTTCACCCGTTTTTTCCAGCAGCCCCGGTGGTGGTGGCATACAGGGTAATAAAGGGGTTAATACCAGCTTTGTATTGGCAGCTGGCACTAAACCCATATTCATAATGTCAGGACAATGTTAGACCCACCCACTATAAATCTCTAATAAACATTAAAAAAACACATCACCAAGAAAAAATCTTTTAATTGCAATAAAACACAAAAGACATCCCTGGTTCCCACTTTTAATAACCCAAAAAAAAAAAAACTCTGATGATAATCCATAGCCCTACACACAGGAACGTTGGGTCAGCGGCACACCGAGAAATTTACTTCGGATATGCTCACGGTGATGTCAGAGTCAACTTTTTCTGAGTCCAGAACTGATGCATCAAGCTGTGAACTCAGATGACCTCAATGAACTGCATCATGGCACCTGGTAAACAGCCGTAAGTGAGCAAAAGACGCACTCACTTTACTGCTGGGATCCGGGTGCCGTGATGCAATTCATGGGGCCATCTGAGTTCACAGGTTAATGTAAATCTTGAAATCACACGATTGTTTAATCAAATAACTTGTAACATTTTAAACAAAATAAAGCAAAACATCCCCAAAGAATACTAAAATACATTAGCTGAAAACTTAACCAAAATCCACATAAAAAAGTTGAAAAAATGCATGTAAAATAGATATTTTTACACAGGTTTTTTGACAAAAAAAATGTCACTGTTAATATTATGTTTTAGTGTAAATAGGCTAAATAATACATTTTAAAGAAATAGAAATTAAGTAAACGTAAAAAAAAGATTAAGCAATTTGCTCTTAAGTCTATATGCGAAAAATATATAAAACTACTAAGATACATCTCTATAGGAAAATCTAAAATTATTTTGGAAGTTCAACAAAGAAAATGTTGGGGTCAAAACATGAACATGTTGAAAGACGTGTCTGGCCCGTGAGGAATAAATAGAAGGAGCGAGAAAACTCCAGAACCAGAACGAGGAGAAAGTACAGGTGTGTTCAAAAACATGAGTTAAGACCAAAATCTTTATAAGGCTGGAAACACACTATCCTACTTACATGCGAGTCCATCGGACGAGACTCGGATCAGTGACCCTGAGCGGCCTCTCCCTCTCTGGACGGGGAGTGTGATGCTGCACAAAAACACAAGCAGCTGACACTCCCATCCGGAGAGGGAGAGGCCGTTCAGGGTCACTGATCAAAGTCTCGTCCAAATGACCCGCATGTAAGTAGGATAGTGAACACATCCACCCTAATGGCCACTTTACACACACCAACTTATCTGTCCAACTTCTGAACAACTTACTGGTTGCAGTGAAATCATGGACACGTTGTTCCATTTGTACACAGCCACAAAATGGAACAATGTGTCCATGATTTCACTGCAACCAGTAAGTTGTTCAGAAGTTGGACAGATAAGTTGGTGTGTGTAAAGTGGCCCTAATAGTTTTCATTTCTATGCATTGGGAACATTGCACATTGTTTTCTAAATCAAAACGTAAAGAGAAAACTTTACAGACAGTAACAATAAATTAACATTGTCTGTGTTTACAATGTCAAAATAAGTATTTCTTTTAACTTTTTTTTAGGAGTTAGGTTAGTGATTCACAGTAATGCTAACATTTACTTGTATAACCACAGTTTTTTAGAGCTGCTTCACATCTATGTTGCATAGACTCAACCAACTTCTGACATCATTCAACTGTTATTCCAGCCCAGGATGCTTTGACTACATCCCACAATTTATTTGCATTTGTTGGCTTTGCCTCAGAAACATCATTGTTTGATGTCACCTCACACATGTTCTATCAGATTACAGTATGGGGATTGGGCTGTCTACTCCATAACCTCAATTTTGTTGGACTGAAATCAAGATGTTGTTTACTGGTGTGTTTAGGGTCGTCGTCTTGTTGAAACACCCATTTCAAGGGCATTTCCTCTTCAGCGTAAGGTAACAAGACTTTTTCAAGTATTTTGATATATGTAAGCTAGTCCATGTTCCCTGGTATGCAGTATATAGTCCCACAACTGTAGTAAGAGAAACATGCCCATATTGCGATGCTTGCACCACCATGCCTCACTGTCTTCCGAGTGTACTGTGGCTTGAATTCAGAGTTTTGGGGTCATCTGAGCGGTCTGTGGCCTTTGTCCCAAAAAGAACAATTTTACTTTAATCAGTCCACAAAATGTTTCTCTATTTCACTTTAGACCAGTAGATGTGTTCTTTGGCAAATTGTATCTGTTTCAGTACATGTCTTTTTTTAATAGTGGGTTTTTGCAGGGATTTCTTGTTAATAGATCAGCTTCATACAGGCGTCTTACAGTCCTCACAAGTAACTTGAGATGTCTTTGATCATCCTGGATCTGATCATTGGCTGAGCCTTTACCATTCTGGCTATTCTTCGATCCATTCGAATGGCAGTCTTCTATTGTCTTCCATGTCACTCTGGTTTTGCTTTCCATTTTAAAGCATTGGAGATCATTTTAGCTGAAAAGCCTATTATTGTCTGCACTTATATATAAGTTTTACCCTGTCCAATTAACATTTTCATCAAAGTATGCCGTTCTTTTGAACACTGTATCAAACGACCCATCTTTCTCAGGTTTTCAAGGAGAAATGCATGTACAACATGTGCTGGCTTCACCCTTAAAGGGAACCAACCACCCCCAATGACCCCCCCAGGCTATGAATATGCTTCCATACACCCAGCACATACATGTGCTGAAAGGTTTTTAGCTAAAAAAACGGGTTTTTATAAGTAAAGATAATGCTATATAAACTTTATACTGAAACGACGGTTGGGCGTTACCTAGATGCAGTAGAAGCCGAGATTGATCTGTCAGTCTTGTTCCTGTGCACGTCGCTTCAGTAAAGCACAGCCCTTTGTTCCTCCTCCCAGGCTGGTGCACGGGCTCTCATGCCCGTGCACACGTCAGCAGCTGGAGGCGGGTCCCGAGCGCGCGCTCTCTCACTTCCTGGAATCAGCTGTTCATTCCACCGGGCTGAAGCTATAGGACAGTATGTTTGTTTTCACTGCAGGCGGCCATTGTTGTTATGTGGCAAGGGGCACATACAGGCCATAGTAGCGGTCCAAGGGAGATGTGTAATGGCTATCAGTGTTTACTGCTGGGCATTTTAGGACATGTATATTGCAGTGTCTGGGCTGACATTTTTTGCATTGTATTGCATGTGTTGTGCAGTGCCTTGGCGGACATGCTGTGCATAATAGTACTTGTATTGTTCTGTGGCAGGGCGGACATGCTGGGCATAGTAGTACATGTATTGTGGAGTGGCAGGGTGGACATGCTGTGCGTAGTAGTACATGTATTGTGGAGTGGCAGGGCGGACATGCTGTGCGTAGTAGTACATGTATTGTGCTGTGGCAGGGTGGACATGCTGTGCGTAGTAGTACATGTATTGTGCTGTTGCAGGGTGGACATGCTGTGCATAGTAGTACATGTATTGTGCTGTGGCAGGGCGGACATGCTGTGCGTAGTAGTACATGTATTGTGCTGTTGCAGGGTGGACATGCTGTGCATAGTAGTACATGTATTGTGCTGTGGCAGGGTGGACATGCTGTGCGTAGTAGTACATGTATTGTGCTGTGGCAGGGCGGACATGCTGTGCATAGTAGTACATGTATTGTGCTGTGCCTTGGCGGACATGCTGTGCGTAGTAGTACATGTATTGTGCTGTGGCAGGGTGGACATGCTGTGCATAGTAGTACATGTATTGTGGAGTGGCAGGGCGGACATGCTGTGCGTAGTAGTACATGTATTGTGCTGTGGCAGGGTGGACATGCTGTGCGTAGTAGTACATGTATTGTGCTGTTGCAGGGTGGACATGCTGTGCATAGTAGTACATGTATTGTGGAGTGGCAGGGCGGACATGCTGTGCGTAGTAGTACATGTATTGTGCTGTTGCAGGGTGGACATGCTGTGCATAGTAGTACATGTATTGTGCTGTTGCAGGGTGGACATGCTGGGCATACTAGTACATGTATTGTGGAGTGGCAGGGTGGACATGCTGTGCATAGTAGTACATGTATTGTGGAGTGGCAGGGCGGACATGCTGTGCGTAGTAGTACATGTATTGTGCTGTGGCAGGGTGGACATGATGGGCATACTAGTACATGTATTGTGGAGTGGCAGGGTGGACATGCTGTGCATAGTAGTACATGTATTGTGGAGTGGCAGGGCGGACATGCTGTGCGTAGTAGTACATGTATTGTGCTGTTGCAGGGTGGACATGCTGTGCATAGTAGTACATGTATTGTGCTGTGGCAGGGCGGACAAGCTGTGCGTAGTAGTACATGTTAACACTACGCCACACACCGAGAAGCCTGCAAACATTTAGTTACACAAGCAGACGACATTAAACATCCGTACCCACGTATCCACCGGTATACTCTGCTATCCACATAGCAGCAGGTATATACTAAGCCAACCCGACAACCACAAGTATACGCTACTATTCAAAATGCTGCATGTGTAGGCAATGCTTCCCACAGAGCTACCTGAAAAGTGTGGGACTTATAGATCTGCCTGTATATCCTCTCATTCCCACTGAGCCACCATATACAGTTCTAAACACTGATCCACCATACACAGTGCTAACCAGTGAGACACCATAGAGTGGTAACCACTGAGCCACCATATGCAGTACTAACTACTGAGCCACGATATACAGTGCTAACCACAGAGCCACCATATGCAGTAGTAACTACTGAGCTACGATATGGTGCAAACCACAGAGCCACGATATGGTGTTAACCACTGAGGCACCATACAGTGCTAACCACTGAGCCACCATACACTGCTAACCACTGAGGCACCATACAGTGCTAACCACTGAGCCACCATACAGTGCTAAGCACTGAGCCAACATATACAGTGGTAAACACTGAGCCAACATCCATATTGTTTAGGACCAGATTTTTTTTTTTTTTTTTGCAGCCATGCAGTCAATGTATAATGGTATTATTACTTCGATGCGCACCTCGGATTTAGTATGTTGTTTGGCATACATTTTTATTTGTCAATAGTCAATAGATTTATTACTTAGAACGTATGTTTGATTTGTGTTGTGGTGTTACTTTTGAGAACAGAAGTCAAACTGTACATTGGGTCACTAACGGCCCCAGGAGTAAGGACACTCACACAAACTTTGTTTGACATTGTAATAAACTTCTTTTTCTCTGCTGTCAAAACATAAAGTGTTGCACTACAATGCCCATCATTTCCGCCCTGCTAATGCACAATTGATTCACTACAATGCCAATCATGTCTGCATTGCCACTACACAATACATGTACTACTATGCCCAGCATGTCTGCATTGCCACTCCACAATACATGTACTACTATGCACAGCATGTCCACCCTGCCACAGCACAATACATGTACTAGTATGCCCAGCATGTCCACCCTGCCACAGCACAATACATGTACTACTATGCACAGCATGTCCACCCTGCCACAGCACAATACATGTACTACTACGCACAGCATGTCCGCCCTGCCACTCCACAATACATGTACTACTATGCACAGCATGTCCACCCTGCCACTCCACAATACATGTACTAGTATGCCCAGCATGTCCACCCTGCAACAGCACAATACATGTACTACTACGCACAGCTTGTCCGCCCTGCCACAGCACAATACATGTACTACTATGCACAGCATGTCCACCCTGCAACAGCACAATACATGTACTACTACGCACAGCATGTCCGCCCTGCCACTCCACAATACATGTACTACTATGCACAGCATGTCCACCCTGCCACTCCACAATACATGTACTAGTATGCCCAGCATGTCCACCCTGCAACAGCACAATACATGTACTACTACGCACAGCTTGTCCGCCCTGCCACAACACAATACATGTACTACTATGCACAGCATGTCCACCCTGCAACAGCACAATACATGTACTACTACGCACAGCATGTCCGCCCTGCCACTCCACAATACATGTACTACTATGCACAGCATGTCCACCCTGCCACAGCACAATACATGTACTACTACGCACAGCATGTCCGCCAAGGCACAGCACAATACATGTACTACTATGCACAGCATGTCCGCCCTGCCACAGCACAATACATGTACTACTACGCACAGCATGTCCACCCTGCCACAGCACAATACATGTACTACTATGCACAGCATGTCCACCCTGCAACAGCACAATACATGTACTACTACGCACAGCATGTCCGCCCTGCCACTCCACAATACATGTACTACTATGCACAGCATGTCCACCCTGCCACTCCACAATACATGTACTAGTATGCCCAGCATGTCCACCCTGCCACAGCACAATACATGTACTACTATGCACAGCATGTCCACCCTGCAACAGCACAATACATGTACTACTACGCACAGCATGTCCGCCCTGCCACAGCACAATACATGTACTACTATGCACAGCATGTCCACCCTGCAACAGCACAATACATGTACTACTATGCACAGCATGTCCACCCTGCAACAGCACAATACATGTACTACTACGCACAGCATGTCCACCCTGCCACAGCACAATACATGTACTACTATGCACAGCATGTCCACCCTGCCACTCCACAATACATGTACTAGTATGCCCAGCATGTCCACCCTGCCACAGCACAATACATGTACTACTACGCACAGCATGTCCGCCAAGGCACAGCACAATACATGTACTACTATGCACAGCATGTCCGCCCTGCCACAGCACAATACATGTACTACTATGCACAGCATGTCCACCCTGCAACAGCACAATACATGTACTACTATGCACAGCATGTCCACCCTGCAACAGCACAATACATGTACTACTACGCACAGCATGTCCACCCTGCCACAGCACAATACATGTACTACTATGCACAGCATGTCCACCCTGCCACTCCACAATACATGTACTAGTATGCCCAGCATGTCCACCCTGCCACAGCACAATACATGTACTACTACGCACAGCATGTCCGCCAAGGCACAGCACAATACATGTACTACTATGCACAGCATGTCCGCCCTGCCACAGCACAATACATGTACTACTACGCACAGCATGTCCACCCTGCCACAGCACAATACATGTACTACTATGCACAGCATGTCCACCCTGCAACAGCACAATACATGTACTACTACGCACAGCATGTCCGCCCTGCCACAGCACAATACATGTACTACTATGCACAGCATGTCCACCCTGCAACAGCACAATACATGTACTACTACGCACAGCATGTCCACCCTGCCACAGCACAATACATGTACTACTACGCACAGCATGTCCGCCCTGCCACTCCACAATACATGTACTACTACGCACAGCATGTCCACCCTGCCACTCCACAATACATGTACTACTACGCACAGCATGTCCACCCTGCCACAGAACAATACAAGTACTATTATGCACAGCATGTCCGCCAAGGCACTGCACAACACATGCAATACAATGCAAAAAATGTCAGCCCAGACACTGCAATATACATGTCCTAAAATGCCCAGCAGTAAACACTGATAGCCATTACACATCTCCCTTGGACCGCTACTATGGCCTGTATGTGCCCCCTGCCACATAACAACAATGGCCGCCTGCAGTGAAAACAAACATACTGTCCTATAGCTTCAGCCCGGTGGAATGAACAGCTGATTCCAGGAAGTGAGAGAGCGCGCGCTCGGGACCCGCCTCCAGCTGCTGACGTGTGCACGGGCATGAGAGCCCGTGCACCAGCCTGGGAGGAGGAACAAAGGGCTGTGCTTTACTGAAGCGACGTGCACAGGAACAAGACTGACAGATCAATCTCGGCTTCTACTGCATCTAGGTAACGCCCAACCGTCGTTTCAGTATAAAGTTTATATAGCATTATCTTTACTTATAAAAACCTGTTTTTTTAGCTAAAAACCTTTCAGCACATGTATGTGCTGGGTGTATGGAAGCATATTCATAGCCTGGGGGGGTCATTGGGGGTGGTTGGTTCCCTTTAAGTAAGGGTCACCACAATCACACCTGTTTCTTCACAGAATGATTGACCTCACTAATTGAACTCCACACTGCTATTATTTTGAACACACTCCCTTTCAATTGATCATTCAGATACACAGACTCAAAAACATTCGGATCATGAATGCTGAGTCTGTTGGTTTTCTAAGAATCTACTGCACCAACTGGAAATTGTTTAATGTGGTAATACCAAAATCAGTGAATATTCTGGTTATATTGGACTGCTATTATTTTGAACACTACTGTAAGTGAGAAAGACTCCGGCTAAGGCCGATATGGCCATTCATGTATTACATGCTCTCCTATTGGCCGAGAGGCAGTAATTCTCTTTATGAGGAAAGAAAACATCTAAACCTCTAGTTACTTGAATGAAATAGTAAAAATGCACAAATCTCCACCATTCCTATTTTTAGTTTTGTCAAAACATTATAGATCAAATGTAGAGACTGGTGATCTGGGAATTTTCCCCTTTTTCTCCAAACTTCTCCTGTATATTTGAGCAGAGCATGAAAGCCATGTACTAGATATGATAACATCTTCTAGGTCTGTATCACATTTCCCTCCATATGCTTGAGTTGGTTTTCCCATCTCTTGTGTGCGGAGATGGAATATATTCAGGTGATTGAGTTTTATTAATGTCTCCTGTGAGGGTTCAGAAACCAGATGGATATACATTATACAAACAATCCATTGTGTTTGTACAATATATGGAGAAGACAGTCAACCTGTGCGTGTCCGCTTGGGACTGTGAGCCCATACCCGGTTGGATAAAGGAGTTAGGCTATTTGCCCACACAAAAAAGTGACCTGTTTGTGGTCGGAAAAACCAGGTCACCAGCCTGAGTCACATGGGGTGCAAATCTTGCCAGTGCATGGAAGGAAGAAATCACGGTGCTCACTGTGGGCTCGCCCTGGAGGGTGAGTACTGGAGCATATTGCTCCAAAACCGGATCAATTATAGAACATGCTACTTCTTTTCCTGATCATTTTTTTGCAACAAAACCTGATCAGGAATAAACACAGCCATAGGCACGGAATTCAGAAGTCTCATAGACTTTGCTGGGATAACAAAAATTGTTCCATTTTTGGTGCAAAAACACAGTGCCCTGTGTGAACATAGCCTAAAGGGGACTAGCTGCTGTAGAATCTAAAGTCCCAGAGATGTTGAATGTAAAGCCAGATAAACCACAATGGTTCTATAAAGAATTATCTCTGTCTGTAGTATAGTGGATAATCTCTCCTAATCCTGGTACACCCAATTATTAAGAAAATGGAGCTCTAGAACCCAGACATCAAGTTCAGCAGAGTTCCATCTTGAAAGTACAGAAATGTGCCTGCTTAAGTCATATAGACAATGTTTGTATTGGAGATAGATGGGGCTCTGCAGAGCTTGATCCCTGGCTCTCAGGATCAATGCAGGTCCAGGTATCTGGGTCTCCAATAAGCAATGTCTTTTAGTGAATAACTTGGGGATATATACATACACATATATATAAAAATATATATTATATCATATACACATAAAAACAGGCAGCACATTCAAAATATTTTTAAAAAAGTGGACAAAATTTTATTTGGCCCTCAGTGGTGCTACCACTGAATTTTTTGGATGTGTTGCCTGTTTTTTTGGACTTGTATGTTACGTTAAACACCGTACTCAGGAAGTAGTACACACGTTTTTTGTTTGAAGATTGTGCTAATTCCCTTTTTTGTTTTATATATAAAACGATATGTTTAGCGTAAAAGCAACACAGCTCATCACCCTCAAAACACCATCCCCACTGTCAAACATAGTGGTGGCCTCATCATAGTTTGGGCCTGCTTTTCTTCAGCAGGGACAGGGAAGATGATTAAAATTGATGGAAAGATGGATGGAGACAAATACAGGACCATTCTGGAAGAAAACCTGTTGGAGTCTGCAAAAGACCTGAGACTGGGATGGAGATTTATCTTCTAACAAGACAATGATCCAAAACATAAAGCAAAATCTACAATGGAATGGTTCAAAAATAAACGTCTCCAGGTGTTAGAATGGCCAAGTCACAGTCCAGACCTGAATCCAATGGAGAATCTGTGGAAAGAGCTGAAAACTGCTGTTCACAAACGCTCTCCATCCAACCTCACTGAGCTCCAGCTGTTCTGCAAGAAAGAATGGGCAAGAATTTCAGTCTCTCGATGTGCAAAACTGATAGAGACAAACCCCAAGAGACTGCAGCTGTAATCGCAGCAAAATGTGGTGCTACAAAGTATTAACTCAAGGGGTCTGAATGTTATTGCACGCCCGACCTTTCAGTTTTCTATGTGTTAAAGTTTAAAATATGCAATAAATTTTGTTCCACTTCATGATTGTGTCCCACTTGTTGTTGATTCTACACAAAAAACTTAGAATTTATATCCTTATGTTTGAAGCCTAAAATGTGGCAAAAGGTGAAAATTTCAAGGGGGCCACATACTTTCACAAAGCACTGTGTGTTTTATATATATATATATGTGTGTATATTCTAGTAAAAAAACATAAGCAGAACTTTAAAAAATGCAGTTAATACAAGACCTTTATTGGTCAAGAACTAGGCAACGTTTCAATCTTTGGTGGATCTTTGTCAAGTGCTTGACAAAGATCCGCCAAGGTGTGCCTAGTCCTTGACCAATAAAGGTCTTGTATTAACTGCACTTTTTGGAGTGCCGCCTATGTTTTTTTTTACTGGTATGTAAGTGGCAAGTGGGAAAGCTGTCAAGGTAGGCCCTGCACCCTGGACTGTTTAATGTGCACCTCTTATTTACACATATATGATATATACACAGTTGTGGCCAAAAGTATTGACACCCCTGCAATTCTGTCAGATAATACTCAGTTTCTTCCTGAAAATGATTGCAATCACAAATTCTTTGGTATTATCTTCATTTAATTTGTCTTAAATGAAAAAACACAGAAGAGAATGAAGCAAGAAGCAAAACATTGATCATTTCACACAAAACTCCAAAAATTGGTCGGACAAAAGTATTGGCACCCTCAGCCTAATACTTGGTTGTACAACCTTTAGCCAAAATAACTGCGATCAACCGCTTCCGGTAACCATCAATGAGTTTCTTACAATGCTCTGCAGGAATTTTAGACCATTCTTCTTTGGCAAACTGCTCCAGGTCCCTGATATTTGAAGGGTGCCTTCTCCAAACTGCCATTTTTAGATCTCTCCACACCGTGTTCTTTTCTTTTAATGCCTTTTTTTTTTCTCCTCTAAACTCTATGTTGATGCCTTTGCTCAAAAAGCTCTACTTTTGTCTCATCTGACCAGAGAACATTCTTCCAAAACGTTTTAGGCTTTCTCAGGTAAGTGTTGGCAAACTCCAGCCTGGCTTTTTTATGTCTCGGGGTAAGAAGTGGGGTCTTCCTGGGTATCCTACCATACAGTCCCTTTTCATTCAGACGCCGATGGATAGTATGTATAAAATGAGAATGCGCATAGGGTCTTATCCTCAATAGGAATCAAATCCCATACAGTATGAAAACTGCTCACCTGATTCAGTTGTGAAGCCCACAACTAGCTTGATCGCTCAAACACAGCAGCCACACTTCCACAACATGGGGGTGAAACTCTATCAGGGACCAAGTGTCTTTCGGTCCGCGCCGCTGCTCCAATGAGTATCAAAAAACACTGGGGTGCTTTGAAACAAGATATCTTCAGTTTTATTTTCCAACGCGTTCAGCCCCACAGTGGGAAAAAGAAAACTGCAGAGCGGCCCCACAGTCTCTACACTAGAAGCCGCCTCTAGACCTTCTCTCCCGTAATAAACACCGAATGAGAAACACGCCAAGGAAGCCATATGGATAGTATGGGTTGACACTGTTGTACCATCGGACTGCAGGGCAGCTTGAACTTGTTTGGATGTTAGTCGAGGTTCTTTATCCACCATCCGCACAATGTTGCGTTAAAATCTCTTGTCAATTTTTCTTTTCCGTCCACATCTAGGGAGATTAGCCACAGTGCCATGGGCTTTAAACTTCTTGATGACACTGCGCACAGTAGACACAGGAACATTCAGGTCTTTGGAGATGGACTTGTAGCTTTGAGATTGCTCATGCTTCCTCACAATTTGGTTTCTCAAGTCCTCAGACAGTTCTTTGGTCTTCTTTCTTTTCTCCATGCTCAATGTGGTACACACAAGGACACAGGACAGAGGTTGAGTCAACTTTAATCCATGTCAACTGGCTGCAAGTGTGATTTAGTTATTGCCAACACCTGTTAGGTGCCACAGGTAAGTTACAGGTGCTGTTAATTACACAAATTAGAGAAGCATCACATGATTTTTCTAACAGTCCACCCCCTTTTTTATGTTTGGTGTGGAATTAGATCCAAATTGGCTTTAGGACAATTCTTTTTGTGTTTTTTTTCATCGAAGATAAATTAAATGAAGATAATAATACCAAAGAATTTGTGATTGTAATCATTTTCAGGAAGAAACTGAGTATTATCTGACAGAATTGCAGGGGTGTCAATACTTTTGGCCACAACTGTATACATATATATATATAATTTTTTTGTTTAATTTGCCTGTCTTTACCTTTTCACAGTTTTGTTCACTACGAATAAATGCAATAAGAGTATGCCCGCTCGATGTTAAGAATGCAGTTTCACTGAAAAGTGAAACTAATAAAATGGATCTTATTTTGAATAAATAAATACATTTTAATGTAACTTTAAAAAATTGATGGTATGGTGTGGTATATGGGGTACAAAGATAGTAGGGCCATTCTTCATCAATGGAAACCTCAATGCCGCTGGATATCTGAACTTGCTACATGATTCAGATATCCAGTGGCATTGAGGATTCCATTGATGAAGAATGGCCCCACTATCTTTGTACCCCATATACCACACCATACCACCAATGTTTGTGTTCCAACAGCCTTGGAGGAATCTATCCACTGTGGGTTATTGTCAGACCAATAGCGCTGGTTTTGTTTGTAACTTCACCAGTCACAAAAAAAGTTTTCCTCATCACTCATCTGAAGACAATTGTCTATGCTGTGAAGATACGAGATGTGCAGCATCTGAAACACCGGATACTGGAAGCCTGTGCAGCATTTCTTCTGCGGTGTTGCTATCGGTGTGTCAAGAGTGGAAGAAGAGGGTTGCATTGACAATCCAACACAATGGGCAGCACTTTGAACACATTTTATAAGTGGTCATACACTAGTAAATAACTCATGAAAGAATTAAAGTTACGTTAAAACTAAGCACATCATTGTTTTTCTTATGAAATTCTCAATACATTTGATGTGTCACATGACCCTCTTCCATTGAAAAAAATAAAGTTGGATCCAAAATGGCTGACTTCAAAATGGCCGCCATGGTCAGCACCCATCTGGAAATGTTTTCCCCGTCCCATATACTAATGTGCCACCAACAGGAAGTTGATATCGCCAACCATTCCCATTTTATTTAGGTGTATCCATATAAATGGCCCACCCTGTAGATTGTAAAAAATATATTTTTAGTAGCTTGTGGGTCCGTTACAATAGAAAAAATGTACATCCCAGCATGTCATGAACAGAATGCTTTCAATGTAACGTGTAGATAAAATATGTTAAAGAATGGAAAGGCCATTGAGAAAAAAGTGGAGCCTTACTTTGAAACACCTTTGGCACAATATATTGTACGCCAGCTTGCTTCATGAATTCTATGTGTATGTCAATGACCGAGGGGAACTTCAGCTCACAGTACATCCATATGATTGCTCATGACAATCAGTATATCATATGGGCATAGTGAATTGTTGGTGAGCGTGTTTGCTGAAGTCTATAGGATAGATAGTAAACGATTGTGCTGGAACCAGTTTGTACATATATTTGTCTATCTGCAGTATCTGCAAAACGCAGCTTGAGCAAAGTCACAAACCACAAGTAACCAAAAGGTCACAGGGACTTCATCCAGCTAAGGCCCCTTTCACATCAGCGTTTTTAGCTGATTGAGCCAGATCCGGTAGATTTACCTCATCTGTCGCCTAATGGTCGCACTTGCAGCACACTTGCGGCAACACTCATGCATTGCCTATGAGGCTTGCGGCAGGTGTGGCAAGTGTGGTATTGCCACGATCCGGCAGTTGCAGCCGTGAAAAAACCCATGGTCAGCAGCGGGGTTTTTTGCGCAGCCGCAACTGTTGCAAGTGTCGGATCGCGGCAATTCCGCACCTGCCCCAGGCCCATATCAATGCATGGGGCTTGCCGCAAGTGCAACCATTAGGCGGCAGATGCGGTAAATCTGCCGAATCTGCCGCAATTAGTGAAAAACGCTGATGTGAAAGAGGCCTAGTCGTCATGATGTCCTGTGGATCCAGAAGAACTATCTAATAATAACATTTTTCAACCATATGTTTGAATGGAAACATTCTGTCCTAGACATGCAGGGATGTTAGCCTTTTTCTATTGCAAGGGCCCTTTAAGATTCTATCAACAATACTTTTTTATTCTTATTTTAATTATATAACGTGTGAGACTGTGTGCATACATACAGTCATGGCCAAAAGTGTCGGCACCCTTAAAATTGTTGCAGAAAATGAACTATTTCTCCTACAAAGTTAGTGTATTTGCATCTGTCCTGTTATACACGTTTATTTCTATTGTGTGTTTTGGAACTACAAAAAAAACCCGAGGAAAAAAGGTAAATTAGACATAATTTCACACAATAGCCCAAAGATGGTCCGGACAAAATTGTTGGCCTCAGCTTAATATTTAGTTGCATGGTCTTTGGAATAAATAACTGTGATCGATCACTTCCCATAATCATCCATAAGCTTCTACTCACCTGGAATTTCTCTATAATCTGCTCCAGGTCTCTCATATATGAAGAGGTCTTCTCCCAAGAGCAATTTTCAGATCTCTCCACAGGTGATCAATGGGATTTAGATCCAGACTCATTGCTGCCACTTCAGATCTCTCCAGCGCTTTGGTTCCATCCATTTCTGGGGCTTCTTGAAATATGTTAGGGTTCATTGTCTTACTGGATGACCCATGACCTAGGACACATACCAAGCTTTCGGACACCGGGTGCTACATTGCCACTCAAAATCCTTTGGTAATCTTTAGATTTCATGATTTCTTGTTCACAGTCAAGACACCCAGTGTCAGAGGCAGCAAAACAACCCCAAAACATCTCTGACCTGCACTATATTTGACTGTAGGTCCTGTACTCTTTTCTCTGACCTCCACCATATGTGACTGTAGGTCCTGTGTTCTTTTCTCTGACCTCCACCATATGTGATTGTAGGTCCTTTGTTCTTTTCTCTGACCTCCACCATATGTGACTGTAGGTCCTCTGTTCTTTTCTCTGACCTCCACTATATGTGACTGTAGGTCCTTTGCTCTTTTCTCTGACCTCCACCATATGTGACTGTAGGTCCTGTGCTCTTTTCTCTGACCTCTACCATATGTGACTGTAGGTCCTTTGCTCTTTTCTCTGACCTCCACCATATGTGACTGTAGGTCCTGTGCTCTTTTCTCTGACCTTCACCATATGTGACTGTAGGTCCTTTGCTCTTTTCTCTGACCTCCACCATATGTGACTGTAGGTCCTGTGCTCTTTTCTCTGACCTCCACCATATGTGACTGTAGGTCCTGTGCTCTTTTCTATGACCTCCACCATATGTGACTGTAGGTCCTGTGCTCCTTTATTTGAAGGTCTCATTCAATCGTCAGTAAATAGCAGAATGATGTGCTTTACCAAAAAGCTCTTGGTCTCATCTGTTCACAAGACACTTTCCCAGAAGGATTTTGGCTTATTCATGTTATGTTTTGGCATCTTGCAGTCTAGCTTTTTTATGTACACGGTAGTGGGTACACCTTGACATGGTGGGATGGCTTTGAACCTTTTTGCAAAAATGTATGTACTAAGTACCCTTTTTTTTAATAGCATTAGCTTTTTAGTTTTCTATTTATTTATGGCCGGGTATTTTTACACGCTTGTATAATACTTTTTCCTTAAGGTTTAGTTTATCTGGTGGTCAGTGTGAACATGCTCCTACAGGCATGTTTACTTACCGTATGTTTGCTCTGGCTCAGTTTCTTGGATGTATTTAGCTTTTCTTATGTGTCTGTTTCAGCAGTGGGGTCCTCTTGGATCTTTTCCATAGTGTTTCATCTTTGCCACTGATGCACTTTGAGCCTGCAGGACAAGCTAGAGTTTTTAAGGAACTTGACTGGGGCTTCTTATCCACCATCTAGAATGTCCTTCGTCGCAACCTTTCATCAATTTTTCTGTGATGTTTACATCCAGGGAAATTGGCTACAGTGCCATGGGTTGTAAACATCTTGATTATGTTGCGCACCATGAACAAAGGAACATCAAGATCCCTGGAGATGGATTTGTAACCTTCAGATTGTTTATATTTTTCAACAATTTTGGTTCTCAAGTCCTCAGACAGTTCTCTTTTGCTCTTTCTGTTCTCAATGCTTGGTGTGGCACACACAGACACACACTGTAAAGATTGAGTCAACTTCTTCCTTTTTATTTTGTTTCAGGTGTGATTTTTCTTATTGCCCACACCTGTTACCTGCTACATAGAGTGTGAACGAGCATCACATGCTTTATACAAAGTTGTTTACACAACATTTTGAAAAGGTGCGAATAATTTTATCCACCCCATCTTTGGGGTTTTGTGTAAATCCATGTACAATTTGCCTATTTTTCTCTTATTGTGTTGTTCAAATACAAACAAATAAATGTTTAAGGTCAGCTTCTCACCACGGTTTTCAGCTCTCAGGTTGGATCCTGTTTTTTGCAGGATCCAAAGGACAGAACCTGACAGCACAGGATGAGCAGAAAGTGTGGTCAAATATGCAATCTGATCCGTTTATTTGCAGGATTCGATTTCTGCTGTTCTCCACGGTGCTGAGCGTTCGGCCAGTGTGAACAGTGCTGTTTTCCATGGTGCTGAGAGTTTGGCCCGTGTGAGCAGTGCTGCTCTCCATGGTGCTGAGCGTTCAGCCCGTGTGAACAGTGCTGCTCTCCATGGTGCTGAACATTCAGCCGTGTCTCTGAAATGCTGGTGTCCATGGTGCTGAATCAGCGTGGCAGCATTTCAGAGACCGTGCTGTGGTTTACAGCGGATCCGGGAAATTTTCCGATTTTTTTTTTTTTTTTTTTTATGAATCCGGTGCACATACACTCTCATGTTACATGGAGGATCCAGTTTTGTTCGTTTTTTGCACCGGAGACAAAAAATGATAGGTTGAGAAAGGAAATGGGGAACGGGAAAAGCTCACCCCTCCTGCTTGTTGTTAGAACCTGTCAGGTGCACAGCGGTGGCCGGTCACTGCCCAGGATCCAAGAATCAGGAAAGAGGATTAGCCTGCACCTGTTCCAGTGGATGTACTTGCCTTATTATTTTGAAATCACAACAAATACAATAAAATCATCTTTAGTGGGTGAGTAGCCCCATCAGACGCGTTTCAATAAAATCTTTTATCCAAGTACGTCCACTTGAACCGGTGCCGGCTAATCTTCTTTCCTGATTCTTGGACAGGAAATGACGCTGACTCAAATTTTGTGTCCGGTGCAAAACCGGACAAAATCGGATCAGGGTCAAAAACAACAAAATCGGATGGCCAAATAGGACCAATCCGGCACCATAGGGACACATGAGGGCAAAACTGGATCAGGTTCTGTCTGGTTCAAACTGGACAGAAGATGAAAGCACTAAACCATGGTGTGAAGCCGGCCTATGACAAAGCGTGTAATTGTAATATTTTACTGGGAGAAATACTTCAATTTCTGAAACCTGTTTGATGGTGCCAACACTTTCAGCCACAACTGCATGTGTGTATGTTTTAATTGATATTATTGTGGATATATATGATGTTTTGATAATCTATACTTACATTTTTTCTGTTGTTGCTGTGGCTGAAAAACTGGAATTCTGGTGTTTTGATTTGTTTTCTCGTTATGCTGTTTATCGTGCAGATTAATTTAATTTATATTTTGATATATGGGACTTTTATGAATATAGCGATACCAAATAAGTGTATTTTGTTTATTTTTTTATTTTTAAAGAAGGGTGATTTTAACTTTTATAATTTTTTTTTTTCTTATATTTTAATTTATTTAATAAAAGGGGACTTAAATCTACAATGGTCTAGTCACATACAGTTAGGGCCAGAAATATTTGGACAGTGACACAATTTTCGCGAGTTGGGCTCTGCATGCCACCACATTGGATTTGAAATGAAACCTCTACAACAGAATTCAAGTGCAGATTGTAACGTTTAATTTGAAGGGTTGAACAAAAATATCTGATAGAAAATGTAGGAATTGTACACATTTCTTTACAAACACTCCACATTTTAGGAGGTCAAAAGTAATTGGACAAATAAACATAACCCAAACAAAATATTTTTATTTTCAATATTTTGTTGCGAATCCCTTAGAGGCAATCACTGCCTTAAGTCTGGAACCCATGGACATCACCAAACGCTGGGTTTCCTCCTTCTTAATGCTTTGCCAGGCCTTTACAGCCGCAGCCTTCAGGTCTTGCTTGTTTGTGGGTCTTTCCGTCTTAAGTCTGGATTTCAGCAAGTGAAATGCATGCTCAATTGGGTTAAGATCTGGTGATTGACTTGGCCATTGCAGAAGGTTCCACTTTTTTGCACTCATGAACTCCTGGGTAGCTTTGGCTGTATGCTTGGGGTCATTGTCCATCTGTACTATGAAGCGCCGTCCAATCAACTTTGCAGCATTTGGCTGAATCTGGGCTGAAAGTATATCCCGGTACACTTCAGAATTCATCCGGCTACTCTTGTCTGCTGTTATGTCATCAATAAACACAAGTGACCCAGTGCCATTGAAAGCCATGCATGCCCATGCCATCACGTTGCCTCCACCATGTTTTACAGAGGATGTGGTGTGCCTTGGATCATGTGCCGTTCCCTTTCTTCTCCAAACTTTTTTCTCCCCATCATTCTGGTACAGGTTGATCTTTGTCTCATCTGTCCATAGAATACTTTTCCAGAACTGAGCTGGCTTCTTGAGGTGTTTTTCAGCAAATTTAACTCTGGCCTGTCTATTTTTGGAATTGATGAATGGTTTGCATCTAGATGTGAACCCTTTGTATTTACTGTCATGGAGTCTACTCTTTACTGTTGACTTAGAGACAGATACACCTACTTCACTGAGAGTGTTCTGGACTTCAGTTGATGTTGGGAACAGGTTCTTCTTCACCAAATAAAGTATGAGGCGATCATCTACCACTGTTGTCATCCGTGGACGCCCAGGCCTTTTAGAGTTCCCATGCTCGCCAGTCAATTCCTTTTTTCTCAGAATGTACCCAACTGTTGATTTTGCTACTCCAAGCATGTCTGCTATCTCTCTGATGGATTTTTTCTTTTTTTCAGCCTCAGGATGTTCTGCTTCACCTCAATTGAGAGTTCCTTTGGCCGCATGTTGTCTGGTCACAGCAACAGCTTCCAAATGCAAAACCACACACCTGGAATCCACCCCTGACCTTTTAACTACTTCATTGATTACAGGTTAACGAGGGTGACGCCTTCAGAGTTAATTGCAGCCCTTAGAGTCCATTGTCCAATTACTTTTGGTCCCTTGAAAAAGAGGAGGCTATGCATTACAGAGCTATGATTCCTAAACCCTTTCTCCGATTTGGATGTGGAAACTCTCATATTGCAGCTGGGAGTGTGCACTTTCAGCCCATATTATATATATAATTGTATTTCTGAACATGTTTTTGTAAACAGCTAAAATAACAAAACTTGTGTCACTGTCCAAATATTTCTGGCCCTAACTGTATTTTATACACAGCAATGCATTAGCATTGCTGTATATAGAAGAAATCACAGTCTCTCATGAACACTGACCTCGGGCTGCTTTTCATTGGAGTAGTGAGATGACAAACACAGGGGTCTTCAGCAGATCCTTGGATGTCATGACAACATCTGCATCCCACCATGGTGCTGATGAGGGGGTCAGAAAAGCACACTCCCCTGCCAGAATACGTTAAATGCCGCTGACAGTGAGTGACATAGGCATTTAACAGGTTATTAGCTGCGGGCGGAGCGCCACTCCACCTGTGGCTGTTAAAGGCAGATGAATGCTGAATAATTCAGTCTTCATCCGCAGGAAAAGATGCAAGCTTGGTGTGTGAGCCCACTTCAAAGGAAGGGGGATGACGTATGACGTGCATAGTACATAGGTCTTTAAGGGGTTAATAGCATACTCATCCAGATGAAGCTGTACCTATTTTTACACTTAGTGCCAGGTTTCAATTAATATTTGTCTGGGTCATATAAGAACATCTCTCACAATTTCACAGTGCTTACAAGATCATTTTCCTCCTATTGAAGCCCCTAGATTCCTCCCTCATTGCAGCCTTAAAGTATGATGCCAACAAAAGTGCCCCACAAACACTATGTGATGCCCCCACAATTAACTTCAACACAGTACCCTGCACACACACAGTGTGATGACCCTCCTGTACCCTCCTCAGTTACCTCGGTATAGTATAGTGACCCCCAACCCAGTATAATACCCAACTGTGACCCCCACACAACCCTCCATGCAGTACTATGGGCCTATATACATTATAATGTCTCCCACTAGCCCTCCAAGTATTATAATGGCCCCTACACAGCCCTCCATGCAGTATAATGGGCCTACATACAGAATAATGGTCCACACACAGCACTCCACACAGTTTGATGGACCCTACACAATACTTCACACTGTATAATTGCTTACATACAATATAAAAACCCTCCAAATATTATAATTAGCCCCACATAGTCCTCCATATAGTTTTATACACCCCATTGTTGTTCATATACTATCATGCACCTCATAGTCCTTGATACATTATAATGCACACCCCATATTGTAAAGACATACTGATAGGATGTTTAGATTGTGAGCTCCAAGAGAGACAGCATTACTGATGTAAGTAAAGTGCTATGGAATTAATAGCGCTATATAAATGAATAAATATTATTATTATATTATATTCCTCCATGTAATACAATGCACCTCCATAGTTCTCTATATAGTATAATTAGTATAATGTAACTCAGTTCTTCATATGTATAAGGCACCCCATAGTCCTCCATACAGTATAATGAACCTCATAGTTCTCAATATAGTATGATGCACCCCCATAGTCCTCCATATAGAGGCTGCGTGGTGTGCTGCCATTGAAGATCTGTGGTTAGTTCTCCAAGATATCTGAAACCACTACCTTGCTGAGTTCCTTCAAAAACTATGTGCAAGTGACAAATGTACCTAGAAGAATATTGTTGGAATATGTTAAATGCAACAACTCCAATACTGTATGTGTAAGTGTTGTATTGCTAGATTTGTGCATTGTCAGTAAAGTTAGTTTAAAAAAAAAAAGAGGAACACTCCCAGAGGCTCACACACAGGAAATACCATGTGACTGTAACCAGTTTCCGGTGTCTGTGCATGTGAAGAGAAGCACAGACACTTAAGATGTATATTCCTGTTTCCACAAATCCCTTCATATCTGTACCTCTTTGTTGCTAATTAAAGGTAAGCTGTGTTGTCAGCACGCTTTCAGTGAATCCTGAATGATCCGCTGCCTACAGGTTATGGGCTCAGCGTGACACAGAACTCCAGCGTGACACAGAACACAGAGTAACACAGAAGAGTAATACAGCAACAGAAGCAAAAGCAGCAGAGCAACAGAGATGTCCACAAGTAGGGATCACTGAAAGTTTTCAGTGCAAAGTCTCACCAATCAGAATTATCAGCCCTGGAAATTCAAGGTGAAGATGCTGCTCATAAGAGAAGGTATGTGGAAATATACACAGGAACAAGTGCCTCATCCATTACCAGATGACTGTGTAGAGAAGGATCAGAAAGTACAAAGCACTATCTCCCTCAGTGTAGATGATGATCAGATTGTGCATATATGCAAGTGTGCAATTACAAAGGAGATGTGGGATGAGTTAAGGCCCAGTCACACACAACGATATCGTTAGAGAGATCGTTGTAACTGTGACGTCACAACAATCTCTCCAGCCGTTATGTCATTATGTGTGACACTTGGCAGCGATCAGGACCCTGCTGTGAGGTCGCTTATCGCTGCAAAGTGCTCTGGGTCATTTTTTGATCGTTGGTTTCCCGCTGGTCAGCACGCATCGTTGCGTGTGACAGCGAGAAACCAGCGATCAGTGACCTCACTGACTGGTAACTATGATAAACACCGGGTATCCAGGCAGCACGCGCTGCCTGGATACCCAATGTTTATCATAGTTACCAGCATCCTCCCTGCTTACAGGCAGCTCTAAGCAGGGAGGACCTGGTAACATCGCATTCAGCGATTTGGGAGGTGGCTCCAGATCGCCGGGGAGATCTGCCTGTTTGGCAGCTCCCCAGCAACCAGGTAACGACGCTCCAGCGATCCCAGCAGGTCGTTATCGCTGTCAGGATCGCTGGAGCGGTAGTTGTGTGTGACAGGACCTTTACAAAAGGTGCATGAAAGACCAAATCTTAGCAATAAGCCTTATCTCATGAGAAAGCTGTACCAGTCTAAGCTAAGTGATGGCCAGAATATGCAGGACTATATAAGAAACATAATAAGAAGGTTGAGGGATCACCGGACACCAATTTCTTCTTTTAAAATCCTTTATTCAGTTCAGATAAACATGAGAACACGGTGGAATAACGCTGGACGTGTTTCGAGGGGTAACCTCTTAGTCCTCAGAAGAAGAAATTGGTGTCCAGTGATCCCTCAACCTTCTTATTACGTATCTTGGATGGACGCCAGCCATCTCACCGGAATCCGTTTTCCAGGGGTATTAATGAGTAGCTCTCCCTCCCCCGTTCCCTTCCTTCATTCATAGATAAGAAACACCCTAGAGATTGTGGAGTGCATCAAGGGTATTGGAGAAGAAATTAAAGACTTTAATGTTGCAGCACTACTGTTAAGTGGTCTTCCAGAAATTTATGACACACTTGTCACTGCACCAGATGCACGGCCAGATGATGAGCTCACACTAGAATATGTCAAAGGCAAGCTTGTAGATAAATTCAAACGAAAGATGCATAATGTAAGCAGCAGTAATGAATCTAAAGCAGAGACAGCATTAAAGACACAGGACTTTCCTAAATATAAGACCAATCTAAGGGAAACTCGGGAATGTTTTGTCTGTAAAAAGCCCGGCACCTTAAAGCAAACTGCAGAGTTTGGAAAGAAAGAATGAGTCAGTTTAAAAAGCACAACAGCGAAAGGTGAAAACAGCTGTAAAAGAAAAGTCTGCATGTATTGAAACTGCATTTAATACCAATATATGGCTCATCTGCAAAGCATATATGGTGTATAGACTCTGTTGCCAGTAGCCATATGACAAATGATAAGGACTTCTTCACTGACCTTGATGAAACCAAGTCAGAAAAGGTCATCTTACCTAATGGTCAATATATGACTTCAGAGTTTCCTCAGCACAAAGCAGAAAGATCCCAGTAAAGGATGTTCTCTATGTTCCTAGTCTTGAAAGCAATCTACTGTCTGTAAAAAAGCTTACACAAAAGATGAATGTAGTTACTTTTAAAGACAACAGCTGCATTATATCAAAGACGCGTTACACTCTTGCAGAAGAAAAATCCAAAATGAACTTTATCTGCTAAAATGCAAAGAAAGAGTGTACAGTGCTAGACAAGATCTGTATAAGAACTGTATCCATGTATCGCACAGACGTCTTGGGCACAGAGACCCAGAAGCAGTAAGGAAGCTAGGTCAACTAGCAAATGGTGTTAAAATCAAGAAATGTAGTCAAATGATGAAGTGCACTAGCTGTCTTAAAGGGAAAATGTCCAGAAAATCCTTTCCTAAAGTAAGCAGCACTAGATCTGCACAGCCACTGGATTTGATACACACAGATGTTTGCGGTCCAATGAGTGTTCAAACTCCAAGCAAGAAGAGATATTTTCTCACATTTATTGATGACTACTCCAGATATACAGTCGCCTACCTGCTTCACATCAAGGATGAAGTTCCACAGAAACCTGAAGAACATCTTGCCATAGTGTTCAACAAATTTGGAAGAATGGCAAAAATCCTGCATGCAGATAATGGGACTGAATATACAAGTGATAAGGTGCAAACCATTTTGAAAAAGAATGGAATCGTGTTCCAGAGTACCATTCTATACAACCCAGAACAGCAGAACAGAATGGCATTGCAGAGAGAAAGAACTTCACTCTCTGTGAAAGTGGAAGAAGTATGTTGTTTGATGCGAATCTGCCAACAACGTTTTTGGGAAGAAGCCATCATGACAGCTTACTATCTTCAAAACAGACTGCCTAGTAAAGCCACAAATAAAACTCCATATGAGCTACAGCTATGGAACTGTGAAAAGCCTAACCTGAAGCACCTCATGATATTTTACTTTGTATGTTCCCAAAGAAAAATTTTTCCAACTGGGAATCACATGCAAAGCAAGGAGTCCTGGTGGGCTATAGCGAAACTCAAAAGGGATACAGAATCCTGCACCCATAGACAACACAGTAACAATCAGCAGAGATGCAGTGATTGAAGAGAACTCTGTTTCACTCAAATTTCATGAAGTTATGAAGTTACACCTGTCATTCAAGCAAAGGAACAAGAAGAAGAATCTGTCACCAGACACTGAAAAAGAAAACAGTGAAGTCTGGATAAGTTCTGAAGCCAGCGAGGAAGAAAGAGAATAACCAAATAAAACTCCAGTCAGGAGATCAGCAAGACTAAACAAAGGTATCCCAGCTAGACGCCTTTCTTATAGGGTCCAAACACTTCCTGAATCAAAGCCACAGTCATGGCAAGGAAAAAGAGCCGTCAAAAGCCAAAGATTCGTCAAACTTCTGCAATGAGAGTTACAGCCAAGCAGTGGTAGGACTTCTGTATATAAGGACAACCAAGGATGTATTGGACTTGCCAGCAGTCAGAAGATCAGTGAAGGACTAAGCACATCGACGTTAGCTTCACCACTTAACGTGGCTTAGTGGAACGTGATATACTAAAGTTTGTGTATTGCAAGTCTGACAAGATGTTAGCAGTTGATATGACAAAACCATTGCCAAGAGCCAAGTTTGAGGACTTCAGAACTGCAATGGCACTAACAGGATAAGTAGTTGTTGAGTGGGGGTGTTGGAATATGTTAAATGCAACAACTCCAATCCCGTATGTGTAAGTGTTGTATTGCTAGATTTGTGCATTGTCAGTAAAGTTAATTTAAAAAAAAAAAAGAGGAACACTCTCAGAGGCTCACACACAGGAAATACCATGTGACTGTAACCAGTTTCCTATGTCTGTGCATGTGAAGAGAAGCACAGCAGCTTGTTGATGCTGCTGCAAAGGGACATTTAAGATGTATATTCCTGTTTCTACACCAAAGCCCTTCATATCTGTACCTGTTTGCTGCTAACAGTAAGTTCTGTTGTCAACACGCTTTCAGTGAATCCTGAATGATCTGCTGCCAACAAATATTGATTCTGTTCTGAAGGGAAAGGTCGGTCATACCAAATATATATTTGAATCAGATTTCTCTTCTGTTCATTCACATTTCATTTTGTTTATTGATAAAAATAAACTACTAAAACTTTGTTTCTAAAATTATTCGGTGAAGCACTTTTTCCACACTTGCCTAAAACTTTAGCACAGTACTATGTACTATGAGCATTACATAATTACACCATGTTCTAAATTATTATGCAAATTAGTTTTAAGTGTCATAGGGTTTTGTTTTTTTTGTCAATGAAACCCATTGATGATATTGTGTCTCTGGGTTCTTTGGATCATTGAAATCAATCTCACATACCTGTGATAATTAGTTTAGCAGGTGAGCCCAATACAGGGAAAACTTGGGTATTCCACAATATTAAGCAGGCAACAGTTTTCAAGTAACATGGGAAAGAAAAAGGATCTCTGCTGCCGAAAGCAACAAAGAGTGCAATGCCTTGGACAAGGGATGAAAATGTGGCGCCCTGCAAATGCAGGCGTCACAGAGGGGTATTACACCCGTAAAAGAGGTGTAAATTCTCCAGCTGCAGGTGGACCCTAGGATGGTGGGTGGGACCCATTCCCAGCACTCCCACATTAGTTTAGGGTGGGAGGTTACCCAGGAGGGGATATAATTGTCGAGCCCCAGGATTTGGGGTGCTCGGGTATCAGGCTCCAAGGGGTTAACGTCCTGTGTCATAGGGAGTGGTGACCATGCCTGATCCCGTGTCCTGGGGGACTTCTTTGATAAAGGGAATTATATTTACAGGGGATTTTATATACCGTTGTCGTGATGCCACCTGTAGTTTCTGGTGAGGAGTCACCAGTGCTGCCACAGTCCGCCGGAGGTAGATGGTGATGCGGCTAGTTGGCCAAAGACCTCTACAGGTAGGGCTGGACCTCCGGGGCAGTGTAGTGTGAAGGGACAGCTTGTAATGGAGCTGTAGATGGGATGGGGAGTATTGGAGCAGTCTATGAGGGTCATCGGGAACGGAGAGGAATGACACATGCACACTGCAGATGTCTCTCTTACCTTTTACTGGTGGTATGCAGGTAAAGATGTCCAGGGCACTGACAGGTGACCAGGTTGCACAGTGGGTCCCCACAGCAAGTGGGTATAAGGCCTCCTCTGTTCCTCTTTGGTAATTGAAGCCCAGCCTGCATGCAGCCAGACCGGCCTCCTCTCTCTTCCTGTCTCTGCTCTCTGCTCTCTCTCCTGTGCGGTCCACGGGTTACCCTCTCTGATCACTGCAGTGAACACTGCTGTGTCTGGCTCCCTCTCTTTGACCCACAGGGGGACCGGGTGGCTGAAGCCTCTACGGTGTGACGGGGTTTTCTGTGGTCCTGGAGTATCACACAGGTGCGGATCCTCGATGTCCGGTACGTCTTTGGACGAACTTCCACTAGTTCCTCACCCCTTTAGGCTGTCTGCTCCTTGCCTTCTGTCCCCACTCAGGCTTGTGGGACGTCAGAAGGCCACTCTGGGTCATGGTTCGGGCTAACCGCAGCCCGACACCAGGATGTCTTCGCAGCTTTCCTAGCGTCTGCACACTCTGACTAACTCCTCCCCCAGCAGCAGTATTTATAGGGGATCTTGCCTAAGGTCAGAAAGTTCAGCTCCCCCTACTGTGTCGGGGTGGAAGATGTTGCATGTAGTAGGTACCTGCTGTGGAAACCCAACTGTGCATTAGAGACGTCTGTGGCTACCTGCTGAGCAGGGCACCACATAATCACCTCTAGGGGGATCAAGGAGGTCTTTTGCCTTAGGTCTCTCGGCTGAGGGATCAGGAGGAGATGGAGGAAGAGGAAAGATTTTAGGAAGATTGAGCTTAGTAGAACGAGGTGGAAGGTCAAACCAGGGCGGTTTCAAGCCAAACAGGAGGGAAGAAGGGACCTTGAGGAGGACCTGAAAGAGGGCGCCTGACGAGAAAAGTCCGGGCCCTAGAGAGAAATGGAGATCCTCAGAGTGGAGCAACCATACTCCAGGGGATACTCCAGTCCACCAAGGGAACGCAGGGCCCGAGGATCCTGCCAAAGTCCAGCTTTGCAGTCGGCAACTGGCTGCTGTGGCTTGTTTATCAGCCACAGCACCCTGCCTTCGGAGCGGTCTGCCTGCTTCCTCACCAACGAGGGAGGGGACTCCCAGTACTACCTACATGGAGCTACTGGGTATAGATCAATCCTAAGCGGGGAAGAATGGACACGGGTTAGTTAACAAAGGTACACCAAGGGTTCCACCATACCACCTGGGATCCACTTGCAGCCACCCGTTAAGCTACCTGTTCTTGTAAAATCTGAATGATGAACTGTGAACTGTGACTGATGTTGCTACAAGTTAACAGTAAAGTACCCGGGAGAAAGTGACATTGCTTCTGCCTGTGTTTTCTTGCATCAACCTGTTCCCATTCCAGGAACGCTGCCCCGGAGGTCCAGCCCTACCTGTAGGAGGCTTAGTCATCCCTGCCGCATTACCAGCTACCTCCGGCGGACTGTGGCGGCGCTGGTGACCTATCACCAGACACCACAGGTGGCGTCACGAGAACTGTATATAGATTTCCCTTGTAAATACATTCCTTTTTGAAGTGTCACCCAGGACACGGGATCAGGCGTGGCCACCACTCCACGTGACATAGCAATGCTACTTTGGAGCCTGATACCCGAGTATCCCAGGGCCTGGGTCTCGACAAAAACATTAGATATTGCACGAAAACTTAAGCGTGATCATCGTACTGTGAAGAGATTTGTGGCTGATTCTGAGCACAGGCGTGTTCGTGCAGATAAAGGCAGAATGAGGAAGGTTTCTGCCAAGCAAGTTCATCAGATTAAGAGAGCAGCTGCTAAAAGGCCTTACAAACCAACAAACAGATATTTAAAGCTGCTGGTGGCTCTGGAGTTCCTCGAACCCCAAGGTGTAGGATCCTTCAAAGGCTTGCTGGGGTGCATAAACCTACTATTCAGCCACCCCTAAACAGTGCTCACAAGCAGAAACAGTTGCAGTGGGCCCAGACATACATGAAGACTAATTTTCAAACAGTCTTGTTTACCGATGAGTGCCGAGCAACCCTGGATGGTCCAGATGGATGGAGTAGTGGATGGTTGGTGGATGCCACCATGTCCCAACAAGGCTGCGACGTCAGCAAGAAGGTGGAGGAGTCATGTTTTGGGCTTGAATCATTGGGAAACAGCTGGTAGGCCCCTTTAAGGTTTCTGAAGGTGTGAAAATGACCTCTGCAAAGTATATAGAGTTTCTGACTGAGAACTTTCTTCCATGACAGCAAAAACGTGCCTTCAGGAGCAAAATCATCTTCATGCAAGACAATGCACCATCTCATGCTCCAAAAACTACCTCTGTGCCATTGGCTGCTATGGGAAAAAAAGAAGATAAACTAAGAAATACAAGCAGAAACTCTCCAGAAACTCACAAGTTCAATGAATGCAAGAATTGTGAAGGTGATACCAAAGAAGGGTTCCTATGTTAACATGTAACTTGTACTGTTAGGATGTTTTGGAGTTAAATAGCTTTTTATTTCAGTGAATGTGACCTCCTAATGCTGCAAATTCAACAAATGAGTATTTTCAGTTCTTTTAAATGTGGCGCCCCTGCGACCAGGAGGCCACATAGGGAACTGCAGCCAGGTAGGAAGGAAGACAGTTTACACAAACACCCTCACAGACATCCCACACACCTCTAGGAGGCAGCACCCAACCCGGAGCCCGAGACTCTAGGCGGGCAAGGAGTGGTGGTTTTAGAGGACAGTGGGTGGGACAGCATGTAGGTCAGGTGACAGACGGTAGAAATAGAGGAAGGAGAGGAGGAAGGGGTCAGTAGGCCGGAGTGAGCCGAGCAGCCAAGACAGAGTAGGCCGAGGGTGCCGACCAGTAAAGAACAGCACAGACCGAGCTGAAAAGACCGTAGTAGGCCGAGGTAGGCTGAGAAGCAAAGAAGGAAGCACACGTTCTGGAGGAGTAGGGCTGATGGGATGCAGAATCCAAAGTGCCAGTGAAACCATGGAGAGAAAGCACAGCCATAGCCAGCACCCCAGGAGTGTGAGGAAAGAGACAGATCAGCAGCAACACTGAGTCTGAGGAACACAGCTGAAACGACCAACTACAGGCGGAGTAGCCTTCCATATTGACACCAGACTGTAAAGAAATGAAGAAAAGGGAGGCGCTCCTTGTGTAGGATCCGGTGTTATTAAGGGGAGAAAGGGTTTATAATCTTTTGCTGCTCACCTGGTGTGGTTATGCTGCTGGCATAACCACAGATCAGCGCCTTGCTGCGTAGGTGCAGCCGCCGAAGTCCTCTGTTCTGGGGTTTCACCTGAGGAAGGCGCAAATCGCCGAAACATGTTGTGGAAATAACCATTATTTTTATTGCATTTTTATTAAATCCTTGGAGTATTAATTACGTCTCCTGCAGTCCTGTCTAAGCGCCCGCTACATCCGCTGTTCCTTCGTTTTGTTTTGATATTGACACCAGAGTCACACGGGTCAGAAGGGAGCCTGATAGTGCCTTGCGGGAGAGGACTATTGGAGGCTAGGCTTGAAGAAGAGTGTCGGCTCTGAAGGGGACCGAAGATTTACCCGGTTTCCCCAGATTCACCGACGGGGAGCTCCAATTCTAGGTTGGAGTTCCCACCCAAAGGACAGGCAGCTCAGTGGCGACCACGAGGACCCACAGGGGTCCGAGCTACCGCTACACTGTCCGGAGACACACACGGAGACAGAGAATAAAGGACGATAGAGAGAGTGAGGGGTCACAGAGTAACAACCTGGCTGCAGGGAGCTTAAAGGAACCCGGAGGGAAAAGTCTGTAACCCGTGTAAGAACTGAACTGTAACTGGAACTGTTGTACTGAGAGAACTGCACAGTAAAACCCAGTGAACCCTGCTTCTGACTCCCTTGTATGATTATCTGCAAACAGAACTCTATGATGCCATTGCTCCCTTGCCTGTGACTAACTTCTCCCAGCAGGACAGCAGAGAGGTCCCACCTGGAGACCCACAGCCCGTCAGCTCCGTACACTGGCTGGAAGAAGGCTGCAGCAGCAGGAAAGTAAGTGAACTGCACGTATTACAACCCTCCATCATACACTTTAACTATCACTGCCCCGGTAAACTCAGCTCTACTCGCGGAGAGCTATTCCATCTACAGCTGCCTAACATCGTCCCCGGAGGTTCTGCAGCAGTGGTGGTCCCAACATTGACCACACACTGTGGGTGGCGTCACGACAAACATTTATTCCTTGTACATATTTCCCTTTTACTTGTGTGCGCCCGGGACACAGTCTGGACCAGGACCTCCGTGACATCCCCCCTCCAGCAGCAACCCAGTCCGGTACCAAGTACCCCGTCCCAGTGGGCTTGACATAAACATATCAAATGTTTAGAAACTTTACTGTACCTAATAATTTGCAACAGTGCATTTAGAGTTTTTTTTTTTTAATTTTGAAGATTATACTGGTATCATTGGGAGGTTTCTTCAATAAAATTCGATGTATACTCTAATGGGTGATGACTTTTATTACGCTGGCTGTCATTTGCACCGATCATTTAGGAAAATCGGAGAAAAAGAACATTTGCATAATAATTTGGAACATGGTGTAGTTAACAATTCTAATTTGATTTAATTATTTTTTAAGTGTTGAAAACCCTCTACAGGCAGTGTGTACATATGACCTTGCTTGTTTGCATGGGCCTTTCATGGATCTTGGCTTTTCCATAATTAGTTCTTGTAAGAATGTAGAGGTAAATACGACTTGTGGCTGCACTTTATCCACCACTAGAAACAACCGCATCTTTGTAAATCAATAATAGTCTTGCTACCCTATGTGACAGTATATTCAATATTATATGTGGAATTTCAAATAAAGCATGTAGTGTGAATCGTATTGCACAATTGCATTTCAAGACTGAAGGTCATCTGAATCTCGGATGATAGTCACAGTCTGACCAAAGTTTTCCCCAATTTTTAAATTGACAAGTATTGAGCTTATTTGTCCAGTATGACTTGACAACCTCAACCGTACTGGACTTTATTACCTGTTACCTGCCCAGATTTGCCTTTACTTCTAACTCCCTTACCTGAATGCTTTTTTTTTTTTAGAGATGCATGGACCCATGGAAGTTTGGGTTCTGCGGGTTCATCTGGATGTTTTATAAAGTTCTGTTCTGGACCCAAACTTGACCTGAACCTCATTAGAAGACACTGATTGGGCAGCTGTGCTCTTCGCCCACATAGAGCCAGCCAGAAACAAATCACTAACGGCGCAGGAAGTGTGGAGTTTTGTAATATTTTTAGATTTTTTTTTTTTTTTTACTTTGTACACACCATATCCGATAAAAGCAATTTTACCCCAAGTATGATCCATTCAAATACTGCAAGCAGCCAAGCACTGAGTGTACCCGAGCACAGTGATGCTCGCTCCAGTGGTCTGTGTACGTAAGACACCCGAACACTGAAAGTTCTTGTAAAGTCTGTGTTTGATAGGAACACTGAACTTTAAAGTCCAGTTCACTCATCCCTAGCTATTTAATATTAATATGCTGAGTGATGAGCCCTGTAGGCAGCATAAGACCATGTGCACACGTTGAGTATTTGGTGAGGCTTTTTTATCTCATTATGTAAGACAAAACCAGGGATGGAACTGTGGAGCGCTAAGGGTTGGGGTACTCAGCAACTTGGCCAGTAGATAGGTTCACGGTGGTAATGCCCAGTGCTGTGTCCATGGCTCACATTGAAATGGAACATTAAAAATGATGAAGAAATAGATAGTTTGTGATGCCAGTTGGGATGTTCAGCCAATAGGTGGCCAGCATTGAAGGAAATCCCTGGGAGACAGGTGGAATGGCAGTGGAGTTATTAAACCCTTCACAACTAGGGCTTGCTCCCAGAGGATGGTGAGGGTAGCAGTGGTGGGTGCAGAGGGGAAAGGAGGCACAAAGAGTCAGTCTTTTGCTTTACATTTTACTTTAGGTTGCTGCAGCAAATCTAGGGTTTACAAGCACTACCAGGTAAGTGGTCCAGCCAGTCTGGGAAGAACTGCAGTCCACTTTGCTGGGTGAGTATTGGGCCTTCCCACTGACTTTCCCTGTTTGTAGGTTTCTAGACACTCTTTTGGCTGTCTTTTACTACCTCTTGGTACCTGTGGGTGACTGCCAACCAAGCTAGAAGTGCAGATCCTGGGGGTTTCCATGAGTCACTTTGTGCAGTTTCCTGATCCTATATACTATGACCACCCCAGACGGTCCTATTTGAGTGGCAAGTGAGCATGAAACTCGCCAGCCTCCAGATTCTGCTACCAGGTCCTCTGAGCCTGGATAGCCTAGCGACTGGCACACTGCCTTGCAGCTGGTACCTTTAGAGCAGCTTCCCCACTGACCATTTCCCTTTGCCTTCCTCAACCTTACTACCCTAAACCCTCTCTCCAACCAGAAACGGAGTCATAGCTCAAACCAGGCCTTCAGCACTCAGCATCCGGTTAGAGATCAGGATGTATTGGATGCTTCAGACTTCCAGCAGAGGGAGCTCCAATTCTTCCCAGACATTACAATGATGTTATGGCAATACTATTTGTGGCAACCTGACCCCAGGGGCGCCACAGAACAATCAGAGGTAAAGTATAATAGCAACACGTCACCACTTCTGTATTTATCACCCACAACTGGTTTAGGCTACAAATACTGAGGTAAAAAGCTCACCACATACTCACTGTATGCCAAATAATGGTTCCCTGTAAGGCCACATGCACACTTTGTGTGTTTGGAGTTTTTATCTCGGTATTTGTCGCTAAAACCAGCAGTGGGTGATAAATACAGAAGTGGTGATGTGTTTCTATTATACTTTGCCTGATTGTTCCACTCCTGGTTTTGACTACAAATACTAAGGTAAGGACTCATCATTGGAAAGTAGATTGGCCAGATTAATTTGTCACACTTTTTTTTATCCAATTAGCAGATTATTGAGGTTGCTATACCTATGCTCCAGCCCAGAGCGCTGTACTCACCAGATCGACTATATGACAGTTTGAATAAACACATAGGAAAAAGATCTAGAAATGCAAAGAATGTAAGAATTGGAAATGTATAGACTGGTGCGCACATTGAAATAATGTGATTGCAGAAATGTCTGCATCTCCTGGCAGAAAATAACACCAAAAATGCAATGGTTTTTGCCATGTTTTTTGCATACATTTTTTCTGAGATTTTCATGGGGGCCACCGGAGGGCATAGCGAGGGGGCTGCATGGAACCATGGATCCTCCTTGAGCCCCTTTTTATTTACTTTTATCCTTAGTTGTGGCTAATTAGAGTAGTCATATACATTAGGAGAAAGTATTAAAGGAGTGTACTGTATAATAGGCTTAGGTGATGTTGTTGGACTTGGAAGGTCTTGAGGTATCCTCAGGCTCTAAAGGCCCCGTCTCACGCTTCAATGGTCGAACGAGCCGACCAACGATCCGACTTCACCTAGATCACTTGAATGACGTTCAATGATCACTAGTGAAATGTCACACGTTACAGATATCGTTAATGATGCAGCAACGATTCCGCCACAAGCGAACGATACTTACGGACGCTAGCTCGCCTACGTCCTTCAGTTCTGAATAGGCGCAGTCGTTAACGACATCGTTATCACGGTGTCACACACACTGATGCTGCAGGTTGGCTGAACGATCATGTCTGGTTTTAGGTCCGGTTCAAAAACTCCCATCAACAATCAGCCGACTTATCATTGATCGTTTCTACTTGTCACACGCAACGACGTTGTTGCGACGTCGTTGCTCCACCCAACAAGCCGTGACGTACCAATGATATTGTTAACGATTTAATGTATGTCGTTAATATTGATGGTTGTTTCCCCATCTTAGCTGATTACAAAATGTTAAGCATAAATAATTATAAATAGTTACCCCCTAATTAAAGCTTGACGGGCATCTTTGGCCAGCCTGTCTTTATTTCTGTTGGGTTTTGGACGGGTGGTGGGTGTGGGGGGCCTGCGTTTTCATGCATTTTATATTGGAAAACTCTTCAAAAATGCTCCAATAATTATTTCTGCAGCAAATCTGCAAGGGCAAAACGTCAGGATTCTCATTGACTTTGATGGCATAAGGATTTGCTTTGCAACAAAACTGCACTAAAAGACGCATCAAAAATGCCTTATGTGCATAGGACCTAATGTGCCCGAACTGTTAGGATATGTTCACACGCTGCGGGGTGTGTTTCATGAGTTTTATGCCAATTAAAAGCTTCTTTTTACAGCATCAGCAAGAGCTATGAGATCTCACAAATTGTATGCACACAACGCCTGCGTTCTTGAATGGAGCAGCAGGTCAATGCTGTCAGCGGTTTTTGCAGTTTTTCCACCTTTAAAAGCAACGAGGGAGTGCAAAACCTCTACCGTTACATTTTGGCAGCTTTTGTGTTGAATGAAACTAACTTTATTAAACATGCGCTGTAGACAAATGACACCAAAGATGCAGCAAAACCTAGCTTTTTTACTGCGAAGAGAGCAGGAACAAAAAAAACGCACTGTGTCAACACAGTCTAAGGGATAGTCCGATCTGCTCCTATAACTCCATGTGATCATCCCCTAATGTGTGTCCCATGGGATGAACTTTTTACTCTACTGACTACCGGTATTTGAGGGGGATGCTGTGTTGATTCGTTAGTATATGCGTAAATGTCCTATCATTTATGCCGTATCCTATGACAGAGTGGGTACAGGGCACATCAGTCACCCTGGGAGAGGGGCACCTCAGATGACTTAGCACCTTGTGTCCTCCAGAAGTCGTTAATATTAATTGTAGCGCGGTATAAAGAAAATAAAGCACATAGTTTTATCTAAAGAGCAGGTATTTGACAACTGTATGCTACTATTATTTGAGCACTGTATGGCGGTATTTACGCTGATCTTGTGTGACTCTGCTTAGTCTGCACTATATAGTATATTACTGTTTCTGTGTATAGTGGATGGTGAGCCAAAGGAAAAGAGCTCAGCAATGAGAAATGGAAAAAATATTAGACCTATATGAAAAGATTGCTATTTTAATGCTACAAAAAGTATATATACAGACAAAGCAAAAAAAAGCTCAATTACCCCAAACACCACATAAAAAATGATGCCTTACTTATGGGGAAGGGTGATACTATATATTACCGGTATTTACACAGCAGTATGGTGGTATCTGGCCGGTCTGTGCTACTCTATTTGGGCAGCATGTTTGGGGCTCCTACTTGTGGACCCGGGGTCTGGTTATTTGTATGCAGTATGACCGGATTCCAGGGGGATCATTAAAGAGAAGTTGGTTCTGCCTGCATAGATGATATTACAGAACCTAATTCTCCCTGCGCTCTGCCACATGTTCGCCTCAGATCCCCTCTTCCTATTTAATAGCTTACACTTTTTGTTTCTTGTGTTGAAAAGAATTAATATGTTCCCGTGATCACTACTTTCAACATATCCAAGAATTCAACCTCACATACATGTCATGGCAAGGTTGACACATTGCACGTTTGGGGCAGATTTTATGCAAAAGTAGATGAGATATTCCAGCTCACCACTTATTTATCCAGGATATTCAGAACTCGGACTTGCCTTAAAATCCAATACAAGGGAAGTAAATCCAGTTTATGATAAAATATCCTTTATTCATATAAAGGTCCAGGGAGGAGTGTAATTTAAGCACAAGTGCAAGTCATGGCAATCTTTCTATGCATTTCTGATGCTTGCACACCCTTAATAGTCATAATATCATGATTAGGGCAAAAACCGTTGACACATTACCATACTTGCACTTGTTTTTAAACTTTAAATAAAGGATATTTAATCATGAAGCTGGATTTACTTACCCTGTTGCAGATTTTATACACAGGTTAAATTTGCAGCATTTTTGGATCAAAAATGCATGCATATATTCTACACTTATAAAATGTGCAATAAATGCAAAAAAATAACGCAAAGCCAGTGGTATAGACTGTACATTGACGATCGCCATGGAAATTAATTGATAAAATCCACAACAAATAGGTGCATTTTCATAGAAAGAATGCATGTACATGTATTTTATTTTTTATGATTTTATTGGTTTTCGCTTGATCTCAAGCCATGGCGACTTGATAGATGAACAGTTTTTAGAAAGATCGATCTTGTGCATTAGTGATACATAAAACAAAATATAGCATATAGATGAGATAACATTACAATCCATCCACTTAGTGCTGAAAATTGCAGAAAATCTGCTTTAAATACGTCATCCCTAAAGATACTTTCCTAACCCCTTGTTGCCTAAATTAAAACACAAATGAATTGAAATTATGAGAATCCGGGGTTACACAATACAGTATCAGTATGGTTCTGTTCACACATTGCATCTTTTCTGTGGATTCTGCTGCAGAAAGTTCTACAATTATCCTATTCTTCTGAAACAGCCCAATTTAGATATATAGAACAAAGATGAGGTTTTTGGTTTTGATGCGACTATACAAAATTAAGGTATAATAAAGACTGGAATCTGAGCGGGTAATATAAAACTTTATTAATATTATTCAAAGTAATTCCGTAGGATCAATCTCTGATTAACCCTCTGAGAAGTCAACAAAACATATAATCCTTAATTCCATCCTATATTAACATTATATAATAGTAATTACTATAGCCACCCTATAACGGCATATCGGAGTCACATATTAATATCTAACATATAAATCACACTTTATAACTATTTATTATGCATTTTTATTTCAGTACA